>APFE030271728.1:29423-77375 GCA_000404065.3 Pinus taeda
ACTAATTCGTGACAGTGTGCATTACCATGGGCTGACGGTCTGCGCGCTTGACTGAGGGTCCTCGTTGCTCTGTGTTGATAAGAAATTGCTCGGGATCATTTTGAACCTGTTGGTACTGGATGTTGCTTGATCTAGCAAGACCAATAGGGTTTTGAATAATGCTAGAAGAAGGTTGGTTCAGGCCAACCATGTGAGCCCATGAGCTACTCATATTCATGGTTCCTAACACCATAGCAACACTCAGATTTTGCCCCTAGGCGGTGGCACAACTTGTCCACTTACTGGAGGGATTGACGAACTGATAGTAACATTCTTTGAGACCATTGGCTGAACCAAATGGGTGACAGGGATAGATGATACAAGAGGGTTCGGGATGGTGGGTTGCACCGGAACTGAGGTAACAACCTTTTGGGAGGTTGAGTTCGAAATGAATGGACTTGTAGTAGGCATGGCGATAGACGCCCAAACAGGGTTATGATAAAGTGATGAGGCACTAGGTGTACTTGAGACCAATTGTGCTAAAGTCACATAATTAGGTGGTAAATCCTGATACACACTGATAGGAATTCTCCCTGTATAGGGGAAACCTTCAAGAGTAAATTGATGTTCTTCCTCCTTGACAGTGTGTGGAGTAGAAACTTCCGACTCATCCAGAGAGGTAACTAGAGCATTGCCTTTGGGTTCCATAACAAACAACGACAAACGATTGAAGATGTACGAGGGGATAATTCCAAAGGAATACTTGGTTGATCGTATAGACTGTATGGATGTTGAAGTGATATCACAACAAGGGTGAACAAAGGATTCATACGATATATAACCAATCCAAGATGACCATTAGTAGTTGGTGAACTCTAATGAGTTTGGACGGGCTTTTCTGGAGATTTCGGGCCAATATTAGCAGGTGACCTAATTGTTGGCTTATATGGGCCTAACCCAAGTTCAGAAGAGTTATTTAGCCAAACAAATCCCACAGCTACCGGCCCTTTCAGCAACAGCCCACGGAACGCAAACGGAGGTCGCACTCGAGGTAGCAGGGGAGGGTGCAGGAACCAAGTTTCCGCACCCTTGGGATGTCTAGATGTGGTATGGAGGTTTCGCGCACCGTTCTATAGCTTCGTGCTACTCTGTATTCATGCAGATCCAGAATAATTCTTACTTTCTATTAGCGCACTAATTATAGATCTAATCTATTGGATGAAGTAGTTGTAAATCATATCTACTTAGCAGGGTCTTTAAGCAAACATTTAGTAGAATTAACCAATTCGCGTACTTAGATTAAACCCAGGTCCACATGTATTCAAAACATAAGCATATGCATAATGATTAAACAATCATATCAATAACAATCCAGATTCGCAATAATCCATCTTTAACACAGAATCACAGAAACAACTTATCTTTATTCACTTTCTTCACCAATACATCCAGATCTGCCTTGCGCACTTAGCTGCACGGGTCCACGCACACAGTTGCAGAGCCTCTATCCACTACCCAAACCCTCGACTCAGACTTACAGACGCTTTCAAACTATTCTCCTAAAAATCCCATTACATTTCAGATCCAAAATCATACAACAAAACTTAGCTTCCTCTACCCATAGAGTCTCTCTCTATTTATACATTTCCCTGGCCCGCGATTCATGGGTGGGCTAACTCTACTTACATGTCTTTACATTATTTTTGGGCAAACTACCCTTTGACTCAACCTATTACAATTCGCACTCCACACATCCCGTGGAGTCTTTACCCTAACATTACCCAAAACTTCGGACTTTGTGCCCCATGACCTATACGCGGGGCTTCTGCTACCCAACAGTCCCCCAAAACAATAATCATGACTCGTCCCAAGTCACTCGTCTAGTGCAGAAATCTTCTCACGGAGGTTGGTTAGCAACTTCTACATGGCGTGTGTTTCCTCAACAAATTCTGTGATGATCCATTGTACCTGTTCCAACCGAGCCACTGATACATCTGTGTCATTTGCAGTTGCTTGCTCAATATCACATACTGCCTACATATGTGCTAACTTGCCTTCAATAATTGTAGAAATGCCAAATGCTTCATCAAGCCAGGGCTAGATACGTTCTTCAAGCACTGCCTGTTGTTGTCGTGTAGCGTCCACTTGGGCTTTGAGAGCCTAGGCCTCCCTCATTTTGGCCAACCGCTGTGTGATAGTGACCATTTGTGTAGCCCCATGAGCTGTGTCATAGGCCTACTACAGTTCGTGTGCCTAAGCTTGCACTCGCTGTATGGCTGGATCCTCTTGGAGAGATGTGAGTATACCAATAGATTGATCTAGTAGTCTTGAATATTCACAGACAACACACCTCATTGTTTCCAATCCTGCTTGAATTTCTGTGTGGCGTCATTCACGATCTACCAGAGGTTGTTGTGCTTGTAGTCTGAGCTCTGCAATTTGTAAAGTAAGGTCCCCCTATGCTTTTGCGGCCGCCTCTTGGGTCGTACGCACTCCTGCAGCCATGTGTTGAATCTTGGTAACTGTTGGAAGGTCCTCGGGGATAGCTAACTCTAGTAGCATGTTGCATGCTTCTACCACTGCTTGTTCGACTGTCTGATAACGTCCGACTAAGTTAGCGTGCTAGACATTGACCTGTTCTAACTTTGCCTTTTGCGCCATTAAAGTGTGAAGGGCGTGACCTTCCCTGGCTCGAAGTTCATTAGTGATTCCTTCCTGCAGTTGGTAGAGTATCCCACTGGTTAGGGTGGCTAGATTTAAACCCCAACTATGCTTGTCGCACGTGCCTTCGACTAGGATAGCACCGGCTGGCAATGGTAAAGTGTTCGGTGTGAGCGCGTGCACCATCTACGCGGCTGTTGCTGTATCGTCTACTAGGTTGACCCTGCCCGGAGGTTGTGCCTGTAATGCCTCCAATTGCATTTTGATCTCCCCCAACATAGTTTTCTTCTCTGTAATTAGATCGGTCAGTGCACTGGTGGTGGTATTTCTCACTCGCTGGCTATTGTCAGCGAATTCTTTCTCCAAAACCTTCACTATTTTGGACTTCTTCCGGGTGGTTGGTGATTCATATCTACGCGACCGCTTAACCTAGTCTGTGTGGTCTTGCATCTCTGTTTCTGATTCCAAATCCAATTCCTAATCTGTCGTGGTCTCTTCGATCGGCGGGTTCTTGGGAGCCTCTTGCTGCGAAGCCATCTATTGTTCCCGACGTACCTTTTCTGCTAGTTGCATGAGCCGCTGCTGACAGTCATTCTTCTGCTGTTGTGCTACGATTTGGTCGAGAACGGCCTTGTCTGGAGTGCGCCATTCGAGGGGCCATGCTGCTAAGACTACGTAAATTGCCTCATCTATGGCCATGAATGGAAGTGTGACCCATGATCACTTCAGATCCTTCTGCGCTCGAAGATACAAGTGATGCATGTCAGCTTTAAACTCGACTGTGCTCTAGAAATTATTGTAGATCGTGGGAGACATTCACGGTCGTCGAGAAATCCGTGTCCTTATCTTCCCTTCCATGGAGGTTCAAAATGCCCAGATTACAGAAATCCTTGTCGTATCCCTTGTACCACATAGCACAGTATACCGCACTGCCTTAGGTAGGTCATTTGTAATGCTAGGGAACTGGCTATCTTGTGGCAGTTCTCCTATAACCAAGAGGATTGACAAAAGGAACCATGCATAATCAAATGTCTTACCTTTGTCCTATGCTTCTTGACAGTTGGTCAAGAATTCGTTGAATAAAAATTGTGCCCAATTGAACTGAATCCGTTCGGCGCACTGCCCTACCAGGGCAATGACGGAAGCGGGTACCTCATGTGTGTGACACTTCCTCATGAGTTACCAACGAGGAGCTAAGTAGCCACACATATGGCGTAGTTGTTGATGTTGGCTATGACACATTTGCGCTTTCCTTTTTCCAGCTAGTATTTCATCTTCACTATTTCGGTGAGGCCGACCTCGCTGCTTGTTCCTGCAATGTTGATGGGGTCATTCCCTTTCAGCAGTAGGTGCATGATTTGGTGGACCAATTCAGCTGTGATCGGGATTGGTTCTTCCAACCAAAGGAACCCATCATGGATGAGGCAGAGTAACTGTCGGATCACAAATGTGGTAATAGACACATGATGGTAGTGATGTACCCATCTGAGGTTGAGGAGTCCCACCTTCTCCACACCTAGTAGCCATGCCTGCAGCAATAACATGTCTTCAGCCAACTCAGGGAACTTATCGCTATCAGAAAGGTCCCAGTCTTCAAACTTGAGGCTCGGAACACACCCTAGTGGGAATCCTTCGAACCTTATGTCATCTGGAAGAAGCGGGGCCTGGAGCTCAGTCTTCGCAACGTCCAAGTCCTTGGGTAGCTTGGTTTTCCCTTTCCACGGAGAGAGATATGGAGGTAGGGATGGGAGTTGGAATGCATCCACTTCTTCCTTGGCCTATGCATCAATCTGGTCAAGCAGCTCCTGAAGATCGTCGTCGTCTTCGTCGGGTTCGGTGGAAACAACTTTGCCCTTATTGACTGCTGATTGTTTGTTGAAGCGTGGTGAGGCCTGGACTGTTCTTGTCTTCTACTTATTCTTCTTCTGTCGCGGGGTTCGTGGGGATTTCAGAACCTCAGGAGCCCAAGTCACGCCCTCTGGCTCTTCCCGATTCAGCTACATTTCTTCTGTGAACTGTGCTCAGGTTCTGGCCATAGTATTCATGGGTTATCTGGTAGCTAAATGCTTACTACTCTTTTTGGATTCACAGTGCAAATATGCCCGTGTGATCTCTAGGTTATGAAGTAAATTGGTAATTTAAAAACCCTCCCTTTCCTCCTTTTCCAATTTAGTACCACTGTTCCATCAGCAAATATTTGCAGATCTGACTCGGAACTTTCATCTTAATGGTCCGCTGTCCGCTCCTTCCTACCATACTGTAATGTTCTTGTCATGAATAGTGGTGCTAACAGTCATCTCTTGACTATTCCACACAGTAGTGCAATCCATCGGGTGCAACTGCGATTGAGTGGGATGAGTAACCTGGGAGAGAAGCGTTTCACCACGGTGGCTTCCCACAGACTTATTTATAGTCCCATGCCTTCTTTCAACTGCTTGGGGTGCTGAGACTATAGTTTTGACCGCTGTTCAGGTGTTCGCACCTTTGGTGCGATGTCGTAATTTCCCTGCCAGCTTGGGCTGTGAGCATCGCTCGAGCGCCTAGGTAGTCATTTTTCCATTACGCGCCATTCAGGGGGGATTGTTCTTCCGAGGGTGTAGGCGCAGCCATGATAGTAGGGTCACATCTCGGTCTTGTTTGGTGGTATTCCTAATCGGTCCAAATCACCTTATGTGCAGAGGGGCCGAGCTTCTGTGACCGTCGTGGCGTGTCATCTTGCTGAATTCGTCCCCTTGTATCATGCTTTGGATTCACAGTTGTGCCCATAGTTTGCTGTCATCACGGGACCTGCGGCTACCCTGCATCCTCTGAGCTTTCTTCCATCGCCTATTATAGTCCCATCTAACTCGTGGTATCCACAACTTCCAATAGGGTTGTGTCATTGGACGACCGCTATGTGTGCTACCCTTTGAGTCCCTACAGACCCTTTCGCCGGCTGTTGGTGAACTGAGTTGCTTCGAGCTGCTTACCTTAGTTTGTTTGGTAACTCGTGCATGCGCCTACTTGTGACCTCCACGCTTCTTCCTTCACATTGTCGAGACTGCACCTTTTCTTAAATCCCTGGTTGTGCGGGGCGCTACCGTGAATACTCCCGGTGGATTAGGTTTCGACTTCATCGATTCGACGGGTTCTTCGGCTTCCGTGATAATCTCCTCAGATGGCGGCTCCGCGACTCCTATTGTAACCATCCTATTACAATGTAATGTGGTGACTTCATGCAGTCGGTTCTGTCATCGTTCAACCTCTTCATCTGAGCCTGATGTGCAAGAGCTATAACGGTCCCATGAGAGTCGACCATCCGCTATTGGATTCACCCTGTCCTGATCTCGCACTGTGATCTGGTAGACACAATCCAGTTTTCCATCATTGTCTTCATCGCACACCGGTTCAGTATAGCGCACCCCTTCAGATGGATCCAACAGAATCATTACATGGAGAGATTTCTTTTCAAAGATCATTTTTCATTTCTTGAGGTTGATGATTCCATTCATATCCATTGCCCAATCTATTCCTAACAACGCTGAATATGGGTTACTTTCATCCACAATTTCGATGACTTCAAAATCGGTTTCTGTGCTAGCACCATCAATGTCCACTGTAACCCCTTACAGTCTTCCCATAGGAAGAATACTTTTTTGGTTAGCCATCCACAACTGGATCGGGGACCATTGCAGCGTAGGCCTCCCATGTGTTCCCAAGTCTGTTTTGGTAGGACATTTGCGTCGGAACCCAAATCTAAAACAACTTGGTCCATCTCATAGTCTCCAATCTGGATAGTCAGTTGCATTTCCCGGTCGGTGCGTAAAACATGTTTTCCCAACTTCCCGACCATGAGTGGTTTGTCTGGCCCTGTGCATCTAGTTATTAGCTCTTGTAGCCCTTTCACTGCTTTAGCATCCCTCAATAGCTTCATATATGTTTCTAAGAAGGTAGTTATCAGAGAACTATCCTATTCCTATCCCAGTGGCTCCTTGCTACCCGAAGTAGATGCTTCTGCGAAATTCTTCTTGGCTTTCATAAAGGTTTCCCTTGCTCGCGCCAAATCAAATTCCAGTTATTTTACGGGAACCTTATGGACCCACGTCTCCTCTTTTGGCTTCTTCCCCTTATCTTCCCCTGTAGCTGTGCCACTTCTGAGCATCATATTTACATTAGGGTCTTCGGCACGTGGTTCAACCTTCATCATTTGGACGTTCTTTGTGGGGTTAGCGAGGAACACCCCTTTTCGCCCATTTGAGCAATCAGCATGGGGCAGTCGACTGTGTCGTGATCAAACTGGTAGCAGGACAGGCAATAGGCTTTAGTCAGGTTCGGGCAGTCTCGCGCATAATGCCCTGGTTCTCCACAATTATAGCAAATTAATTGACCTCGTCCCCATCTAGGTGCAATTCCTCTGCGGCCCCATCCGCATCCTTGGAATCACCCTCGCGCGAGGGGTGTGGCCTGATCCTGCCCGTGCATCTCCATTTGCATCCTATACGCAGGTGGTCTATCCATCAACATCTCGTAACTGCAGCAATTCCTTTCATCGTGACCCACCCTCCTACAAAAATTACAAAATAGCTGTTGAGGGGGGGGTTTTCTGATGTTTTGTAATAGATGACAATTATCCATGGCATGCTTTCCTCCCACCTAACAGATTGTGTACCAAATGGCGGCCATCGTACTTGGCCCCACTTGTACCTCTAGTAGCAATAGTATTGGTCCCCCTGTGGTTCCATAGTCTACAAAGATTGGACAGTGGTCCTTATCATGGCCCTGGCCTTTACATTTGATACACCACACCCCTTCCCATACTTCTGGCTGAGGCACCTGTCCTTGTTTCAAGCTTTGCATTTCTAGACATAGGTTTTGAATTTGCACTTGGATTTGTTGTATTCCCAACCCTGGATCCTATATGGGGGCTTCGTGCAACCTCATTGCTGTCTCCAATGCTTCAGCCTGGGTTGAGATCATTTGTTGTGACAGAGCCATTCTCAGATGTGGTGTTAATGACGCGAGAAACCAAGCGTAGTGCTGCGCATCCGATAGTGTCATATTTGCTTCGCGAATGGCACTCTTTAACCTCTGATCTAGATCCCACAGAGTTTCTCTAGGCAACATTGTTATTTCTTTGAACCCAATAACCAACTGTACTTCTGACTTTGGTCAATCAAATTCCTTATTTGGTGCCTCCTGGATTGCTGTTATTCTTTCATTTGGATGATCACTTGAGTATTTCATGCACCAGGTCAATGCACGGTAATGAAACATGCTCACTAAGGTAGCCTTCTTGATGTTATCATCTGTGATGCCCTGAGCATCCCATACAGATCTTATCACAAACCATAATTGGCTTGGATCCTCATTTACTACACCTTTGAATATCGGCAACTGTACTGCACTCGCCATCCTAACTTTTGGCGGTGGGGAAGGTGGGGTTGGTGTTGGTGTGGATGGGTTTGATGTAGGTGAAACTGGTGGTGGTGTGGATGGAGGTGGTATCAGTGGGAAGCACTCCTTAATCAACCAAACCATACTTCTTGGTGAGAACCGCGCGAGATGATCCTCACTCTCATGTGGAATAGAAATTAGAGGGTTGTTCTCTACTCGTCCTACTCCTCAATAGCCCCTTCCACTCTACATTACTCCAGACATCAATATACGCGCATAATCTGTTTTTCACACAGTAGCATCTTAATTGAAGTATTCAATGATTTGATACACTTACCCTGCGGTCCTTGGAGAAATCGCCTTTCCACTTCACTGTAACTCACGGTTGTATCTATTACGAATTCAGTGATAAACCCTCCTATGATCTGATCCAACCAGTGATCTACTACGTGTGCGAGTTTATCTTAGGTGGCTTCTAGCCTGTGCACCAATTATGGAGTCCACACAATAGGCTGATCTAATCTGCACCTCCCCACACTATCAGCTAACTTCGTGATCCACTCGTACAATTCTATATGAAATTCCATGAAGAAGATATCATGTATATCTGTGAATAAATAGTGGTCCAACCAATCTTCCTCCGATATCCATGATTTTTTGTTTTCTTGAACCGCAAACTCGTGAAGTTTCAGATCCCACCACTCTTCAAGCTCTTTCTTTGTAGAATTTCTAGTGTTCCCACATTAGACACTCCATAGGCAGATTCTAGTCCCGGCAATGGAACCATTTGTTGGCTTATATGGGCCTGACCCAGGTTTGGAAGAGTTATTTAGCCAAACAAGTCCCACAGCTACTGGCCCTTTCGGCAATAGCCCGCGGAGCGCGGATTGAGGTCTCACCCGAGGTAGCAGGAGAGGGTGCTGGAACCAGGTTTCTACACCCTTGGGATGTCTAGATGTGGTCTAGAGGTTTCATGCACCGTTCTATAGCTTCGTGCTGCTTTGTATTCACGCAGATCCAAAATAATTCTTACTTTCTATTAGCGTACTGATTATAGATCTAATTTATTGGATGAAGTAGTTGTAAATTGGATCTACTTAGTAGGGTCTTTAAGCAAACATTTAGCAGAATTAACCAGTTCCCATACTTAGATTAAACCCAGGTCCACATGTATTCAAAACGTAAGCATATGCATAATGATTAAACAATCATATCAACAACAAGCTAGATTCACAATAATCCAGATTTAACACAAAATCATAGAAACAACTTATCTTTATTCACTTTCTTCACCAATACATCCAGATCTTCCCTACGCACTCAGCTGCAGGGGTCCGCGCACACAGCTATGGACTCTTCCAGGCCTCTGTGCACACAGCTGCAGAGCCTCTATCCACTACCCAAACCCTTGACTTGGACTTACATATGCTTTCAGACTATTCTTCTCAAAAACCCATTACATTTCAGATCCAAAATCATACAACAAAACTTAGCTTCCTCTACCCATAGAGTCTCAGTCTATTTATACATTTCCCTGGACCGCAATTCATGCGTGGGTCGACTCTACTTACATTACATTATTTTTGGGTGGACTACCCTTTGACTCAACCTATTACAATTCATGCTTCATGCATCCCGCAGAGTCTTTACCCTAACATTACCCAAAACTTCATACTTTGTGCCCCATGACTGGTACGTGGGGCTTTTGCTACCCAACACTAGTATCTAAAGTAGGCGAAGGACGAGATGACAAAGGTTGAATACTCAGAACGATTCCGAGTTTGACACCTTGGTCCTCGATTAACTCTAGTAATTTAGGAAAAGGCTCCTCAGACAGAGGAGAGGAAGAGGAACTAGGTGAACCAAATGGTTCAACCACGATGATCTTGTATTAGTTAACGGGAAAAGAGAGATAAACTTCAAGGCTTTAAAATGTTATTTAGGGAAAACTCATGATTTGGTCTAGAAAATACTAATAGGATGTTATAAGATTGTGGGCATCAATTTTTAAATACGTATAAATAAACTGGTGCTCTTTCATGTTTTAAGAGTTAAGAAAGAAACAAAGATGACTCTATCACTTTCAATTGGAAATGAGCTCGAAAGGACAAGCGCTCAAATGATATTTTAATTTTAATGAGTCAAAAAACAAATGACTACTCTGGATGATCTAGGTAAAAAGGATTACCAGGCAACCGTGAACTGTAGAATACCTCCCGGCAAACCGAGAAGTACGGGCAGGCAATATCCCCGAATGTTTTGTTTGGTGTATCACGTTTGCAAGGTGGCTAACTCGGCTTCCTATGGATAAAGGATTGCAGCCTAGAGGGGTCTCCTATTATATACTCGATAGTACGAGGAGTACAAATCTATACTAGCGTTGTCTAGTGCTGAAGCTAACGACAACTGCTAGGTTTAAAGATGCCAGAACACATCTCTAGCCTAGACCTTCTAGATGTGATCATTAGGTTTCAAATGTGCCTTAGGTTAATTAAGGTCATTTTAAATTTTATCTTGAGTTATGTCTCAATTTTTAAGCCTTAGCGATGTGACTCAAACAACCCTAAATGCAGCTAAATGAGACAAGACTCTTTCAATTCATTGAATTGTCTACACTAGAGAGGGTAGAAAACATAATCAAATGCAAACAACCAAGCAGTTGAAAGAAAAATGATTTTTCACTACTTCACTTTTCGGGAAAATAAGCTAATGAAAAATACTTTCCACTTCCTAATTTCCTAACAAGTACACTCTAAGAGTCCTTTCAAAAGCAAAGAGAATTCTTTTTCTTTTCAAATGCCAATGCAATCCTAGCCTTTAATGATGCTAACTACCATAACATATTGATGTAGCAAACTAGAATTTTGTACTTTTCATGAAATGACAAAATGAATTTCTCATAAAACACTTCAATGAAAACGTTTTTGAGACAATCAATTCTCAAGCAAATGAAAAAAACGAGGAGAGAATCTCTTTCAAACTAATGACACAACTACTTTACCAAAAACAAGACAAGCAATGTGATCTATGCCAAAAAAGAGACGTTTAGAGAAGCAAACGAAAAATTTTCAAACTTGTGTGATGGAGGTCAAAGTCGTAGAAGGACCATAAATGAAATGCAAGGAGTAAATGCACCAACAACTTGACTTGCTAAGTTCAAAATTAGCTGAAGGGATGACAATCTAGATGCCCTAGTGCCACTAACCATCCAATGACCCAAGAAATAAAGCGAAAAGATGACAAATCAATAAGCAAACAAACCAAATGAAAATCAACTTTCTTGTCAGGGAGAAGACAGTCTAAAAATATTACAGGGTAGAAATCATGAGAACAAAACACACTGGCCAAGATCTGGTGCAAACCCTACTCTTCACTTACAGGAATTAGCATGACTTCCTAAATGACAATAAGCGCCAGAAGGGGGTTGGCGCGACTGTTTCTCAGCATATCTGGCTGATCGGCACAACTGTCAACGAATTAAGGACGCTGAGCGAGGATGCTAAGAAAAAAATAAAATTTTCAAAAGTTGGGACTAGACTTGCTACTATGAATTTCAAACCCAAAGCAGTAAGAAAAGGAAAATAAACAGAACTAAAGGGAAATGGAAAAACTAGAAAAGTTCACACAAAACCATGAAATTCCAAGCAAACAAATAGAAGGATTGGCTCCCCAGTGAAGTCGCCAAATTTTGGTGAAGAAAAATTATGAGTGCGGACACAAGCAATTCCTCTAGCCCGATAGCGGGTCTAGCTACTAGCAAGACATTCTATGGAACATTTCCTTATGTTAGAACCAATTAAGAGGGCCTACCTCTTAGTACGCTTATCCTGTTCGGTGATGACCTTGCTTGCTCGCTCCAACTATTTCTTGTTTCCTTCTTCGAACACCTGAAACAAGTAAACAACAACAAACAATAACAATGGTAATAGACAAATTGTAATTCAATCTACTTAACAAGTCAAGAAACATTAAGCCAGAAACATGTGAGATGACACATTATGTAGGAAAATCAATCGATAGCTGCATATATATTGAATCAAGAAGAGATTACAACTATTGTCTTGATGTTGTTGTTCTCCTTCGACAAAACCAGGTTCCCACACACTTCCGTTAGCATTCCATGATGGCCTCAACAATGATAGCTTTAAGGCTCTTCCCCTTAGGCTTCACACTAAACCAAATTCATACTGCTCCCTCAGACACAACTAGAGAGCTACAACTATGAATAAATTGTTGTTTACTCCAAACTTAATTAGCACTAACACACCAACATTAACATTAGCTTGTGCTTTGGAAAAAGGGAGGTTTGCATAGCATGAATGGATGGGAGCTGGTTCCTCTTTTCATGGGAGAAGGTCTTATCTCTCAATGTAGTTCCATCCTTATAGGCGGAAGTAGCCCAAACTGACATCCTCGACTCCATTCGGCTCAACCATTTACCATCCTTCCATTATGAAGATTCTAAAGCTTGAAACTGTTATCACCAAAATAAGAGTTTACATTGTTCCTAACCATGGTCTTAGATAAGTGTCAAGTCATTTTATGTTTTAATGGGTAGGTGATAGGTGAAGAGTCTCAAAAGTCTCATTTTTGTATCCAAATAGAGTTTAATAACCTTCTTCTATGTCTCAGAAGTCTCACATTCTGTTTATAAACTCATACCTTAAACCATTTTGAAAATTTTTGGAAGTAGGCCCGAAACCACTTTTTCGTAGCGCAAACAATGTAAAATGTCTCTTTTGCACTACGAAAACACAACTCTTTTCGTAGCACTTTTCCCTACACGCTAAGAAAGCGTGGATTCATAGGCAGTCTTGTCCAAACATCAATCCATTAAGATTCCATTAAATTTTCATTATTAGGTGTCAGCTAGGAGTCAGTCCTTAAGCATGCTGCCATCCAAAACTCATCATTTTGAAATTAGGGGTCATCATGATAGGTAATTTCAAATTTGAAAGGGCTAGCTAGTTTCTTACCACAATTTGCATGCAAACCCTCAAACAGATCATTTTTCGAATGGTAAAACTTATGGTAATTTCTTACCAAGGTTTCTATCATCCATAATTCAAGCGAGGCTGACCACCATAAGCAAGCAAGGTTGATAAACAAAATTTCAAGCGAGGCTGGTTTGTTACAGGAATTCATAGGCAAAGATGATAGAAGAAAGGAAAAGTCATAGGTCCAGTCATTGTTTAAGAACAGAGCCTAAAAGCATTGAGGTCTTAGTCAGAGATAAATCAGTTGTAGGAGCCTTCAAGAAAGAAGGATGTTGGAGGTTTTGTAAAAAATTGCAAGGAGGACATACTCATGTGACAAAGGAGTTTGCACTACATTTCACTGGCACAAACACAAAGGTTGGAATCCTAAACTTACAAATTTCTCCAGAGATCACATCTTTTGTGACAAAGATTCCTAGGGGGCAAGATATATGGTTCAAAAACTTCAGATTCGACATGAAACCATGTAAAGTGTTTCTAAAGCTAGAGTTTGTAGAAACAGACTTAACCAAGGCAATTCCAAGGAACTACATCAAAGACAGCTATGCCAACTTGCTCTTCAACATTCAATGTTATTTTACCTGTGAGGGCAGATATCAAAAAGTTTATCCATATCATCTTAAACTCCTATTGCATTTTACTGGTATGATTTCCTTAGATTTTCCTTACTTCCTATATCCTAGTGTAGCTAAGATGGCAGATAAAGTGCAGTTGAAATCTCAAGGATATGAAACTTCCCTTTTCCATCATGGTCTAATTAAATTGATAGTTTTACATGAACTCAAAAGGATCAATAGATAATGGTTTTCATTTTTGTTTTTATGTGATCTTGGAGTGGAAAATCAAGATACAAGCATTAGCCCTAAGGTTAAAGAAACTCCATCAACAGAAACCAGCAAGCCTATAATGTCCAGGGCAAAAAGATTTGTTAAGTTGAAACCTAGAAAGCAAGTGAAAGAGCAAGTGAGCAAAACATCAGTGGTTATTCCTGAGACTACTAAATCCACAAAGGAAAAGATAGCTGAAGTTAAAGAAATGGCATAGGAATAGTCAGCTAACAAACCATTTCAAAGGAGATTGACTAGAAGTCAAATTTTAAAGGAGAAGGGTAAATTAGTGATCTTAGGAGAAAATTCAAGCTTGAAGGGTAATTTAAATGATATTTTAAAAGCAATTGATATTGCAAAATCTCCTTTGGTGCAGGCAAATGCCATAGAGTTTGATAAAGGAAAGTCGAAGAAGATGAAATCCTCTAAGAAACTGGAATTTGAGGACGATGTCACAACATTTGTGTTCAAGCCCAGAAAGCCCTTAACCAGGAAATCCAAAAAGATGCAAGAGTCCAATATTGAGTTAGGGAAAACAGAAAAATCTTCTGCTATGCAGGAAGAGTTGATAGGCATTTCATCACCAATACCTAAAGGTGACAAAAGCAGAGATTTTTCCATTCAAACAGAAAAAACCAGTTACGAAGAGATGCAACAGAGGTTAAGAGCAGCTAATAATGAAATTGCTAGACTAAGGATGAGAGCAAGAAGGCACACTACTGAAAAGATAGATTTCAAAAGGATAAAGGCTCTCTCGGATGTTGAAAAAGTTTCCAAACCAGAAATAGTCAGCAATGAAACTCAATACTTCACTTGGACTATTCCTGCAATCAAAGAAGACAGATTTGTAAGGAGGATGATTGCTCAGTTGAGAGCTACTAACAGGAGATTGAAGAGATAGATTGAAGACCTGGAAATACAGTTAACAAAATCTAAGGAAAAGGCTACAACGATAATGAAACAGGGTGGTGAAAAAGGACAATGAAGGATATATATTAAAACAGTTTTGGTATAAAAAAGAAGGTCATCTGTGAAGAAGAGCATCTTATAAGAGTAAGTTGTTTTGATTTTTGGTGATCATATCATTCTTTATGAAGGTTTGGAAATTCCCAAACTACAAATTTTTGAAAGCTATGTTGTAAGAAGAGCATACATAGCAGTTTCATAGCGCGCTACGAAACTGCTGAAGGTGAACTTTTAGCACTTTATAGATGCATTTTGAAGGTAAGGTCTGATAAATTCCAAGTTTTGATGATTGTTGGTAGACATATGAGGATCATTGATGAAGTTTCAGATGACAGTGATGCAGAAAAAAAGGTTCCAAGAAGTATTCCATAAGTGATATAAAAGTTGTGCTTCGAAAACAAACTATTTTCGTAGCACAGTCATGTTTCATCCTCTTTTCCATATGTTCGAGGTTCCCTTTTTTGCACAGGTGGAAAATGAAGCTTTAATGGATTACTAGTATGTGCCACATATACACCAGCAAAACTACTCGAAGATAAGCATTAAGGATTAAGGGCTTAAAAGGAGGAACTCTGTCTCCTTGTTTTCAGGACAGTTAGGTCATGACTCAACAGGGTTTGCAACAATACTGGAGACATCATAAAGCTCGAAGACATGGATTAGTAGCTGGTTAAAGAATGAATTTAAGTCATAGATACGGTTGTTGAAAGCATGTTTTAGGAGTTTCACTCCTATTTGTATTAAGACTCTTAAAGACAGTTAGATGTCAAGTTGTAATTAAGTAGTTTGTTTTATGAATATATAGGTGTCAATATTAGGAATTTGAATTCTCCTAAAGATGGATCATAGAATCCAAGGTTGTAAAAATTCTATATAAAGCATGAGAATCGAATTCCTCGGGGTTGGTAATTTTATTAGCAAAAGAAAGTTGTGTTATTGTAAGGAACTGTGGTTCTTCAAACTTAATATAGAGATCAGTTTTACTACTCAAGATTCACAAGGGTTTTATGTGTTTGATGTTCTTATGGCCTTTTTCAATTACTTATTTGCAATGGTATGAGCTTGTGATACTTAGAATTCATTGGAAAATGCTCTAACTTCCTTCACATGCTTGTAAACTGTGTTGATTCATTGTGTTACTGTTTTACTTATAAACCTAAACTCCAAGTACCTTGACTTCCATGTTTTGTTGATCATGATGTTTTGTTGAACACTATCTTGACTCCATATCCCAATAGATGTTTTCTAATATTTGATTCAACCAATTATGCATTTTTGTCTATGTTTATTCCTAGAGTTAGCCATCTAATCATTAACCAAAAATCTTAAACCTATTGAGAGAGCCCTCTCAGGTTGAAGAGGCTAAGCCTCAACCAAAATATTGGTTTGAAAGAGTTACTCAGAGTCTACTTGATCAGCAGCCTATCAGGGTCAGATTTTGTGATAACATTTTGGTGCATCTGCAGGGAGCCTGAAGATTACTCATTCCCGAAATCAGGAAGCTGAACTTCTAAAGGTAGCAGGAGCTCAGAAAAGTTTTTTGAGGCTGCAATCTACCTTGTTGACTCCATAAATTTTGAAATATTTAAAGGTGTCTTCGAGAAGGAGATACACACAGAGCAATCATGATCCCAATCCACCTACCACTGTGGACAATCCAAACATTGTTTCAAGAGGCAGTCAAAGATTTTCAGAAATAGTACTCCATCTCATTCGAAATCTTTGCTCTCTGAATTCTCAAGAAGTCCTGAAGACAAAAAAGTTGATGATAAAATTCATGAAGTGTTGTTTAGATCAGAAAATGGAAAAGAACTCATTGATATTATCTTAGACCTGCAAAAGAGAGGAATTGACACTTTAGCCCTAGTAACCCAAGAAGACAAAGAAGAGTTATGGGAAGTTGTTACCTCTGAGCTATTGTTAGAAAAGGAGTCTCTAGATAAATTGAAAGAACTTGACCCTTTCGAAGTCCTACTGAAATCTAAAGATGGTTTACCCCTTTCAAATTGGAGTTCATTTGTTAGTGGTTTACAGAAGCTAAGTAGTCCTCCTCATATCAGTTCTTCATCTTCTGTTCCTATTATTCCTAAAACTATTGTTCCTCCTTTAATCATGGCTACACCTGCTAGGTATGCTCCACTTGTGCTCCCTGCTATTTTGCATGACCTTCTTAGTAAATATGCTGCTAGGATCCCTACCTGGGGTAGTGATGAAGAAATTACAGCAGAAGAAGATGTAGATAGATTTAATGATTTTGTTGATAGAGAAGAACTTGATGATGAGAATGTGAAGTTAAGACTATTTGCACAGAGCTTTATTGGTGAAGTTAGAAAATGGTTTAAAGCTCTTACACCGGGAAGCATTCGAAATTGGGTTGAGTTTGAAGATAATTTTATAAAAAAATGGGGAAACAGATTAATCCAGTTCAAGCACTTACTGAATATAACATCCTTAGAAGGGCATCTGATGAAACTGTTCAAAAATTTTCAAAAATATTTAATAAAGTGTTTAACTCAATTCCAGCTCGTTTGAAACATCCGGAAGCCCTAGCACAAATGAGATATGCTGAAGCATTTGATTATGACTTTTCTCTCTTGTTGAGAGAAAGAGAATCACCTACACTTGCTGAAATGTAGAGTGATGCAGTAAAGGTAGAGGTAAACATGGTAGCTGCTAAAAAGTCAAAAATGGGAAGAATTAAATTGAAAGAAGAAGAGAAACCTTCCTCTTCAACTTCTGGAGATAAATTAGACTCAATGATGAAAACCATGGAGAATTTGATGGATAGGTTAGCTCTTGGAAACACTTTTGCTCCTCCTGTGCAACATGAACCTCAATTTAGAAATCCTCAAATGAGGAGACCTCAAAACCAACAAAGACCCAGAGAAAATAGAAACCAGCAGCCTGATCCTCCAGTGAGACCTCCTTTTCAGCAGAATTTGGTTGATGAAGAAGATGATTATGAAATTCTTGAAGAATCTATCCACTGTCCTTACGAAGAGATGTCAGGAATTTTCTTGACTAAAGAAGAGAGTGATGAGTCAGATTTGGCCAATCAAGGAGAAGAACCTTCAGATTATTTTAAAGGGTATCAGCATGCCATCTTTGAAATGCAAAAATAATATAATCTTAGAAACATAAATGTGTCGATTATTGCAAACAAAGCTTAGCCTAAGAAAGATGCCCCAAAGGTTGCTAAAGCTAAAAATGACACCCCAAAGGTTGTTGAAGGTAAGAAATACACTCTGCTTGGTAAAAAAGACACTCAACTTCCTCCTCCCATCAAAGAAGTTGAAAAATCTGTTTTTGTTTTCAACCTTGAGAATGAAATTTCAAAGATTAAAATATCAGTCCTCTTTAGTGAGATTCTCAAGGTAAATAAATATAGAAGCAAGATTGTTGAGATGTTGAATTCGCAACGTGGAGTTGCTGATATTTTAAATGTCTAAGAAGATAATCCTACTATATATTTGGGGCCAAGGTTAGAAGACAATCAAAATGAAGAGTTTCCTCCTTTTTATGTAAGCATTAGTATTCATGATATGACTTTACATAATGTTATGTTGGATTCAGGGGCCTCTCATTATCTCATGCCCAAAGTAATTATGGAAAGGTTAGGGTTACAGTAAGAAGACCATATAAGGATTTATTTTCTTTCGACTCAAAAAGAGTTCAATTTATTGGTTTAATCGAAGATGTTGTTATTGGTCTAACACAAATCCCAGCAAAGACGATTGTTATGGACATTTTTATGGCTAATATTCTGTCAAAGTTTGGGATGTTACTATCAAGATCATGGGCAGCAAAAATTAAAGGCACAATGCAGATGGACCTTACTTATGCCACAATTCCTATTTTTGGTGAACAAAGGAGATTGTATCGGGAGACTAGAATGGCATACATGTTAAGAAGCAAAGATAAACCTCAGAATTTTCCTATTTATGCATTTGATACTGAACTTGGATCTGCCATTCTTTTCAATGAGTCAGTTGATAGTGATGTGGAAGAAATGAGAGCAGAAAATCAGCACTCAGAAAACCTGCATGTGAATAACAAAGAGATGGAGGGATGGTGGTCATTTTATTTCGATGGATCAGCAGGAAAAGAAAGGGTAGGAGAAAGAATTTGGATTACAAGTCCAAGTGATGAGAGTAAGTTTTACTCTTACAAACTGAATTTTGATTACACAAATAACATGGCTGAATATGAATCTTTGATTTTGGGTCTAGATGTTTTGACAAGAATAAAGGCTCAGAATATTTCTATTTTTGGAGATTCTGAATTTGTTATTAGACAAGTTGAAGGTGTTTATCAAACAAAGGATGTAAGAGTGAGAGCATACAGAAATCTAGTTTTAGACATGTTGGAGAATTTTCAAGCCTATTCTTTCATTGTCAAAACTAGAGACCAAAATTCCATTGTTGATTCTATTGCTATTTCGACGAGTCTTTTTGTCATTCCTATTCATTCTTTTGAGAAATATGAGATTGAAGTTTGTCATAGACCAGCTATACTAGACAATATCACCAATTGGAATGTTTTTGAAGATGATCAACAGGTAAATAATTTTATTGAGCTGAAAGAAAAATTTGAAAGCACTCAAGTAGATCAACAAAACATGCTTGTTGAGTCTAAAGAAAAATATGAAGTCTTTCAATTAAAGAATAATTCAATACAAAAGTGTCTTATTCCTCTTGAGAAGCTTTTTTATCATAATGATGTTTTCAAATCTCCAAAGATACAAGCAGATGAAGAGGAAGTAGAAAGCAGTAATCTAGGTACATCAACTTTGCCTAAAATGATCAAAATCTCAAAGTTTCTTTCAGTTGATATGAAATTCAAATATATTGAGATGATGAAGAGGTATGTTGATGTTTTTGCTTGGAGTTATGTTGATTTAAAACAGTATGATCCTTCCATTATTCAACATATTATTCCTATTAAACAAAATGAGAAACCTTTCAAACAGAAGTTGAGGAGAATTAATCCCCTTCTCATGGGTGATTGAAAATGAGATTAAGAAGCTTTTTGATGCTAAAATCATTGTCCCAATTAGATTCTCAAATTGGCTTGCAAATTTGGTACTGGTTAGAAAGAAGAGTGGAGAAATTAGAATTTGTATTGACTTTAGGAATTTGAATAAGGCTTCACTAAAGGACAACTATCATCTTCCCAATATGGATTCAATTCTGCAAATATTGTTGTTTCACAAAGAATGTTTATGCTTGATGGTTTCTCAGGTTACAATCATATTCTTGTCCATCCGGATGATCAACAAAAAATAGCCTTCACAACACCATCGGGCCCATTCATGTACGCCAAGATGCCTTTTGATCTCATGAATGCGGGAGCTACTTTTCAAAGAAAAATGGACATTTCTTTTTCTAAAGAAAAGGACAAGATGGTGGTTGTTTATCTTTATGATATAACAATATTTTCAAAGAAAGAGGAATATCATTTGAAACACCTGGAAAAAATTCTGCTGAAATATAGAAGGTTTGGTATCTCTCTTAATCCTACTAAAAGCATATTTGCTTAAACTACAGGAAAATTACTTGGTCATATTATTTCTGAAGATGGAATTAGGATTGATCCTAGCAAAGTTAATGCAATTCAAAAAGTAGATTTTCCAAGAAGTAGGAAAGAGATTCAATTATTTCTTGGGAAAGTGAATTTTGTTAGGCTCTTCATTCCTAACTTTGGTGAGATTATTAAAGATATAACAAGGATGTTAAAGAAAGGAGTTGATATTAAATGGACAGCTGAAGTAAAGAATTCTTTTGAACAAATAAAGAACGCACTCACACAGGCATCGGTACTCATCAGTCCAGATTTCTCCAAAGAATTTATGATGTTTACTTTTGCTTCCGAAAATACAATTGCTGGAGTTTTGCTTCAAAAAGGAAAGCAAGGTACTAAACAACCTATTTCTTTCTTTAGCAGAACATTAGCTAATGCTAAGCTGAAGTATAATATTCTAGAAAAATAGTCCTATGCTTTGGTGAAAGCTATTAAGGATTTCAGAATTTACTTTCTACACTCTCACATTGTGGCATATGTTCCAACTACTGTGGTGAAAGACATTCTAACTCAGGCAGATCCTGATGGTAAGAGGGGAAAATGGATCGAAAAATTGTTGGATATGATATAGACATCAAACCAACCAAATTAGTAAGGGACAAGGGTTGGCGAAGTTAATGACTCAGTCAAACTTGGATTGTCTTGACATAAACCTGAATGTAGAAATATCAGAAATCTCTGATGATGAGGAAGAATTGGATCCAATTGATGAGAAATATCTTGTTTCATATTGGTATAAAGATGTGGTATTTGTTTTACAACATCAAAAAGCTCCCGCTGATATAACAAAATCCAAAGCAAGGTTTGTGAAGTTGAAATCTTTGAGATATTTTATATTTGATAGAAATCTGTTTTAGAAAGACACAGGAGGAATTTTGCTGAATTGTTTACTTGAAGAAGAGGCTGAAACAGTCATTGAAGAGTTCCATAAAGGTGATTGCGGAGGACACCATCATTGGAAGGCTACAGGAAATAAGATTCTAAGAACGGGATAATATTGGTCAACAATGTTTAAAGACATTTACAAAAGAATTGTTGCATGTCATGAATGCCAACTTTTTGAAGGAAAAAGAAAACTTGTACCTCTGCCTTTGGTACCTATCTATGTGGAAGCACCTTTTCAGCAGTGGGGGTTAGACTTTATTGGATAAATACATCCATCATCATCAGGACAACATCGTTGGATTCTCGCAGCGCCGAACTACTTCACCAAATGGATAGAGGCGATCCCAACAAGGCAAGCTAATGATTGTATAATTATTTATTTTCTTGAGAATAATATATTGTCTTGATTTGGCTGCGCCATGAAGATTATAATAGATAATTCTCAAGCCTTCAAGTCTAAGAAAATGATCAATTTCTGTCATAAATACCACATCACTCTTGGACACTCTACAGCATACTATCCGCAAGGAAATGGTCTTGTTGAATCATCAAATAAGAGTATTGTAAGAATTATCAAAAAGGTATTGCAGGAGAAAAAGAAAGATTGGCACTTAAAGCTGAAGTAAGCATTATGGGTTGATAGAATATGTACAAAGAGATCAATTGGGACTTCACCATATGAATTAGTTTATGGTGCCGAAGATGTTTTTCCGACATCACTAGGGGTACCGGTCATGAAATTAATTCAAGGACTTGAAGAAGAGCCAAATGCCACTCAGAGGAGGATCAACCAATTGATAACTTTGTAGGAAAAGAGAAATGAAGTCTATGACAACCATCAGTATGCTCAAAACAGAATTAAAAATACATTTGACAAGAAGATTAGAGAAGACAGTTTCCAAATACAAGACAAAGTGCTCAAATGGGAGGCCAAAATTGAGGAAAAGGGCAAGCATGGTAAGTTTGAGAATTTATGGAAAGGTCCTTTTAAGATTGCTGGTTTTCATGGGACCAAAACTTATATATTGCAGGAAATTGATGGAGGATCATATGCTAGAGGGCCTATCAATGGCAAGTTCCTAAAGCATTATACTTGCTGAATTTTTATCAATCACTCTTGACATTGTATATATTACATCTTTGTCAGTTTTTATCGTTAATAATGATAAGATGAAATAGAGAGCTTAAGCCCAATTTGAAGGCCCAACAGTTTGAAGAAGATGCTTGTCAAATCAAATAAAGGTATTTCTATTTTTTTCAAAAATTGGATAGCGCTGGAGCTACGAGGTCTTGGTGTACCATAGGGGTACACTATCCCAAGTCGAGCCACTATTATCAACAAATAAGAGTTTACATTGTTCCTAATCATGGTCTTAGATAAGTGTCAAGTCATTTTATGTTTTAATGGGTAGGTGATAGGTTAAGAGTCTCAAAAGTCTCATTTTTGTTTCCAAATAAAGTTTAATAACCTTCTTTTATGTCTCAGAAGTCTCACGTTCTGTTTAGAAACTCATATCTTAAACCATTTTGAAAATATTTGGAACTAGCCCCGAAACCACGTTTTCGTAGCACATACAGTGTAAAATGTCTATTGTGCACTACAAAAATGCTTCTCTTTTCGTAGCACTTTTCCCTACATGCTACAAAAGCGCGAATTTGTAGTTAGTCTTGTCAAAACATCAACCTGTTAAGATTTCGTTAAATTTTCATTATTAGGTGTGAGCTAGGAGTTAGTCCTTAAGAATTCCACCATCCAAAACTCATCATTTTGAAATTAGGGGTCATCATGATAGGTAATTTCAAATTCGAAATGGCTGGCTAGTTTCTTACCACAGTTTGCATGCAAACCCTCAAACATATCGTTTTTCGAATGGTAAAGATTATGGTAATTTCTTACCAAGGTTTCTCTCATCCATAATTCAAGCGAGGCTGACCACCATAAGCAAGTGAGGTTGGTTTGTTATAGGAATTCAGAGGAAAAGATGATAGAAGAATGGAAAAGTCATAGGTCCGACCATTGTTTAAGAACAGAGCCTGAAAGCACAGAGGTCTTAGTCAAAGATAAATCAGTTGTAGAAGCCTTCAAGAAAGCAGGATGTTGGAAGTTTTGTAAAAAATTGCAGGGAGGACATACTCAGGTGACAAAGGAGTTTGCACTACATTTCACTGGCACAAACACAAAGGTTGGAATCATAAACTTACAAATTTCTCCAGAGATCATATCTTTGGTGACAGAGATTCCTAGGGGGAAACATATATGGTTCAAAAACTTCAGATTCGACATCGAACCATGTAAAGTGTTTCTAAAGCTGGAGTTTGCAGAAATAGACTTAACTAAGGCAATTCCAAGGAACTACATCAAAGACAACTATGCCAACTTGTTGTTCAACATTCAATGTTATTTTACCTGTGAGGGCAGATATCAAAAAGTTTATCCATATCATTTTAAACTCCTGTTCCATTTTAATGGTATGATTTCTTTAGATTTGTCTTACTTCTTGTATCGAAGTGTAGCTAAGATGGTAGATAAAGTGCAGTTGAAATCTCAAGGATATGAAACTTCCCTTTTTCATCATAGTCTAATTAAATTGATAGTTTTACATGAACTGAAAAGGATCAACAAAGAATGGTTTTCATTTTTGTTTTGATGTGATTTTGGAGCGGAAAATCAAGATACAAGCATTATCCCTAATGTTAAAGAAACTCCATCAGCAGAAACCAGCAAGCCTGTAATGTCTAGGGCAAAAATATTTGTTAACCTGAAACATAGAAAGCAGGTGAAAGAGCAAGTGAGCAAAACATTAGTGGTTATTCCTGAGACTCCGAAATCCACAAAGGAAAAGATAGCTGAAGTTCAAGAAATGACATAAGAATAGTCAGCTAACAAACCAGTTCAAAGGAGATTGACTAGAAGTCAAATTGCAAAGGAGAAGGCTAAATCAATGATCTCAAGAGAAATTTCAAGCTTGAAGGGTAATTTAAATGATATTTTAAAAGCCATTGATATTGCAGAATCTCCTTTGGTGCAGGTAGATGCCATAGAGTTTGATAAAGGAAAGTCAAAAAAGATGAAATCCTCTAAGAAACTGGAATTTGAGGACGATGTCATAACATTTGTGTTCAAGCCTAGAAAGCCCTTAACCAGGCAATCCAAAAATATGTAAGAGTCCAATATTGAGTTAAGGAAAATAGAAGAAGCTTCTGCTATTTAGGAAGAGTTTATAGACCTTTCATTACCAATACCTGAAGGTGACAAAAATAGAGTTTTTTCCACTAAAACAGAAAAAACTAGTTACGAAGAGATGCAACAAAGGTTAAGAGCTGCTAATAATGAAATTGCTAGACTAAGGATGAGAGCAAGAAGGTATGCTACTGAAAAGATATATTTCAAAAGGATAAAGGGTCTCTGGGAAGTTGAAAAAGTTTCCAAACCAGAAATAGTCAGCAGTGAAACTCAGTACTTCACTTGGACTGTTCCTGCAATCAAAGAAGCCAAATTTGTAAGGAGGATGAATGCTCAGTTGAGAGCTATTAACAAGAGATTGAAGAGACAGATTGAAGACCTGGAAATATAGTTAACAAAATCTGAGGAAAAGGCTACAACGATAATGAAACAGGGTGGTGAAAAAGGGTAGTGAAGGATATATCTTAAAACAGTTTTGGTATAAAAAAGAAGGTCATCTGTGAAGAAGAACATCTTATAAGAGTAATTTGTTTCAATTTTTGGTGATCATATCAGTCTTTATGAAATTTTGGAAATTCCCAAACTGCAGATTTTTGAACGCTGTATTGGAAAAAGAGCATACACAGCAGTTTCGTAGCACTCTACGAAACTGCTAAAGGTGAACTTTTAGCACTTTACAGATGCATTTCGAAGGTAGACATATGAGGATCATTGATGAAGTTTCAGATGAAAGTGATGTAGAAAGAAAGGTTCCAAGAAGTATTCCATAAGTGATATAAAAGTTCTGCTTTGAAAATAGACTATTTTCGTAGCACAGTCATGTTTCATCCCCTTTTCCATATGTTCGAGGTTCCCTTTTTTGCAAAGGTGGAAAATTAAGTTTTAATGGATTACTAATACATGCCACATATACACTAGCAAAACTGTTCAAAGATAAGCATAAAGGATTAAGGGCTTAAAAGGAGGAACTCTATCTCCTTGCTTTCAGGACAATTAGGTCATGACTCAGCAGGGTTTGCAACAATATTGGAGACATCATAGAGCTCGAAGACATGGATTAGCAGCTGATTAAAGAATGTATTTAAGTCATAGATAAGGTTTTTGAAAGCATGTCTTAGGAGTTTCACTCCTATTTGTATTAGGACTCTTAAAGACAGTTACCTGTCAAGTTGTAATTATGTAGTTTGTTTTATGAATAGATAGGTGTCAATGTTAGGAATTTGAATTCTCCTAAAGATGGATCATAGAATCCAAGGTTGTAAAAAATCTATATAAAGCATGAGAATCGAATTCCTCAAGGTTGGTAATTTTATTAGCAAAAGAAAGCTGTGTTATTGTAAGGAACTATGGTTTTTCAAACTTAATACAGAGATCAGTTTTACTACTCAATATTCACAAGGGGTTTATGTGTTTGATGTTCTTATGGAACTTTTCAATTACTTATTTGTAGTGGTATGAGCTTTTGATACTTAGAATTCATTGGAAAATTCTCCAACTTCCTTCACATGCTTGTAAACTGTGTTGATTCACTGTGTTACTGTTTTACTTATAAACCTAAACTCCAAGTGCCTTGACTTCCATGTTTTGTTGATCATGATATTTTGTTGAAGACTATCTTGACTCCATAGCTAATAGATGTTTGCTAATCTTTGATTCAACCAATTATGCATTTTTTTCTATGTTTATTCCTAGAGTTAGCCATCTAATCATTAATCAAAAATCTTAAACCTATTGAGAGAGCCCTCTCAGGTTGAGGAGGCTAAGCCTCAACCAAAAGATTGGTTTGAAAGAGTTACTCAGAGTCTACTTGATCAACAACCTATTAGGGTCAGATTTTTTGATAATAGAAGCCTTGGCTCCTTATTTAAAAAACATTCCAAAAGAGGATCCTTGTGACTAAAACAAAGCTCAGTCCCTCCCATCAGCGCTAGGGACAATGTTAATCCCTTGATATCGGCACGAGGAGGACAAAGGTCATTAGCTCCGGTCTTGTAAACTGGGAAAAACATAAGATTTTTGGGAAATGGTACAAAAGGGAATTGTTCTTCTCATGAAGAGGGACAAAATGGGAGTTTCTTCATGAAGGGTAATCATGTAGGGTTCACTGTAGAGGTCCTCCAGGATCAAGGAATGAGGAGTACAGGAACAATGACAAAATTCTATTAACAGATATTGAGACTTAGACTGAAAGTCCTTGTGTTTTTTAAATAGGGACCTAAACTGAACAATGTCCTTTGGAGAATGTTGAGACTCAGACTGAAAGTCCTTGTGCTTGTTCAATGGAGACCCAAATTAACTTTCCTACCACAGATGTTGTCCAAACCAAATTTGACGAGAATGCCCAGGCAGACTGTTATATGCCCCAAGAAACAGTAGAATTTGTTGTTCAAACTGATTTTGAGGAGAATGCCCAGGCAGATTGTTGTATGTCCCAAGAAACAACCAAAGTTGTTGTTGAAACTGATTCAGTGATAACACATGATAATGAAACTCAGATAGAGGAGACCCCTCACTATGTTCCTTTGGTAACGGAAGCTATTATCATGAAATTGCAGAATGAATTAAAAAAGACCCAGCAGGACTTGGCTCAATATAAGGAAGAAGTGGTACCGTTATAGGTACACCAAGAGTTGTGGAAGAAATTTGATGCACTTACTATAAAATAAGATGAGACTTTTTTCCAGCTTCAAAGATGAGCAGAAAAAATTAGAGAAAGAACGAGCCAAGCTTCAGAAGGCCAAGGAACAAATTGAAACTATTTGTTCTCTTTACTCTGATGCTTTGTCTTGCCGGTCACCTCCCACTAATTATGCACTATTCTTGTTGGAAAGGTACCTATTGATGAAAGTTAAAACTGTCAGGGCTGGTAAGTCAACAGAATTCAAGACCACTCCAGACTTTGTACAATGTTTTAAGGAACAAAATGAGAAGGTACAATGCCTTCTATGTGAATTATACCTACACAATTTCTTCTTGGAAGATGAACTAGTTAGTAATCCTCGCCCCTTCATTGGGTACATTCAATTCCAAGGGAAGATGGTATAGATTTATGGGTCAGAGGAGAACCCATGAAACCCTTACACCTTTCTGTCCAACATAAAAGGTTTATGCAACAAGACGAGGTCGTGACTAAACTGGGACCACTCCATATAGATATTATATATGCAGGAAGAGAATATTTTCAAGACATTAAGGAGGAAGCTTTGATGGTAGCAAGGCAAAGATGGGAAGCTTCCACTAACAATGTCAAAAATCGGGAGCCATTTGGGTACAAAAACTTTAAAGCTACTGTTGCTCACTTAATCATGTACAACAATATAGTCCTAGGCATGGGTCCTGCCTGGATATGATGTCGTTAGAGATGTCCTATTATTTGGTATCCCCCTGAAGGGTATTACTGTGACTATGATTTTCCAAATTACCATGTAAACTAGGCTTTTGCAATCCTTCAACAAAAAAATTGTTTTTGGGCTATATAAGGAAGAAGTTTATCCTACCTATTATTTGACACAAGTACACCTCAACCATCTTATTGCATGAGGAAATGAAAAAAGGTAAGCAGGGGAGTAGGTAGGGTCATAGAAAAGGTATGTTTCATCCTCATATTAGCTTAATTAATCATTCATCTTTATATGTTTATCTTCAATTTAGAAAAGAATTTAGAAGAAACGATTGCAGAAGCTAGATAAAATCAACCATTAACGAATTGTGTAATTCTTGCTAACTTTCGCTATTTTTATATATGCAGGAATATGAATTGAATGATTGTTGTTCAAATGACAGAATGACAGCAACCAAGTGTTGGCTTAAGGGGGCCTGACCTAGGTTCATAGTTAGTTGCACCAAACCAATCCCTACAATATTGGCCCTTTCGGCATCAATTTACGGATCGCGGACTGAAGTCTCACTCAAAGTAGTATGGGGGGATGTTGGAACCAAGTTTCTGCATCCATAGATAAGTGTGATGTCTTTTTATGCCCTAGATCTTCCTCAACACAGATTTGTAAGCACTTAAGGCTTGTTACTGCAATTCCCATCGAATGGTCTTTAGACCTCCGCGAAGGCCTATGATTAGCCTTTGCAGACCCTAAGCAGACAAATTAGCTACTTACGAACACCTTCGATTACTCTTGGATCATTGTGTGCTCAGATCTACCCAAGTGTTCAATAAACCTAACAGAAAGTGTTATGATCTTCGCGTAAACACTTATTGCATTCAGTTAATAAGATGGATCTAGAAAATTTGTGCATCAATACATCATTATTTCATAAAGACTTTATTCATTACAGCATATATCGCAACGATAAATAATAGACAGAAACAAATAAAACAGAGTAATTTACCCAATAGTCTTCTTTATTGATATTATGTATAAGGTTACAGACTCAAAACTTCCCTGTGCACTCAGCTGTAGGGATCCACGCACTCAGTTGCAGACACTACTCTAGGCCTTTGCACACTCAGCTGCAGAGCCTTTTCCCCCTATAAGACTTACCCATAGACAAAGACATAGATCTACCACACCTATTTATACAATCCCATGGTACGCGAACCATGAGTAGATATTCAAATCCGACTCAAGTTTACATAAACGAGGGTAAAACCATTTTTGACTCTTAACTAAATACGCGCTCTGCGTCCAAAATTCACCAAGACTTTACATATTTTTAAACAAAGCATGGGATTTTTCCCCAAAACTGACCCAAAGGACCCCATCCCAACAAGCCCCTAACACAAAGGTTGTGACTCGCCCTCAAGTCACTTAGCTGGCGCAGTGACCTTGCTATGAAGATCCCCCAGCTCCACCTACACAACTGCTACTTCAGCCGCACTTTGCATGGTTGCCTGCTTCACTTGTTTAACTAGCTACTTTGTAGCTGGTCCTTCGTCGGGTTGCTTGATCTTCTGTTGTGTGAGCTGCAAGTTCATCATCTTTTCCTGAATGTTGGCTAATACTTGGTAGGCTTTGTCCAACCAAGGACCCAACCATGCCTTAAGCACTGCCTCTTTTTTCTGCACTGCTTCCACCTATGCAAGGAGCTTCTTTGCCTCCTGCAACTTGGCGAGGCGTTGCACTGTAGCAATGGAGCGCACTGTCACCCTAACCTTGACGTACTGCTGCTGGAGATCACAGATCTCTGTAATCAATATTTGCATGGTGGGATCTTCCTACAGGGTCGTCACAACTTCCATGGCCTGTTCAAACAACGTTGTGCAATCAATGACTGTGGCATCCACACCTTGATTGCAGTGTTGCACTGTTCCCTGACCTTGGGTAGAGCGGAAGGCTATGACTTGAGTTCCAGCTCCGTGATTTTCATATTGAGTTCAAATTGAACGTTGGCCACCTCTTTGCATCGTGAATGCCCGTAGCGAGTTTTCGGATCTTGGCCTCTAGATGTGTGTCCTCAGGGATGTGCAACTCCAGCACTATTCGGCAAGCCTTTGCAACTGTTGCCACCAACTGGGCACTCTACTCCTGGATTGTATCCCTTTCCTTCAAGGTCTGTGTCTTCTTGGTGAAAATTTATTCATTGTTCACCCTATACTCGCTAACTAAACTAAGAGTGTGCTACTCCCATGCTCTTAATTCTGTTGTCACGCCTATCTGTAGCACGTGAAGATATTCGTTGGGGAGAGCTACAATATTGAGGCTGATGTTCTTCAGGGTGCTAATTATGATCTTGTCATCGGCTGATTCCATGCTTAGGGACCCTTCTAGTAGCACAACTATCCTGAGGTCCATTGTCTTGACCAGTTCGGTAGCTTGACTTGTCCTTAGTTCCAGGCTCGTCTATGCAGCATTGACCTGACCTGTGCCCCCTTGTATTCTGCCTGTCTGGATCTGTAGTTCACATAGATCCTTCTGAATATTACCTAATGGCTGCATGTGTTGTTGCTCGAACTGTTGCAACAGTTCGGCTGTAGTCTTGCGCACTTTGTCCCTGATCTCATCAAGATGCCCCTCTGTTAGTATAATGGGGTCCACCGATGGTTTAGTCACCTTTGTCTTCTTTTGGGACCCCTCCTGTTGTTGTTCTCTGCACTTCCTTACCCGAAATGGGTTGCTTTTCCCCTCATCACCTCCGCCGCCCTGTGCTAACTGTTCTTCCTCCTCAGTTTCAGGAGACGGATATTTTCCACTCTGTTCAGAGTCGCATTGTTCCTGTTCAACTTTATCCTTTGTAGGATGCTCCTTTTCCATTTGGGCCTTCTCTTCAGCCTCCTTCTTTCGTTGTGTGACCAATTTCTGTGCCGCTTGCTTTGCTGCATCCTTCCAATTTTTCTCCACTAAGCTCCCTGTGCCTTTGCTGGTACCTACGCCCAAGTTAGACGGAGTATGCCAATGTGTTTTCTAGCACTTGATTACCTCCTATGGCATCCTTGGTAACTAGGTACGGCATATCGAACCACTTCTGGTATGGGTCCTTTAGCGCCCTGATGTAGACAGAGTGGAAGTATGCCTTAAACTCATCATATTCAGATAGTTATTCATACATAATTGGGGAAAATCATGGGTGCTAGTTGATGGCCATGCAGAAGCTTGACTCCATCAATACCCAAGAAATTTTTGTTTCAGTGACCCGTGCGGGGTCCTTCATGGCCCAAAGGGAGGCAAATTATGTAGCTTCCGGCAATTCGGCCTCCATGGGAGGAAACTAGTTGTCCTTTGGAAGATCCCAAGCAACCAACACAATGGGGAGCAACAAGCACACGTAGTGGAAGGTCTTGTTCTCATCTTGGGCCTCATGACAATTTGCATGGAACTCACTACATAAGTATCGCGACCAATTAAACTATAAACCCTCCGCGCATTGTGCAGCTAACGACACCATAGGTGTCGGAACCTCGTCCACGTGACACTTCCCCATAACCTTTCCAGCTAGTATATGGGTGTCAATTTTTACCGCTGGATCGTTGATGGATGTTATGGAGTACCTGTGTGACTTCTTGATAAGCTTGAATTTCTTCTTCATCTGCTCTACCAAGTCTCTCTCGCTTGTCTTTCCACCAAACTCCTTGGCTGGATTCAAACCTTCGTGTGGCAGGTGCATGATTGTATGGATGAGCATATCCATGATGGGAATAGGTGTGCCAAGCCAAAAGTAGCCATCATGCACTAGAGTAAGCAGCTACCGTATATAGGTGGTATTAACTTTAGAGCGGTGGTAGTGGGGCACCCACAACAGGTTCAAAAATCTGGATTGCTATACTCCACGGATCCATTCAACTAATTCCAACTTAGTGACACTCGAGTCTTTGCAATACACTTGACTCATATAATTCTCCTTCGCGAGGTGGGGGAACCTCTCATGGTCAGCCAAGTCCCAATCTTCCATTTTTAAAAGGGGAACCCATGCTAAGCGTGGACCTTTGAAGGTTATCTTTTCTGGCAACAGGGGCATATGAATGATGAATTTCTCTGAATCTGGGTCCTTAGTGACCTTCACCTTACCTTTACGTAGAGGGATATAATCTGGTAACTTGGTGATGATCTCCATGCCCTCAGCATCTACATCTTCAATGCCCTCTTCGGCCTCCAAATCTACAACCTTCTTAGGCTGCTTATCCTTCTTCTGCACCTCGGCAGCAAAATTCTTCCAAGGTGATTCGCATACTAGCACTGGCCTCTTATGTTTGTCTTTCTTTGGCTTTTGGGTGTCTCTCACAGGTGTAGGCTTTGGCCTAGGTGACCTCGACATCATATGCACAGGAGCCGAAGCCTCCATGCTCATAACCTCTAGATTAGCTCCTTTGGAGGCGATAGTTCCTCCAGTGCTTGTAGTCTCAGCGGGACCTGGTCCTGACATGATGTTGCAAACGAATTTACTGTCTAACTCAGGCAATTTATCAAACATGGGGATTGCGAGTAAAGCTTTAAAGAACTCACGATTCATAAGAAATAGACAGCACAGCTCAAAAATTCTAAGAGTACAAAGTGTTCTCTGCTGGAATGGCACATGTAATTTATCGGGGATTTGAATTCAAATCTGACCGTTCCCCTGAAAATTTGTCCATTAAAGCTGATTTGGCGACAAATCTCTAAATATTTCAGCCTTAAATGCTTCCCACCTGCTCCTCTTAACCGTATCCTGGCTGTCAAATCATGAACAATGACTTTATCGGTCATTTTTTTGTTGTGCTGCGTGGTATCTCCCTCCATAGTGCACCTCCCTTTGCGCAGCTTCTGGTACTGTGACATCGCCCTATTGCATGCAATCCCCATGTTACATAGTCCCCAAAACTAGGTAGTGTAGTTTATAGTCCCATGCTCCCTTACATCTGTCTGGAGAACTAAGACTGTTCTATCATCATATAGTCATTGAGCTAGATCTCCTGTATATGGCTTCAACCGGCTTCCATTCACCCTTCCCGAAAAAGGTTCTCCATTCAGCTTTGTGAGCTGAACTGCACCTCCATCTGTAATTTCTTTGATGACATATGGCCCAAGCCAGTGCATTTGAAACTTTCCCATAAACTTTCCTAGAATTACTATTGTATAATAAAACCAAGTCATTTACCTTAAACGTGTGCAGCTTCATGTGGCAATCGTGCCATGCTTTCTCTCGTTCCTTATGGACTTATTGATGGAATCCAGACAAGAATCTATCCTCTTCGAGCTCCATTAACTGCATGAGCCGCTCCTCCAAGGCTCTGTGGTCTGCCATCCCTATGAAATTTTCTATGCGTAGACTAGGCACAATGTATTCCATAAGCATGACAACTTCTACACCATAGACCAATTGGAAAAGTGTCTGACCTGTTAGGTTTTTGCAAGTAGTCCTATAAGCCCATAATACTGTCGGTATGCACACGTCCCAATCATTCCACTACGCATTTCAAATCTTTGTCAGCGCATTCTCCAGGATCTTATTGAAGGCCTCAATTGTTCCATTAGCTTGAGGATGATATGGTGTGTTTTTTTGATGATACATGTGGAACTCTTCTCTCAGCGCACTGATCATTTCATTGAGGAAGTTTGTGCTACAATCACTCATCAATATTTTTGGGCAACCAAACCTGGTTAACACGTGCTCAAACAAGAATTTAGCTGTTGTGGCTCGTGTACAATCTTTCATAGGTTGTTCCTCCACCCATTTGTTCAGGTACTTTGTCACGGTGATGATATAGCGTGCCCCTGTTTTCTTACCTAGGGGTTGAATTGGTCCTACAAAGTCAATAGGCCATTTCTCAAATAGTTATAACAACACCTGAGGATTCAGAGGTAACTCATCCCTTCACGATGGCCTGCCCATTCTTTGACATGCATCACATTCCCTACAATATGCTTTGGTATCCTTATGTAATGTAGGCAACCACAAACCCATGCGCAAAATCTTATGTGCTGTTTCTTTTCCTACATAATGTTCTCCCACAGCTCCTCCACGAGCTTTAGCAAGGATGCTATTTCATTCAAAATCAAGCACATACCATCAGAGTACTTCATCCAATCCCATCTTATACAAATGACCTACAATTACGAAGAAATATGTTGCACACACTACTAAGTCTTTCTTCTGCTAACTGGTGTATCCTTCTGGAGCTCTCCCTGTAGTCAAAAAGTGGATAATATCTGCAAAATGATTATTCACTACGTGCACCACAAAGAACTACACATCGGGAAGCCCTTCCTCCAAGTTATTAGGCTCCTCCCATGTTTCAATCTGTGACAGATGATCAGGTCTTGTATTCAACCCTCCTAGCTTCACAATTACCTGAAAGTCATATTCTTGGAATAACAACAACCATCTGCATATTTCCCCCTAAACACAGGCTTGTTGACTAGCTACTTCAAGGCAGAGTGGTTTGTATACATCTTGAAATTTCCACCCAATAGATAGTGTCTGAATTTTTGGAGTGCGTACACCATAGCCAATCCTTCACACTCTGTCGTTGAGTAGTTCTTCTGATCTTTCAACAACTTTCGACTCGCAAATGCTATAGGATGATCTATCTCTCCTTCACTGGCCTGTAACAGCACTACCCCCCACGCAATACATGAGGCATCAACGTGCACATGGAATTCCTTTTTCCAATCCGGGAAGACCAAGATCGGCGCAGTGACCATATTTTCTTTTAATACATCGAGATTGCACTGACATCTTCATCCCAATAGAATGTAGCATCCTTCTTTAATAACTTTTCCATAGGCACGGTAACCTGAGCATAAGCCTTGATGAACTTTCGATAATATCCAATATGGCCCAGCATTGCACGCAGTTGTTTGACACTCCTTGGGGACTCCAAATTGACTATCACCACGATCTTAATAGGGTCCACCATTAGTCCTTGATTGCACACCACATGCCCCAGCAAAATTCCAAAGCGGACATAGAATAAGCACTTCTTCAGGTTCAGTGCGATCTGATACCTTCGACACATATCCAATATTAAGCGTAGACTGGCTACATGGCGCTTTACTAACCCAAACACTATCCAGTCATCAAAATATACCTCCAAGAATTTGTGAATAAACTCCTTGAATGCCATTTTGACTACTCGAGAGAATATCTTCGATGCATTCTTAAGTCCAAATGGAATTACAGTATACTGAAAACATCCCCATTCTGTTACGAAGGTTGTCTTACTCCTGTCTTCTAGCGCGATCTTAATGTGATGGTATCCGGAGAACCCATCAGTGAATGCGTAGGCCTCTTGTCCTCCAACATTATCTAGGACTTCACCAGTAAACAATGTTGGGAAAGGATCATGGATGCGAGCATCGTTAAGCTTTCTTAGATCCACGCAAATCCTTATCTCTACCTTTTGCTTCTTTTCCTAAACTACCATTGGCCTCACCCAATGAGATTCCTCCATTGGTTCAATAATGCCCGCCTCAAGCATCTTGTCCAATTCCAAGCATACCTTTTCCTTTTATTTTGGGTTAAGGTGTTATGGCCTTTACTTAATAGGCTTCGCGTCTAGTTTTAGGGTAATCTTCATCATGCCCATGTCACCTATGATGCCTTTTAGGTCCAAAAATTTTGTAGGAAACAAATACCGTACTCACAGAGCAACTCAGAAACCTTATTCACTATGGCATCATCCCAATAATCCCCAATCTTTGAAAATTTAGGCTCTGCTTCAGTACCGATGTTTACTTGCCTAGTCTTCGACGATGTGGTGATGTCCAGATTCTCTATCCGTGGACCTTCAACCATGCGATGGCCTTCTACCTATGGAATATTGATATTCCTCAAATCCTCATCATCTCCATTAGTAGTCACATTACAACATTCCAATGCATGGCATAGCTGGGTGCTCTAATCAGGTTGAACCAATTCCAAAGGATCCTGCGAAATTCTGAAGACGTTGCCTTAACCTCCTGCAAAGCCTCATCAATGCTTTCAAACCCATCTTCAAAACTGAAGGTAATAAAAAATCCTTCCCTTAATATATCCCACTCTGCGGTGCCGTGGCAGAGCTCTATCTCCAAGTACTAATTCATAGGGATTATATCCAGAGTGTGATAGAATAAGTACACCCACTCTGGCTATAGCTCTGTTCCATAAACTTTAGTCATTTCGCTAAATGATCAGGCAGATCATTCCTCCCATCGTATTTCTTAGTCAGCCATACTTTTGGGCAACCAAATCGCATACTCATCATTATCCTATAATCATTCTATTTATCAAAGTTTCTTTATGCGTACTACACCATCATGCGAGCGTAGCACGCAGTGCCAAATCCAGTGCATGGAAGTGATGATCCTCGAGGACTTCTCTTTCAAAAGCATCCAAAACCCTATCTACATTAGTCAAAGCATCATAATAAGGTGAATTTATTACCTTCGATGACACACAGCGCATTGATTTAGTCATCATACTTCACGCCGCATGTTCTACCAGTGCTCCAATTCTTCATCTGAATCCGATATATAGGATCTTTCACAGTCCCATGCGATCCGTCCATCAACTGTTGGATTAATACAGTCTTGATCTCACGCTATAATTTTGTAGATTTGATCCAAATCATCATCTCATTCTTCATAGTCACGGACCAGTTTAGTGTAGCATGGTCCTTCTACACCTTCCAATGGTACTACAGCGCAGAGTGATTTCCTTTCAAACAACATTGTCCGCTTCTTCAAGTTTATGACTCCATTCATATCAATAGCCCAATCAATTCCAAGGAGCGTGGGGTAATGATTGTTTTCATCGACAATTTATATCACTTCAAAATCATCGAGCGCTCGCACCTTCTATATCTATAGTGACTCCACGTAGACGTCCCATGGGGATAATCTTTTGCTAGTTCGCCATCCTCAACTGAATCGGAGACCAATACAGCACAAGCCTTTCCATTCTCTCCCATGTTTGTTTAGGCATAAACATTTACATCACATCCTAGATCCAAAATAACTTGGTCCATCTAAAATTCTCCGATTTGCACGGTGAGCCTCATCTCAAGCCCTGTTCTTTCCTAATGTTTTCCCATTTTTCGGACTATGCGGTGTCCTTCAGGAGAATTTTCCTTACTCGCACACTTGTTTATCAAATCATGTAGCCCTTTTACAACATTTCTATTGTGCAATAGTTTCATAGAAGTCTCCAAGAAGGTGGTAAGCACAAAGGGGTCATCCTCTGTAGGCGCGCTGGTTTCTAGCAGTTTGTCCTGACTTCCTCAGGTAAAGGCCTCAACAAAGATTGTATTCACCTCCATAAACATTTCCTTCGCGCTCCAGATCATACCCAATCTCCTTTTCTGGGGCCTTACAGACCCAGCCATCCTCTTCATGTTGTTTCCCTTTATTGTCACCAGTCGTGATGCCGCTTCTTAGCACGATATTCACATTTGGATCCTCTTCGCAGGGCTTGGCCCTCATCATCTATAAGTTTTGGGTAGGATGCTGGGGCTTTACCTTCTTCTCATGTATCTTTGTTATCAACATAGGCCATTCTTCAATTGTATGGTCAAAATCAGTGAAGTATTTACATGATAGGCGTGTCTAACTCTTACACTCCCGTGCGTAGTGCCTAGTGTTCCACAATTTAGTAGATGACCTGTCCACAACCTCTACTAGGTCCTCCTCCTCCTCGACTTCATCCACGCCCTTGATATCCTCTACGGGCTCCTCCTGCGCCCTGATCTAGAAGTTGAGTTTCTTCTTGCATTAAATACGTAGGTGTACTTTTCATCATTAATTCGTAGCTATGGCAGTGGCGCTCATCGTGGCCCACCAATTTGCAGAAATCACAAAACAATTTTTGTGGTGTCTTTAAAAACTTTTGCAGCAAATGACAATTATCTTTGACATGTTTTCTGCCTACCTGACAAATAGCACACCATAGCACATGCCCCATACTTGGTCCTACTAGAGCTTCCTGCCTAAGGGGCATCGCCGCCCTCGTGAGATAATTCACAAAGACAGGGAAATGATCCTTATCATGCCCCTGGCTCTTACACTTGAGGCACTAGACTTCTTCACACACCTCTGTCCTAGCCTCCTTTTCTTTTTTCAAGCTCTGCAATTCCAAACAGAGTTTCTGCAACTATCCTAAATATGTGTTTCATGTAATCTTATCACGATTTCCAGAGCTTCCACCTGAGTTCCTATCTTTTGCTGCGATAAAGAAATCCTTAGGTGGGGCAGGAGCGAGGCTATAAACCACTCGTGGTGTTGACTATCTGTGAGATGCATATTAGCTTCACAGATTACGTACTTCAATATTTGATCTAACTCCCAAGACGTTTCACCATCCCTCATCATAATTTCCTTAAATCCAACTACTGATTGTGAGTCAGACTTAGGCTTACCGAATTATTTGTTCAAAGCAGCCTAAGTATCTGCTAATGATGCTAATGGATTATCAATGCAGTACTTAACGTACCATGACAGCATGCAATCCTACAGAGCAATAACCAACTACTCCTTCTTTATATTATCATCCGTAATTTGTTGTGTTGTCCACACAGCCTTCGCAACAAACCAAAACTAATTCGGATCCTCACTTCCTAAGCCCTTGAAAACTGGCAACTTCTTTGTATTCAACATGTTGAATGGTGGTGTGGGTGAAGGTGTATGTTGTGGAGGTGAAGGTGGAGGTGGCATGGATGGATGATGGGTTCACGAAAAAACCTACCTTATCAATTGGACAGCACTCCACAGCAAGGCCTGTACCACTCCCTCGTCGTCACTTGAAGGCGGTCCAATCAACGACCAATATTTAGGACCTTCTTTTTCTTGGTTTCTAAAGCTCCATCCACTTCATGTAGATCCAAACATCAAGGCAATGGCATGACCTATTTTTCACACAAGAGCATCTTAATCCAAGTATTCAAATATCTCAAATACTTACCTCATGGTCCCTTGAAGAAACATTGCTCTGCTTCACTGTAACTAACTAAGGTGTCAACCACAAATTCTGTAACAAATCTTCCTATAACCCAATCGAGCCAATGGTCCACGACATGCGTGATGTTATCTTGAAAGGATTCCAACCTCTGCACTAGCTCTAGAGTCCACACTATTGGACCGTCAAGCCTCCACCTTCCTTGGTTGTCTACCAATTTAGCTATCCACTCGTATATTTCAATTAGGAAGGTGCAAAAAAAATTTTCATGTATTTCTGCGTATAGATATCTATCCAGCCACTACTCTTTTGTCAGGCGCGGATTTCTATTTTCTTGTGCCACAAATTCGTGGATCTTCCTATCCAACCACTTCTCAATTTCCTTTTTTTTCCGGATTCTAGTTATGTGACATCACACATCCCTTTATAAATATCCTGGTCTAGGCAATGGAACCATTTGTTTGCTTAAGGGGGCCTGACCCAAGTTCAGAGTTAGTTTTGCGAAACAAATCCCTACACCACTAGCCCTTTCGACATCAATCCAGAGAGCGCGGATTGAAGTCTCACCCGAAGCAGTATGGGGGGATGCTGGAACCAATTTTCTGCATCCAGAGATCAGTGTGATGTCTTTTTATGCCCTAGATTTTCCTCTGTGCAGATCTATGAGCCCTTAAGGCTTGGTACTGAAACTCGCTTCGAACGGTCTTTAGACCTCTGCGAGGGCCTACAGTCGACCTTTGTGGACCCTAAGCAAACGAATTAGCTACTTATGTGCACCTTAGATTACTCTTGGATTAGTCTGTGCTCAGATCTACCCAAGTGTTCAATAAACCTAACAGAAAGTGTTATGATCTTTGCATAATCACTTAACATTAATTACATTCAATTAATAAGATGGATCTAGTAAATTTGTGCATCAATACATCATTATTTCATAAAGAAATTATTCATTACACCATATATCGCAACCATAAATAATAGAGAGAAACAGATAAAATAGATGAATTTTACCAATAGTATTTGTTTATTGACATTCAGTATAAGGTTACAGACTTCAAACTTCCTAGCGCACTCAGCTGCAGGGGTGTGCGTACTCAGTTGTGGACACTACTCTAGGCCTTTGTACACTCAGCTGTAGAGCCTTTTCCCCCTCTAAGACTTACTTCTATGTGCTAACTCTATAGACTCCTTTCGTCGTACCCATAGATAAAGACATAGATCTACCTTAGACTCTCTAAGACGCACCTATTTATACAATTCCATGGTCTGGGAACCATGGGTAGATCTTCAAATCCGACTCAAGTTTACACAAACAAGGGTAAAACCCTTTTTTACTCTTAACTAACTCCACGCTCTGCATCCACAATTCGTGGAGACTTTACATCTTTTTACATCAAAACTTGGGCTTTTGCCCCAAAACTGACCTAGGGGATCCCATCCCAACACCAAGAAAGGAAAAGGACAATGTTTCGATCATGGAGGCTAGCGGAAGACCAGGAGAATCAAGTCTATTTTGTAATAAATTCAGATTATTGGTTGTGAAATCATCAGGATCTCCTGGTCCCGAGGATTCGCTCCTATCTGTTTGTCTCTCATAGGTTATATAAATCCAATAGGCGAAATGAATAGCTAAATAGAAATTTGGAGATTGTAATTATTCACTTTTGACACAGAGTATTCTCACTACAGTGATGTTGTATCTTTATTACCAAGTTTAATGAAGAAGACTGTGTTTTACCTGTAATCGCATTATGAGTGTCTTTTGGCAGTGACTTCTGGAGACTCTGGGCCCGATCGATAGGAGATTTAATACTTTGCTTGTGTCATACTTATTTATGTTTACTCTTGCAATTGATTATTCCTGTTATTCCATGAAATTATAATTATTATGATTATTGTAAGTATTGATTGTTATGATTTACCTTTGTCATTGAAACTAGATTCTAGATCGTGCTATGTTTACGTCTGTGTGTTAATTGTTGGACCTCAGAATTACTCTCTCTTTGACAACTTTTCTCACTTCTTTCTCTTGTTTTCCCATAAAAGACAGATCCCCATCACTAATAAATGATAGATTTTGTCTCAAGGAAGACATTAAATGATTGACATGTTATACTTTTATGTTTTTTCTATTTGAGATAAGTTTTTACAAATTAGCTACGGAACGTAGCCCGTTTTGCAGCTAACTGTGCGTTCCGTAGCTACTTCCATGGTTGAACAGGTTACAGGTGTCAAATGATGAAATTGGCCACATGGGCATCTCTGGAATGGTCACGACATGGATCCTATCATAGTCACCCAGTCCAGATCAACAAAAAAGCTAGCTCAAGACCATAGTCAAAGGTGGAGTCAAACAAAGAAACCCGAGAGCAATAGGACTCTGTGTCCACTCTTCATGGCTAATTAATAAATCCGACAATTTTTTGTAGCATTAACTTGAACCAACAACCGGTGATAATAGTTTCATGCAACCATGTCACTGACTTAAAGTCATCTATAGCTGATCAACCCTTTACGCAGATCTGTTGTAATACGTGGAGACTACCTGTAGCTAAATTCTCTCAAAAGACAGTTAGGAATGTTTCTTGAAATATCAGTTGTAAAGAACTGAGAAGGAGTTCAAATTTTTGCATGTATTAAGCTCATACTTACAGCTCTGTAATTTTGAAATTTATTTTCCTGTTAATAATATGAAGTCGTATTTTACCAAGTGATCATTTAAATGAGTATCTTCAGCTAGTTAGCAGCTCAACTCAGTCAATTGCAGAGGGCCCCTGCACTGGAGGTTTTTCTTTTATTTTGTTTGTTGTTCAGTTTAGTTTCATTATTTACTTTTAGTAGTATTTGTAGTTTAGGTTGATTTCCTGTAGTTTGTTTTATTTCAATTATGTTCAGTATTGTAATGTTAGAATTCGATGGTGCAGTCTTGTTTCTCCTCTCTATTGCATAAATGAAACTTGTTTTGTTTTAACATGGTAAGGTGGAAAATTAACAAGGATGCATTGTGGATTAGTTTACTTACTATTTGTTTCCTCTATTATTTATTTCCTAGTTAAGATTTCCAATGCGCTGTGTGGATAAATGTTTTTGGTCAGCATTTCAAGCTGACATCCATCCTAAACTAAATGGTTAAACATTCATTTCACATGAGGATTGGAATCAAGTAGTTACTCTCTGCATATTTGATTTAGTTCTTTAAACTATAAAGTATAGTAAGTTGCTTATTTGCCATCTCAAGAAAGTTATCTTTCAAAATTGGAGGCTTGGACAACTAAAATTGCTTTAGTCAGTTTCATTCTCTGTAATTATTTCAATTTTACTTACAACTTCACCTTTTAATTTTTGACTTAGGTGAATGACAAGATAGGATAGATGCTCTGTTTTTCCTTCCTTTAACTTAGATTTTGATTAGTTCACCTTTAGGAAATTTAGACTCAGTTTCTCATAATTTGGACTGTACATCATTAGAAATAAAGGAAACCCCCAAAACAAAACAATATAAAAATACAAAAGAACGAAGTGAGAAGGGTGAGAAGGGTTAACTAGCACATACAGTGCACTACACTTTATCATCTTACGAGCCTCGGTTGATAATTTATGCAAAGCAATTTAGGAAACTAAATTGACTAAACATTTTGGTGTCGTTGCCGGGGAAGTGTAACTAGGTAACTCTATCTCTTACGTTCAAAAGAAAATAAAATGATATGCATAGAGAAAGAGACTCTAGGGGTAGATTTATGGCTAGAGGCAGGAGTTCAATTCCTACAACACCACCTACTCCACCAAGAATAAGAAAAGATACATCTCCATCCCAAACTCATACTCCCAGTCATAGAACTCCTGAAATTCCAGGGGCAAAAATCCAATCAAAAGAATCTCCTACTTCATCTACCAAGTCAGTCCTAAAGGAGAAAAATCTTGAACCTCCAATAGTAGGAATAACCTTTTTGACCTCCAGAGGAGAGCACATTTTAGTTGAAGAATTAGGAATACCTGGTGAGGAAGAAGAACTAGAACCTCTCTCCCGTATCCCATTAATAGAAGAACTAGAGGAGGAGAAAGTAACCTTGCAGGTTGAACCCTATACTGACCCAGAAGAAACTATAATGGCAGAAGAAGGAGAAGATGGAGAATTCACACTATTTGGAAGAGGGGGTAGAGGAAGAGGTATAGGAAATAATGGAGAAGGTAGAGGAAATAATGGAGGAGGTGGAGGAAATAGGGAAATACATAATTCTTTTGGATTCCCTATAGTGGATGAAGAAACAAATGCCACAATGAAAAATATCTCACCTTCTGTCCTCCCAAACTTCCATGGGTTATAAAGTGAGGATCCTGAAACATTGTTATTTGAGTTTGAAGTCTTGCGTAGAACCTATGATTATCTAGAAGACTCTCAAAAACTTATGTTTTTCCCTTCAACATTGGAAGGAGCTGCTTTGAAGTGGTTCATGGGGTTAGTCACTCAGTCCATTAGAACATAGAATGACATGGAAAAAACGTTTTTGGATAGGTATTTGGATTATTGCATGACTACCAATCACAAAGATGAAGTGTTCAAAATGATGCAAAGAGGGGATGAAAACTTAGAGGATTTGATTGAGAGATTCAACTATAATTTGAAAAGAGAAAAAATGGACAATTTAGATGAAGATACCTTAAAAGCTCTTTTATTAAAAGCCATTAGAGATTAGTGGATAGATATCCTTAACATGATGGGGAAGGGAGATATCTCTCAAATCCCATTAAGTGATATAGGAGAATTATGTGTTCATCTCTCAAGAGGGAAATCCAAAACTGGGAAAGGTCCAAGAGATCCTTCTCTTGTTAGAGTAAATAAGTTTGCAACTAGATCAGTGAGTAGGGCAGAAATTGGTAATATGCTTGATGAATTCAAAACATATATCCTAGGGAGTCTTAGTGAGCAAATAGACACCCTTAAGTTTCAAAACAAGAAGAAAACTGAGGCTCATGCTTTAGCTATTTTCTGTCCAAAATGCAGAAAAAAACATGCTCTAATAGAATGCCCTTTAGATGCAAAAAATATAGAAACTTGTATGATTTGCTCAGAGAATCATGAAACCAAGGGTTGTCCTCTAATTCTAGGTCTTAAGGTTGTTTTTCAAGAAGAAACAGTTCCAAATTCAGTAGAACCTCTTTGCTTTGTCTCTAGAAAACCTTGGCAGGGGCCACAAAATCAGGGATTTAACAATCAAATGTATCTTCACCCCCCACCAAATTGGAATTCTTGGTAGCAACCTTGGCCTCAACCTCAATCTCAATCTCAACCGTGGGCACAAAGAGTACAAAATCCTTATGGGAGATTTTCTCAATATTATTAATATCCTCCATCATATCAGAATTATCCTCCCCCACACATTCCACAACAAAATCAGCATCCACAACCTCAAAATCATAACCCGCAACTTTCATTACCATTTCCACAACAAAACCAAAATCCTCAACTCTCACTACCATTTCAGCAGAAACTAAAATAGCTACCTACCCAACTATTACCAAACCCCAACAATAAAAATCCTCAGAATACTTACATGGTGGAAAGACAACAATTTCTAACTTATATGATCACTCCTCTAGATCTCAGTGATGTTCAACTAAGATCTAGTAGGATATTAGGAAAGGAAATACCTTCTTAGTTATTCAGGAACAAGAGAATTTTGAGAAGGATTCTCTACAGCCCAATAAAAATTTTGAGGGAACACCTCTCCAAAACAAAAATACTAAAAATAAAAAACAGAAAGAACCAATGAACTCAACTCCTATCATTGAGCAGCTAGTATCTACTTCTGCACCTCCTTTTCTTGAAAGATTACAAGTTGATAGAGGAGTAGAAAAGTAGATAATGTTGTCTAATTATGATTTTCTAGATGAATTGAAAAATGTTTGTATCAAAATTCCTTCATAACAGTCCATTAAGGAGATTCCAATCCTAGCTAAAACAATAAAGGAGTTGAGCATAAAGAAACCAGGAAGAAAAGAAAAATAAAAAAAAGGGTTCACCTGGTAGGAAAAATAGCAGATATAATGATGGGAAAAATTGCCATACAAAAATATGTAGATCCAGGAAGTCCAATTGTGAAAACACATATCAATGGAGTTGAAATTCCAAATACATTAATTGATTTAGGGGTAGAAATAAACATCATGAGCAAACAAACCATGGAAAAGCTCAAGCTTCCTAATCTTCTTTACACACCTACATTACTGTAATTAGCGGACAGATCTGTAATCAAACCGGATGGAGTTTTAGAAGATATTTCAATATCCTTAGATTCTTGGGAATATCCTGTTGATTTTATGATCTTAACCCCCAAGAACAATCTAGGAGGACATCTGCTCATATTAGGAAGACCTTGGCTAGCCATAACTGATGCTTTCATTAGCTATAGATCTAGTGATATGTATATTTCTGATGGAAATTCAGAAAATAAATTCACTCTATGTCCTCCAGCAAAAACAATCACAAAAATAGATGACAAAGAATGGATTGATGATGAAAAGACATTAAGTCTCTTTTTATTATTTTAGATATTAGTGAAGAACATGATCAATTTCAAGAAAAATCCAATATTGAATATTTGTCTCTAGGCATATGTCTCTTTATTCTATAGAAGAATTTGGTAGCTCTATAATTGAAATCTTTCCAGGGAGAACATTGAACATAAACAATAACTTGGAGAAATTACAATAGTAAAAGTTGATCAAGACATTACAACAACACTCTGCTACATGTGCATGGGAATATACTGACATGAAAGGAATTATTCCTAATACTTGTATTCATCACATCTACATTGAGGAAAATTTTAGACCTATCAGACAACCTCAGAGAAGAAAGAATCCAAATCTTCAGGAAATTGTGAAAGAAGAGCTACAAGAACTGCTGAATGTAAACTTCATTTACCCAATTTCAGACAGCCAATGGGTTTCCCCTTTAGTGATTGTGCCTAAAAGGAATGGTAAATGGAGGGTGTGCATCAATTATCAAGAATTGAATAAAGCTACCCTTAAAGATCATTTTTCTTTGCCCTTTATAGATCAAGTGTTAGATACATTAGAAGGTAAGAACTATTTCCCATTCTTGGATGGTTTTAGTGGTTATAATCAGATTCAGGTGGCACCTGAAGATCAAGATAAAACCACATTTACTTGTCCATGGGGAACTTATGCCTACTGGGTACTTCCTTTTGGGTTATGTAATGTACCTGCAACATTCCAAAGAGCAGTAGTATTAATTTTTTTTGATCTAATACATGATTGTGTAGAGGTATATATGGATGATTTTACAGTCTATGGGAATCCATTTGAAGAAGCTTTGGAAAATTTGGAAAGGGTTCTTAAAATATGTAAGGAAGCAAACCTTTCACTAAGCCATGAAAAATGTTTTATGATGTTTACAGAAGGTATTGTTTTAGGGCATCACATTTTAGGAGATGGGATTAAATTTGATAAATCTAAAGTAGAAGTCATCTCTAAATTATCAATTCCAAATGGCCAAAAGGATGTTTGAAGTTTTCTAAGATTCACATGATGCTATAGACGATTTATAGAAAATTTCACTAAAATAGCATTCCCACTCTTCAAATTACTCACCAAGGATTGTGAATTCAATTGGATTCCTGACTGCCAGTTAGCATTTGAGACTTTAAAAAAAAAAATTGAAGCACACATCTTGAGAGGTCCAAATTGGAAACTACCGTTTCACATTTCAATATATGCTTCAGATACAACTCTTGGAGCTCTATTAGGACAAAAAGACTTGATTCCCTATGCCATCTACTATACAAGTAAGAATTTGACTCCCACTGAGTTGAGCTATACTATAATTGAAAAGGAATTTTTAGTTGTTGTTCATGCAATCAACAAGTTCAGGCATTATATAACAGGCTATGAAACCTTTGTTCATACATATCACTCTGCAATTATATATTTAATGAATAAACCTATTACTAATGGTAGAGATACAAGGTGGATTTTACTCTTGCAACAATTCAATATTACTGTGCTAGATAGACTTGGAAAACAAAACACAATTTCTGATTTCTTGCCAGAATTCAGAATATCAAAGATGACACTCCAGTTGAAGATAATTTTCCTGATGAATATCTTTCTGCAGTGACTACTCAAACTCCTTGGTTTGTAGATATTGCTAATTACTTAGTCATAGGGAAATTGCCTTCACATTTTTTTTCTAGAGAAAAAAGAAAAATCATTCAGATAAGTGCAAGATACTCATGGATCACTAATGAATTGTATAAAATAGACCTAGATCTTATGATCAGAAGATGTGTTAGGGAAGATTAAATGCCTGAGATTCTTAAGGCATGTCATGATGAGCTGTGTGGTGGACACTTTTCTGACAAGAGGACATCCTATAAAATCCTGTCTTTAGGATATTATTGGCCATCCATCTTCAAATATGCCAAAGAATATTTCAGGAGGTGTGCCAACTGCTAGAGGGTAGGGAAACGTTCTCCTTCAAATGAAATTCCACTACAAATTTAGGTACTCATTGAACCTTTTGAAAAATGCGCCTTAGGTTTTTTTGGGCCAATTAATCCTTCATATAAGCAAAAGAAGTATATATTGGTATGCATTGATTATGTCACTAAATGGGTAGAGGCCAAAGCATTACCTTTTTCTAATAAAAAATATATAGTTAATTTTCTTTTTGAGGACATCTTCACTTGTTTTGGTGTTCCAAGAGAGATTGTGACAGATCAGGGATCTCAATTTATATCTAAAATGGTGAAGGATCTTGTGGAAGATTACAAGATCAAACATAGGAAATCTACTTCCCATCATCCACAAGCAAATGGTCAAGTTGAATATACAAATAAGGTGATTGAAGGAATTCTCACTAAGACTGTGCATCTACAAAAGAAAAGATTAGGCAGAAAGGCTTCCTAAAGCCTTATAGGCCTATAGAACTACATGGAGGAGCACAATGGGACATACACCCTATGAACTTGTTTATGGGAAACAAGCCCTGTTCCCTATAGAGTTTCAAATTAAAACCTTCAAGATGGCAGTCCAATTGGGATTGGATTTATCAGAGGCACATAAACATAGATTGGAGCAACTCAATGAAATTGATGAAATCAAGCAAGATGCAGTCCAAAAAACTAGTATAGTCCGATAGCAGAGGGTTAAATGGCATGATAAATATATTAAGGAGAAGAAA
>APFE030271731.1:7691-41907 GCA_000404065.3 Pinus taeda
TTATATTGTGACTCCTTAGACTCCTATATATAGAAAGGAGGTTTTTTCATTTGAATCATCCAAGAATTGTTCATTTAGTCATGTAAAGGAGGTTGCCCCCTCAAAGAGGCTGAATTCTAAGGCGTTGATCTATCTTTTCTATCTTTTCTTGAGTTGGTTTCATAACAATGTGATAGAGGAAAGAGTCTACTATCCAAAAGACTCCACCAAGAACTTTGGGGAAATCATCATACATTACCAAGCTTGGCATCAATACGTGATTGAGAAGCACCAAGTGGAGGTTGTCGACTTGGTATTTCCCCAAAATCTGGAGTCATAGTGTTTTGTCTTGTTAGGCTTCTCTAGCCTATTTTGTCCTACATGGGTACATGGAAAATGTAAATTATTTGTAAATATGTTGTAAGTGAAATTCTAGGTGTCATTAGTGGAATGTGAGAGGTCATCATGTTATGTAATGAGTTATTTGTAAAGAAGTTCAAGAGTCATGAGGGTAGTCAAGGAGTCATAAAGGGGAATATCATCGGTCACCCCACCCTTTTTTATAAATAGAACCTCATAACTCATAAAACGAGCCTTTAGGAGCCAAGATTTTGGCTAGGATTAGGCTTAGAAAATGCTTGGGAGTATTGTGACGAGCCTTGGCTTTTCCACAATGTGGACCGAGCATACTTATTTGCAGGAGTAGGTGTTCTTAACTATGATTTTCCACTATGATGTTGTTTAACTTAAACATTTTCTTATGAAATACTTTGTATGCAATTGTATGAATCTTGTTGAATGAGTGTTGTTGGATTAACCTGTCACTTTAATCTATGGACGATTCTGCATTTTAGCTTGTTATGTCATTCCACTCATGTGTTCATTTCAAGTTGCGTACTATTACATGATTATAAGGGGTTCACTTCCTTTCCCCTCCATGTGTTAGAACCTTCATGTATCACATGACTCTCCGTAGGGACACAAACTTACTCTCATCGCAAGTTATATTACTTACCTCTGCATGCTACCACGGTCAAGGAATTACACTACCACCCATTGTTGGGACTCCTACTCCAAATAGTTTGAGGTCTAGTTGGGACTTCTTATCAGGGAGATCCCCTGAATGTTGACAGGTCTAAAACTATCAACATTTCTCATGCTAGAAGGAGGGCCAAATGGAAAGATGATTCATTGAAGTCTATTTTGAATTTCTACACATATTTCATGACTTCTGCCCAAATCACAACCCTCACATGTTTCTCTAACTTTCCTGATTTTGATGTGCCGATGAGCGTTACTGATGACTTGTCCAAATATAAGTTCAATGGAGAAAATAGAACACTCTTGTTCAGGCACACAATTGCCTTTGTTGGCTTCTATGATAGGAATGATGTCCCCTCAGATGACATTGTCTATGGGTTGTTCGCTTTCACGGTTGAAGGGTGCGTAAAGAAACGGTGTCACACATTGCCCACAAACTCTAGATACTCCTTCAATCACATTTTCAGAGAATTATGTCGTGCTTTAATTCTTTATGACCGTAAAACACTTAATCAAAAAAATTTAAATTTTGAAAAATGAATCTCTTGAGCATTTTCACGACCATTTTCTTCATTACTTTTATGAATTTACTGAACATGAAGTTGATTGGAAAATTTTGGAGGAAATATTTCAGTATCCTGTTCACATTTATGAGAATCCACATGAATTAGACTCTTTCGAGCCTCTACCAACATACCTTAGTGTTAGAGCTTCCAAATCTGAGATGGATAAGGTTGTTTGCTTTCTAGATTTTCTTACTTTGTTTTTCTTTGTTTTACTTCTTTCCTTTGTTTGTTTTCTTCTACACCTATAGGTTAGTTCCACATGAAACCGAGTTTGGCTTCTTAGACAAGAAAGGTGAAATCCAAGAGGAACTTGTACCAAACTTGGTTATCTGTCTATTCCCTCTCTTTATGTGAATCTTGCATTTCTTCTAGTCGATGATACCCTAATGGAAAATACGCTCCTTTCAGAGAGAGTTATGGTGAAATCATGATGCTTTCACTCTTAACTAGTACCGCCTACTCTAATCAGTTTTCTATATTTTATTAACCCTAGTGAACTTAGTAAAGTAGAGTAAGGAGAGGGGGAAAACCTTAACAAGTATGTCAAAGATATATATAAGTATTCTTCTTTGAAGGAACAACCTCTTTTGCTCTCAATAAGTCGGGATCCCTCTTCCACCTAATGATATAAATAAGTGTCTAAGTACAATTCTTTGGAAAATGGAAAAAATGGAAAGTGAAATAAATGAAAAAGAAGAGAAAGGCCTCTAGCGTAGGGAGGTGAAGCTAGTAACTCCACCGGGGTACTGTCCAGGCTTGTTGGTAACAAAAAAATGCTTGCATTCCTGAAGTGACTTCAACAGGGTACATCTAGGCCTACTGATAGTGAAGCAACACTAGAGATGAAATTAAAACTCTAACAGTCTACATTGCTTGTGAATTTATATACCCCTCATCCCCAATCGAAACAAATCAGTTTTACTTGGCTTGGTATGGGGCTGCCGATAAAGACAATGGTAGGGACTACAACTTTAACTCATGTTAGTGAAGAAGCTATGATAATCGAAGAAATGAACAATACTTACAGAAGATTTATACTCGATTTGCACAAGACAAGGTGCATACAAAGAGATGGAATTCTACCAGTGTGTCACTAATGTTGTAGCAGCTACAACCACCCTCCAAAATTTTCCCTTTTCTTCATTTTGGAGTCTCCCTTCTAAATCACAACAACTCATCTACCACTGATCCAAGTAATTTTTCTTTGATTGAGCCTCATCCTTTTCATATTGGCTTGTGTTTTCTTACTTGGTTTACTATCTAACCCACAAGCTGATCTCTTGACTTGGTTTCCATCCACCTTTGGGCTTGCCTTAGAGAACTCTGCAATCCTTGAAGGAAACCAACCTTTCTCCCAAGAATTGTGCAGTCCACGCTGACAATGTACCTTAATCTCAAGAATTGTGCAACATCAGATGACATATAAACTTAAGTTGGGAAATTCGATAAAGCATGAGAGGCAACCTAGAGCCACTTAGCCCAAAAATTGCATAGAACCCACTATGCTCAGAAACTATGTAGTGCATGAGCCAGAGAGTTGCCTAATCATTCCCAGAACTATGCAATATTTGTGGGCAATTCATGGAATATTTCCCAGTGAATAAGAAAGAAAAATAAGGGTCAAGAAGCATCGTTAGGAAGTAGAGATCTATTATTAGTCTCCTGGAGGTGGCACATTGCTATCCTTAGAAGTTTCTACCAGGTGTCTCTTTTGTCTTTGATCTCAGGCACATGCGTCATAAATTCCAATTTTCTCAATTATATGTAATGGAAGTCTCTAGATCTCATTTCTAAATTAGATCATCAAGATTTGGAATTCCCAAGGAGATCAAGGAGCCTTCGGATAATTTTAATCGCTTTTCTAGGTGAGTTTTGCTTTTATTGTTTTTTGTCGCTTTTTCTATTGCTCTTTGTTTTTTAGCTTGTGTGAGTGTTTTTTCACTTGTTTCTTTGCATGACTACTTGAATTTTAATTTTTTTTAGCTTGTATAAGTGTTTTTTCAAGTTATATATTTGCACTCCCAATTGTCGCCTGCGTTTTCTTGTTTGCTCACCAATGATTTTCGTTGTCACAACTCTCTTCACATGCTTCATTTTTCTTCAGTTTAATCAATTTCTGCACTTGTTTCAAATGCATCTATCTACACTTAGTTAGATTTTCACTCAACATCACATCATCCTTCTAATCTTATTTTTTTCCACACTCCCCATGGGAAGATCTGGCCCACCTTTCCTAGATCTCACACTTCACTGAATGCACTACGCAATCTGGGAGCTCAAGGCCTCTACCTTGGCTTTTGGAATTGTGCAGAGCCTGTCTTGGGCCAGCTCTAGCTATGCATTGCATATCTCCAAGAGCCAGTATCCCAGCTTGGCCACTAGGAATCTGTTACGTGTAGCCTCTCCTAGGCCCTGGCCTAGACTGAATTGCACATTGAACAATTCTAGTCATCAATATTCCACACTGACCACTAGGACTACATAGTGTGCAGTTCCCACAGTCAGTTAGTCACTCTTGTCAGTAAAAATTGCATAGTCCCTCTCATCTAATGCCCTGATTGCTTCTTGAACATGTTGTGAAGTTAGATTTGCAAGATCTAATGTTTTCTTCCCATGAGTGTCATTTTTGTTCCACAAGTGCCACACTCCTGAAGCACTTTTCTCCAACAGGAATTGCACCATGGCACCAAAGAGAGCTACTTCAAGAGATACCACTAAAAGTGGTACTGGGGAAGTAGTTGAGTAAGTGCCAATTAACTTGCCAATATATGTTAACACTCAAATTTTCATATAAAAGGAGTCAAACATGGAAACATGTCCAGCGGAAATAGAAGAAGGAAACAATATAGCACAAGATTAGGGAAAGAGGAAGATGCTGACATAATAGAGGGAGCACAAAGCTACAGAGTGAAAGTGAATTATACCTTCATGCAATAATCTTTGGCAGCATAAGCAAAAAAAAGTAGAGGACACTGACAATAGAGCAGAGGAAGAGAGAAAAACAGAGCTTGCAGGTAACATAATTGAGATTATAGAAGGTAGAACAAGAACTGAAGGAATAACAGGAGTTGAGGAAGAAAGAACGGGAATAGAAGAAGAAGCGGGAAGAAGAGCGAAGGCAAGGCATGATGAAAAAGAAAACAATGTCCATATGAGTTGATGAGTTGGAACAACCAACAGCTTTGGAAGATGGTGATCAGATGCAGGATCAAGATCTTTCTCATTAGATTGGGGAACTCATTGAAGTGATAGACATAAAGTTGGAACAATAGCCACAAAATGAAGGCATTGAACTCATGTCGAGAGAACCGGAGGTCACCTCTCAGTCTCCACCACCTCCAGTGTCAGAACCAATCTTGAGTGAGAAAGGAGAAGTTGTTCTCCATGATGATGATCCTTTCATGGATGTGTACAATCTATCATTTGATGAGTTGTAGAAGAGGATTGTATAAGAACATAGGAAGCACTTTCTAGATGATGATGCATCACCTACATTCATGAAGGAAAGTGTGATAGTGTTAGGCAACATATAGCATCTAGATGCCCTTACCAATGCCATCTTGGACTATGCAAGAGAAACAAGATCAAATATTAATTTCTTGTTGGCCAAGAATGGATAACTGACAAAGAACTTGAAACCTATGAGGTAAGAGGTAGAAAAACTTTGTGAGAATAGTGTCATTTTCGAAATGGGGGAGGTGAGGAAAGCGATACTCACTGAAGTATCAACACTTGAAAGTACCATATGAAATCTCTATGATGGGTTTGTCATTGTACATAAAGTAGTTTTCCATGTGAATGGCCTACAATAGCGGAGAAAATAATTTGTTCAAATTCTCAAGAACATACATGCTGCCAGTGCCTATGTACAAGAGTTGACAATGCAGTACAAAGGGGCCTCACTTAACATAGTAAAGAAAATGATGCCACAGGCAGAGCTGAAGAAGGCAAAGGTCTAGATGTCAATCCAGAACTATGAGAAGCTTGCCACATTCACTAGCAATGTACAAGCCTCATATATGTGGTTGTATAGTAGTTTGGATGTCATGGTGAGAAAGAATTGGATCCCGTCAATCAGTTCTGTCACCATGGATAGACCCAAGAACCAAGTCTCACTAGAGATCGATGAGTACATGGAGAAACTAAGGTGAGAGGCCACCAGGGATGACTTGGATCTTAGCACATATAACATGCAAAAGTACATTGGCAGTCTGGTCATGGTCAACACCATGCTGCACATGGTTTAGAATGCGTTTGATACAAGTTCCAAAACCATATGCTCAGATGCGATGGAAGCAAGAGTCTTCTATCAGAAAGACACCATCAAATAGATTCAGGACATCATCACATAGTACCAAGCTTGGCATCAATACATGACCAAGAAGCATCAAGTGGAGATTTTCGAGTTGGTCTTAAACCCAAACTTTAGAGTCATAGTATTTTTTCTTGTTAGGTTGTCTCTAGCCTATTTTGTCTCACATGGGCACATGTGGAAAATGTAATATTATTTGTAAATATGTTGTATGTGAAATTCCAAGTGTCATTAGTGGAATGTGAAAGGTCACCATGTTATGTAATGAGTTATTTGTAAAGAAGTTGAAGAGTGGGATAGTCAAAGAGTCACAAAGGGGGATGTCAAGCGTCACCCCACCCTTTGTTATAAATATAACCTCATAAGTCATATAGCGGGCTTTTGAGAGCAAATATTTTGGCTAGGCTTACACTTAGAAAAGGCTTGGAGGTATTATGATGAGCATTGGCTTCTACACAACGTGGAGCGAGTATACTTCTTTGGAGGAGCAGGCATTATTTTCCACTATATGGGCTAATGGTCGTCAATGGTGTATGCATGGATGGAACTTTCACTTATAATAATAATAACACAGCCAACATGCTTTCATGCATATGTTATACTATTCTGGTTACTTTAGCAATGTATGTTGTTTAACTTAAGCATTTTCTTATGAAATATTTTGTATGTAATTCTATGAATCTTGTTGAATGTGTGTTGTCAGACTAACCCATCACTTTAATTTGTGGGCTATTCTGCACTGTATCTTGTGATTTCATTTTTCCCGTGAGTTCCTTTTGAGCTACATACTATTACAGGCTTCTAAGGGGCACACTTCATTTTCCCCTCCGCGTGTTATAACCTTCATGCATCACACTCGAATCTCCACATGGTCACACACTTTCTCTCACCCAAAGTTATATTACTTACCTCTGCGCGCTACCGTGGTCAAGGCATTACACTACCACCCACTGATGGGAGTCCTACTCCAAACAATTTGACATCTAGTTTGGACTTCTTATCAGGTAGATCCCCTAAATGTTGGTTGGTCCAACATCGTCAACATATTTAAAAGCTACTTTTGCATATTTATTCACCACCCACTACCCCCTTATTATGTAAGGCACTTAGATCCCCTATCATATTTGGAATCATTGCGAAGAGTAGTATCAATCTCAAGCATAACAAATTTAGAGCAATCAGTGACGAAATCAGCACTCATAAAATTATCCTTTTTTTTCCCATTCCTCAACTCTTCATACCAAATTAGCTTTATGTGAAATAAAGAGGAAAAACACTTGACTCTATATAGTCCATGCTCCTTAATAGAATCCCCCACACTAAATTTATTTGCACACCATTTCTACTGCACTTCCCTCATAGCCTTTCTCCTTCCTTTGCATATCATGAAATTATCCTTTTTTTATGCCTCAACTCTACATATTAAATTAGCCTTATGCAGAGTGCGGAGGAAGAAAGATTGACTTGATAGAGTCCCTACTCTTAAACAAACTCCCCCACACATAATTTTGCCACACGCCCTTTCTCCCACACTTCCTACACTCTCTTTTTCCACACAACAAGTAGTAGTAGTTACCCCCCAGCCTCCTTGCTTACGTAAGGGACCTGTAACCCACGTAAGTTCGAGCATCAGTGGGAAGAAATGTCATGAAAGTTTGGTTAAAATTGCAATAACTGAGAAAAATAATTAATAATCAATGGAATTTGAGTATGAGGTATAAAAATAAATAAATAAATAGATGTTTTGATGCATTTTGATTTTTTTTCCTATAAAACTATTAGAATTGGCACAACTCATTTTTACTTGTAGGTTATTGAATTCGGATTTTGTCTCACATTTATGAGTTCATATATTAATTTAGATATTGTTGAATCCTTTTAATCCTCAAATATTGAATTGAACTAATAACTTTGTAAATATCCCACAAAAATAGGTAAGTAAATGATAGTGGAAGATGCTTTCATTGTATGGATTGTGGAGCTTTTCTTATAGACATGGTAGTCTAGATCTTACAAAACACCTCAATCTGCACAATTAAAGCCACCTTTGTAGCTTTCCTCCGCATCTTCGTATATGAGATAATGAAAGGAACCCTGGCATAACTTCGTCTAGACTTCCACACTCCACAATAAAAGCTTGATTTTCATATTTGCATCCTGAATATCCATATTTCCACCAACTAGCAAAATGAAAAGTTAGCAGAGCATCTAGAAAAACACTTTGGAAAAAACCATTTGTAACAAGCCCCCTCAAAAACTAATTTAGTATATGTTGGCAATGTGCATGTCAAAAAATGCATCCTGAACACTTAGCCAATGCAACTACACACAAACTACTTATTAAAATTTTGTTAGGTTCTCCATACTAATTTGGATTTAGGTTCATGAAAGCTTCATAAAACTTAGGTTTCTTGAGTATTTATGAGTTGAACACTTATTGTCCAATATTAATTGAAATTTGTTTTTCATTTGTGATTTGTGCAGGAGAATAAGTGTGTGCAATAACAAACACAATTTTTTTGCTGCAATGTTCCACATTTCTGTATGCATTCTCCCTCAGCATAGTTCTAATGCACACCTTTCTTCCACGCAATACTAGTTTTTAAAAAATTGAGGCCACTAAAACCATATGTCAAGTCAAAACACATTAATACATCTCTCAAAGTGCATGTTTTGTGACAAAGGAATCCAATATTGCGCAGACATTTCTTTGTGTGGAGCTTATAATGAAATCTTTCATTGTATGAAGGAAGCTTTCTTCACACTCCACATTTGTATGAGTATCTTCACATTATCAAATGCACTAAATGCTAAATATCACACTTTTTCACAGTGTGTTATTAACGCTGCATCTCTTTATTAATGAAATAATTATTGCAGATGTTTATCTGATTAACACATGCCACTATTAGAGTGGCCAAATGCAAGCATGTTGTCCATATCATTTGTACACATAAAAGCATATACAGATAGAACCACGCATTACCAGTAAACATTAGTGTTTGTAACATATTATAGTATGCAATATTTGTAATGATAATAGGCATTGTAAAAAATATTGAAATCATCTAGTATCAAAGCATGCGAGAAAGGACAAATGTGCAAGGCAACCATATATGGAAAAACTATGTCGATATGGAAATCTTTATGAGGATGCGAGAACCTATAGTGATGAATGTTGACTATGGTGTAGACAACTCAAAACTTATAATTTAATAAATAATTAAGGATTAGCAATACTATTAATATTAATTCAGGAAAACGATACGCAATCACCTCATCGCTCAAGTGCCTAATAAAATTCACTCTGATGTATTGTGTAATGATTACTGGATTCAAACATATCAATAAAATCGTATCTATTGATAATATAAAATATTAATTTCAACATTTACTCAATGAATCAACTCGTAGTCAATGCATTGTTCAAGTTCTTAATAACATTTAATCTTTGTAAAAAATTCAATCATATGCACAAGTCTTCAGAGCCAGTATGTGTCATAGCAAATTGAAATGATGTGTAAATCTCCTTTGCACACTTCTATTCACATATTTATTGTGCACAATGGAAGCTTCCTTCGCATATTTGGACTCTGCACATGTATAATCATTATTCATCACAAACATATCAAGAAGATTATATTTATTGATATTATAAAATAGTATTTTCACCATTTATTTGGGGAATCGACACTTAACCAACAAACTTGTTAACATGTCAAGAAGATGCACAAATATCTGCGGTAAGTATTCGTTATAACATATTGAAATGATATACTCCACACACTTCTTACAGACATTACCTTGTTTTCCAGAAATATTTTTGTGATTATTAAATCTAAAAGAAAAATTGATACTTGATTTGGACATCATAAAAACCTAATTAAGGCTTAATTATATGATTAGCATATATCTCTTTAGATATTAAAGGAAAGAACTATTGAGATCATAAGCATTTGTAGCAGATTAATTGTGAAATCATTATGTATTTATAGCTTATGTGAAATCAAGCCTATTGAATTCTACTAATGGTTCTTGATTATTTATTCTCATTTATTCGTGCCATGGAGTTGTTGTGACTTTTATGTTGTTTAGAGTAAGAACAAATTGTAACAAATTCCTCTCATCTAAAGGTTGTCCAAGTCAAAATGAATAGGGGAACACAAAAAAATGAAATATGCACAATTGTTCATAATATAGAAATGAAATGCAGGATGAAGTTTGAGTATTCTTGTTTCAGCATTGCAGAAAGCAACATGGCACAATATACATCACCAATTAAACCAATAATATTTACAATATCAAGGATAAAATTTTAGTGTATAGAAAGGAATGAGGTATAAAGTCCAATTGACATTTCTGAGAAACTCATAGCTTATATATGCAATAATTATGTCAAGAGAATTTATAGTATTGTTTGTCTTCTCTGCTCATTTATCATTTTTCTTTGAATGAGGATGATGCAGATGCTGAAAGACCTTTGTAATGAAATACATAAGAGGCAATTGTTTCTAATTACAGTTTTTCCAATTCTCAAAGATAATAGTCATTAAAGATAAGAAATCATAGAATGTGGTGACAACAACTCCACGATTTGTTATGAAAAATAGTATGCATAAAGTAATCAATATGAGATTTGTGTTTATTTAGGTTATTTAAATACGAAATGAGCTTTTTGAAACAATGTAAATATGCATAGATATTTATTTTCTACACTAATTGCTTAAACAAAATCACATTGAACATAATAAACATCAACTATTATTTGTCCAAATTACAAGAATTATGGACTTCATTTTGATTGAATGTTATCTAGTTATTCCTTACTATTTTTTCTCTCAACTGCAAAACACAAAGACAATATTACATCAATAAATTAATACCACGTCTCCACACTATGCCAATTGCAATGTGAGGCATAACCATTTCATTATTAGCCTTATTTATGTTTTTAATATTTGGTAATCTACGCTCTAGAAAGCTAATATGTGTGGAGGGTAACGTATACAAAAGTGAAAAAAAGAGGGAGAGAAGGTTCAGCGACACATATCATTTTCCACACATCCTTCAAGTCTAATAGAATGGATAATAGTTGCAGAGACAATTTTATGCATGAATTCATTGAATAAATGTTGAAAATACTATTTTATAATATCGATTAATTTGTTAAAAAGAAATAATCATTATACAATGATTTAAAGTGCTACTAAGCATTGAAATGATCTCCTGATTACGTGTTGATTCACCACATAAATGCTTTGATGTAGGAAAAACTGTCTAAAGGCAATTTCCCTAGTTTTCATAGTCACCTTACTGTGAACCTATGGGTTATGGCCCACCTATACAAAACAAAGGCGTTTACATTGGCAATTTTAACAAAACCCAACCAATCACCAAACAACGAAATAACACACAATTTGCCAACTAACGTTGATCCCACCTGAATGCAAACAATCGAACCTCAAATAGATTTAAAAATCGCGTCCATAAACTCCTCAGGTCTACTCAGCAATTGAACAACAATTGAACAACAATTAAACATCAACCAGTCCCACGTTCACTTACCATGTTTACTTTTCATTTTTGTACATGCGCTTCACTCTACGCCATTGATCTTACCATTCAATCGATGGTTGATAGTCACCCAGTCATCGTACATCGCATATCGCAGTTTCTCCTAGCCAGGGTTCATTCACTTATGGATGATACAATGCAATATTAATCCAACGGTCAGCATCAACAGTGATCCAACAGTCTACGACCCTTCAACTAACACACGGGTTAAAAACAACTTAACCCCTGCAGTTGACTGTGATGTAAGTTGTTCTAAATGCGATCAATGGTTAGGATTGAGTGCGGGTCTTCAAACACGACCAAGACACCTGTAGACTCCTAACCTCCGTAGTTACTGATCACCCAGTTCCATCATCAACTCACCATTCCACTACTCAAGATTCTTCTTACTCTGAAATCCACTTAATCATAATTCCACTTTGTCATGGTTCCACTCTTCCACCAAACTTGCCACTTCCACTAAATTTCCTTCTCACCTCTAGATTGACTTGTTACCAAGTTCAACTCTACCAACTCCTTTCTCCGCTTAGAAATAGTGTGCCGAGACTTCTCTGATTTCTTTACTCTGCCTTGCAACTATACCTCTATTTCTTTAACACCACTTCGAACTGGAATACATAATACTCTCTATGTTATTTCCCTTCTTCCATATTTCTTAATTCGTTCTTTACTTGACCTGTACATACATCTATTAAATCCAACTTGAATCACACAGATTCTACCCAAAAGGTAAGTATTTTGTCACTAAGAAAGACTTTCAGAAATTCAACCTGAATTCATTCATCATGGTTTATCACACATAAACCATAAATTCACAATTACGGATCACTCAACACATAAAAGGAATGACACACATAGTCACAATGAATTCAATTTCCTCATTCATTAAACAAATGTACAGATACAAATAAAAACCTATTTACAATCTAGCTTTGGCTTGATCTTCCTTTACATGGTCTGTATCAATGGCCCTTTCTCATTTCAATGCCCTTAGGTTCACAATCCAACCTTCTTGTCTTCTAAATCTCTCTCTAACTAACTCTTTTAAGCCTTTGAGGCTTACAAATTATACCCAAAAGGATTCTGTTAACCAATTTTGGTTCAGATCCTCAATCTTCTCAGCTAAATCCTAAGAATCCTCTAAGTCCTCAATTAGTTCCTAAAATATCTTCTTTATCCCTTGAGGATCTCAACTTTCAACTAATCCTAAGGATCCTCCATAAATCATGAACTACTTTCTAAGATTTACAATATCTCAATCCACACTAGTTACTCATCATCACTCATGTTCTCCTACATTCGAGAACATTTACAAATATCCTCACAATATTTAATTAACTCCTACTCTAAATGTCTCACCTAAATCTCTAAAATTACATTAATTATATACTTAGGAAAACCACTCTTTTGAAAACACAAGACCACCTATATTCTACTAAATGTACACATTTTCAGAACCATGATGCTCCTACATCATGCTTACATTAACTAGAAAGGGAATTCGACAAATACAAAAATTAAGTTAGCAAAATATTTTTTGGTTTGCAGAAAGATGCAGAAATTAATATTTTACACACAGAGTAGAGAAACAAATAAATCTATGGCGATCTAGATTAATGTATGATATATCCAACGAATTAAAGAGAGGAATATAAATACATGTTACCCGTGGGAATTAAATGTTACTTATTTAGAAAGTTTGATTATATTCTGTTATGTTATTTTTGAATTCGATAGTGAAGTAAGGTTGAACGCATCTATGCTTGGGTTTCAGTATTTTATGTTATTATTCATTAGATAAATTTGAAGGTTTGAAATGGGCCTCAAAACAAAAATGTACAACCAAAATCGACTTTATAAGAACCAATAAGATCCAAGATGATGATGTTAACCATGGGGGGTGATTCTACATTTTTGGAGTTCAAAAAAAAAAAAAAACTAATTTTTCAACTTATCTCCTATGGTTTTACTCAAATTTTGAGTGGGATAACTCATTGGATGTAGAATTTAATTCCTTATCCAAGGAGTACCCATGTTGCATATGTTCGATGGACCCTGCTACACAGAAAATGAGAAATACAAGAAAAAACGTGATTACAATCACGTTTTTTCATGTATTTCTCATTTTCTGTGTAGCAAGGTCCATTGAACGTATGCAGCAAGGGTATGCCTTGGATGAAGAATTAAGTTCTACATCCAAAAAGTGTCCCCAGTCTAACTTTGATTAAAATTGTAAGGAGTTAGGTTGAAAATAGGAGGTGAAAAAAATTCCCTCTAAAAATTGATGATGTAATCTAATCTTATTTTATTATTTCTACTATTATTTTATAATATTCCTTTGGAGGCCCATTTTGTGACTATTAATTTAGACAATTTCTTTCAGGACTAGGTCTTGGTTGATTACAGTGTAAGTATAAGTGGGTTTTTGTTGTTATTAGCTAAGTTGTTTTTTTGTTTAATGTAAAATCTTTTATTAATTTATCGGATCCACAAAATTATTGTATTTGAGTCTTTTTCATTTTCTCGTGAAATATAGTATGCCACGTGAATGAGGCAGAGTGAGGCATGGAGTTGGTGAATGAGCAGAATCAAGTCAATTCCACTTGGATACCATTAGTTATGGGGAGGCTACAGATCCAAACCCTTTTAACAAACTTTATTTTATTGAATTTACATTTGATCAACGTAATTTTGGCAATGAGCTTGGATATCTCAAAATGCTTCTGGAAAAAATCATAAGAAGCATACATGATAACCAAAACAGTATCATCTCATTCATGAATTATCTCCAATGCAGCCAATGGGAGATGCTCAAAATATTAGTAAATCTGGACAGGGCCAAGAGCATTTATAAGAAAAACTAAATTGCTTTGAAGACAGATTGGTTCACATGGAGAAACATGTACACTATGAGTTTCAACTTCCATTGTCAAATGGTTTAGGAATAAAGAATCATGTTCCATTAATATCTTTTGGGTATGTACTGATTCTAAAAGTTTTTTGGATCTATGTTTATTTTACTCTTTTGGCAGTGGAGCAATTTTTTTCAAACTGTTATCAACACTATATTTATTAATTTTTTGCATAAACTCATACTTAGCTTAATTTACAAATGCTTCCAACATTGTTGATTTTTTAGATTTCCCTTTTTCTTCTATGGTATCCACATATTTGTTTTCCTTATTTGCAATTATTTTTGTTTAATATTCAATGAGATGATCCTTTTGTTACATTGGGAAATATTATCCAATTCCTGTGTGTTGGACTCCATTTTTAGTCTTTAATGTCTTATGATTTATGCTTCATTTATCTTTAGTGATTTCTTCGATGCATTAAAAATATTTTTATTTAGCATATCGCACAATATTGTGATCAAATGGTGAATTGAAAGAAATGGTAAAATGCATGAAACAATGGATAAGTAATTTTAAAAACATGTTTACTTGACTAAAATCAATTTATTTAACTAAATAAATAATAGTTTGATAAATTGTATTACTAAATTTTGCGAAAAAACAAAAAATATCTAAACGATATATGTAGAGTGCAGACAAAGCCTTTATTCAACTTTGTCTGCATTCCCCCACATCTGCATTATTTAAATTGCAATGTGAAATCTACGAAGTTAAAGTAATTGATAGATTTATTTTACCAATAAAAATGTTGTTGTCGAACGAAAAAATATGTGTATCAAATAACATAAAAATTGACAATGTGTAGTTTGCAGAAATAAATGTAATGACGAGGAATTTGATTTTAAATATTTTATTAATTTTTTTGGTGTTTTATCTATCATGTAGAGCTGAATGGCCTATTATATATTATGCATAGCTTTTTCAATTGTGAAAAGTTTCACACCTCTGCACTTATTTTGTATCAAGTCTGAACTTTGAATATTGACACCAAAAATTATATAATTATACTTAGTCTAATTATACTAGGTATTAGCACAAATGCACTCATTATTTACATAAATGAAAATTTTTATGCCCCAAACTTTAATAAGCCCAAGTTGTTAGTTAATTCATTAATATCTAACATGCATAATTGTATACGAAAATATGGGAAATTATGGAGGAAAGTGTTCGTTCCTTGCTTCACATAGCCATTTTTTCACGCAACTGTTTCGATATATAGAGAAAAGTTGTGTAGGGATTATCACGGGGATTGTCATGGGTATTGTATGTTGGGAGTGCACCTAAAAGTGTTCATGGAGAGTGTATGTGTGAATAAAGGAACACAAACAACTCTACACTTACTACCTATGTAGAACAAAATCTCTGAAGTTTACATGCAAAGAGGGGACATTTTTTGTTACTTGGTTCACACACTAAAAATACAAAAGATTTAGACTTAGATATTGGAAAATATTTATATTTATATGTGTAGAAAAAACTTTTAAGTTTTATATATATAATCAAATTAGGTCTAATAAATGGTTAAATGTTGTAACTAATTGGTTTGAATCTGTAAATACATAAATGCATAAATCGATAGAGTTTAAATGTATAAATATTTAATTTTGTATGGTTTATATTTGTAAATTGATATATATTCAATGAAAATTGATAACACTTACACACCCTTTGGGTGACTAGGTATGATTAACACCATTATTGTGCTCCAAGAAAATACACATCAATTACAATGTAAATTATAGTTGCAATGTTCAGTTCTAGAAACTTTTAATGTCTAATCCATTTAGAATAGTAACCTTTTGCAATTTTTGGATAAATCATAATCAATTGATTTTCCATAACATCCCCCCTAGATGGTCTAGTTTGGTGGCCATGATCAAAGTAGACTATGATTGCATCCCTGATGACCCTTCTCCCTCTATTACTTGTTATGAAACCAGCTCAAGAAAAGATAGAAAATATAGATCAACGCCTTAGAATTCAGCCTCTTCGAGGGGGCAACCTCCTTTACATTACATAAATGAACAATTCTTGGATGATACAAATGACAAAACCTCCTTTTCTATATATAGGAGTCTAAGGAGTCACAATATAATCCAGCTGACCTAACAATAATAATATAAAGCCACAAAAATAACAATAGAGGGATTCTATGGGGCACAGAAATAACAATATGGGGGTAATAGGGGCACAACAATATAAATAAGGGGTATAACTACAAAAGTAATGGGGTAATCACTAGTATTATAGGGACCCAACTTTACCTGATCTATCACCCAGGAACAGATTGTCCCCAATAGACCCTGGGCATACTTTGATGGTGCGGCACAAGAAGATGGTTGTGGTGGGGGGGGCATTTTTCAATTATCTATGAGGCACTCTTATAGCCTATCTATGGGATTTAGAAGGGGCACAAATAACTTTGTAGAACTCTCAGCAGCTTATCATATCATTTGTTTTGCATTGGAGAAGGGATGCATTGCATTACAGCTATTTGGTGACTCAAAGATTGTATGTGATTGGTTGAATAGAGTATCTTCTTACAGGACTTTCACATTAAGACACATTCTTGATGAGGCTTTAAGATTTATTTCTATATTTGACCATTTTTCATGTAATCATATATACAGGGAGTAGAACACAGAGGCTGACCACCTTTCCAAAGAATGTGTGATCAGGGAGCAAGGCAACTGGCTGATCATTGAACAGATTGATGGAGAACACCACCAGTTCTATCACAAGCCATTTATGGACATTTGAATTAATGATTGGAACTAAAACACATTCTGTACATATTTCCTATGCTATTTTTGATTTGATATGCGACCATAGTTTTGGTACTATTCATGCTTTCGATATTATCTCCCTGCGAGGATCAAGATAATATATACTTGGTTGTTATTTTGTATCATTTTGACTCTCTTTCAGACTCTGTCTGGGCTACTTCCCTATGAGGAGAGGGTAGTTGTTTTTTACTGCCTCTACTGACGTAGTGTTCTTTGATAGAAATATCAGAATATGCATATGAATTTATAGAATGTAATTTCTTTAACTAATGAAATTATGAATTTTCCATTGGAAAAAAAAAAAGTAACCTTTTGCAATTTGTTTTTCAAATTTATATTTTTTCATTGCATGTGTTATTTTAATAATTAATATTAACATATATCTCTTATGTCATTATCTTGTGAAAAAGCTTTCTCATCCTATGAAATATGGAGGTGTAGAGAAAACTTTGTACAATGATCATCATATATTGGAGAGGAGTAAAACTCTTCTTGTAATGATAATAGTTTTGAAATATTATTTTTTATCTTAATGTAAAGTAGTAGAAACCATATCGATTCAAGATATGAAATTTCTTCACAATTACAGTTAATTACTTATACTTATTCCACATCGAATATGTATATTCACAACTCATGTAATATACTAAAACAAAAGACAAGAATCTACTCTACTCTTTAAACAGTGGAAACTAATCGATCGATGAAAATAATGATCAACAAGAGGAAGATAATGAAAGACACAAAACACAATTTTTTTTTTCGGAAATTCACTGCTCAAAACCTTGACTATCTATTGCATTAATAAAAAAATTTAGTGATAATACAAAGTTTGTTCTCAAAAGAGAAATTCCTGCACAAGTATGATCAACTCACTGCCTCACAAGCTCGCATTGACCAACACTTAGCCAATTTATGTTGCTTTCCAAGCCCTTATTTCCTTGCTCAATTCCTATAAGGATCATCCCATCTTTATTTGGGAAATACTTCCTCCATAACTTCGCAATCCAAAACTAGGTCCTTCTCTGATTGCATGCATGACCTATACAACTCAAATCATTCTACAACTGATAGTACAATGTCCCTTGCACTCTATCTCAATTGGGTCTTTATTTGAACTCACATGCATGAGCTTCTCATGAGGGAATATTCAGTTAGATGGAGTAGCACAAAGGGTGCACCAATGCACCAACTCACTACTAGACCTCTACTAGTTCCAGAGATAGTTAGAACTAGTTTAACTATCTATAACTCAACCAAACTGAGTTATCTAATTATAACTCAAATAAAATCATCTTGGACCCATAAAATTTAGGGAGAACATATACATGACTACAGAAAGACTTCCAACTCAAAATTCCTAAGATAATTAAGTTAATTAAACTTAATTAACTATTTACAAGTTTCTATGAGAATAAAATTCGATTTTAATTCACAATTTAATTCAAGGACAAATTAAACTAGAATTTCTTGTTGCCATTTCTCAACACAATATATACATAAACCAAAATTTTCATGTCACAAGCTTAAACAAGACAAAACTACTACTTAATTGATTTATGTGGTATTCTATGCATATTTATACTCCCACAAAACACTTCTTCCTCACACAGATTAAAAACACGGTTCATTTAATATTGGATAGTAGGTGTTCTATTGACAAATGTGAAATCACTAATGCACTTAGTATTCAACAAACATCAATACCAAGGTTCATTCACTCTATTTTGTTAGAAAAACAAGCTAATAGAGTAAATGTCATGAATACACATTGGTTCACTAAATAAATGCTGAAACGATTTGTAGTTATTAGTAGGAGATCTTTACTTAATCAAAATAGAATGATATTTAGGATATTAATAAAATAGTATGTTGATATCAATTTCTAAAGCATGTGAAATGGAGCAATCATGAAACACAATCCTATGAATTGGACTATCTCGAGTTCAAATTTAAGAAAAATGGATATGGTTTGAAGTAACCGATTCCGGAACATTATTTTCTGATTACAGATTAGGAAAATCAATACTAACCAGATTGATGATGATTATTGGTTAATGAATACCACTAAAATTGACAGTAGTTAAATGTCCTTTCAAAACTTTGCTGTCAATTCATGATTTATATGACTTATCACCTATGATGCATTATATGTAGGCCTGTTGGCTCTAAACTAGTTTGTAATAGCTCTAGGAAAGTGACTTTCCAATTCTAATCTTGTTGTAGGCCCGTTCGCACTAAACTCACCTCTATAAGTTCTACGAAGTTGACTTGTTTTGTTTCTTCTGAAAATGATAAATGTTGTTAGGATTTACTTGATTATTTGTCTATTATTTTTTGAATTTTATATTTCTTGTTGGTATCATCATCGTTGAAGGAGAGGGGAGATGGGAAGGGGATGCTCTACCACTTAGAATACCATGGTTTAATTATTACTATTGCAATACCAACAACGAGACAAATGGCTGAAAGAAACAATGTTAGAAGCATATGAGAAGTGGTATAAGTAGAGAGCCAAGATATCTTAATGTTCAATTAAGATATATCAATACTTAGCTAAGCTATTTTAATGATAATGGATAACATATTGGAATTTTAGCAAACGCTTGGGTGGTTGGAAGATGAAGTGGATGTCGTAACAATGTTATTAGAAGAGCTCTTGCAAAACATGAATGGAGAAATCAGACCTCCATTCTCACATCATAATTACGAGAAGTTTCAACCTCCAATAACTATGGTTGATTAATAAATAAATCGTTGCTAAATTTTACTACTTACTCAACCAATTTTGAAATTCAGTGTATGCTAAAGCATATATATTGTAATTTCCTTAGGACAGTAAAAAAATATTGGAATATTGTGGGACATTCACATATGTATACATGCAGTATATTTTGTAAGTTATATTGTATGCTTCCATATGTCGTTACTTCAAATAAGAATTTGATTTACAAATTTGTTTGAGTTCTGTATGATAATGATTGGTTTACACTTTGTTTAAATTTTGCATGATACACCCTTTTTGATAGAAATTAGTGATAACAAGTTACTAGAAATATGTAAATGCATTACAAATAAATGAAAAATGTATGTTACGAAACATATAGTGAATAGTCTAATAACATTTCATCACCTATATTATGATTTAATCATGTTCATGGAACGTAAACTTTCTAAATTATGCCAAATTTGGATCATTAGAAAAATGTAAATGTTATGTGTGAAAGTGTTTTCTTTTGTTTTCTAATATAATCAAATTGTGAATTTGCAAACGGACATAAATACATTTTCAAATATTTTTTGACTAATTATAGGATTTAGAAATTTGATATCTCAATCAAATAATGTAACAAATCACATCTCAAAAAATCAAACATGACATAGCACAATGAACGAGTTACACATTACAATCAAACATAGCAAATAAGGTTATTAAATATGATTGTAAAAACATAAATACTTGAAAAAGGGAGGGGAGGGGATTATGTGGTGTGAAGAGGAAGAAATAGTTGGGTGGATGGGGGAAAAATTTTCCTCTGTTCCTCTACACAATGTATCAATGTTAATAGTTACACAGACTATGCAAGGGTCTTGAAACGAGAAAGTATCCTTGTTAACCTGACACGAATGAATATTGGCAATTGTTTTATTCCAACTTGGAAATGTAAAAATGAAGTTTCAAACACAGTTAACTACACCATATTGTATACGTCATTTTCATGTTTCTATTTTTAAATTTTTGGAAACTGAAAAGAATAAAAATGTAACATTGGTAACTCTGATTTTAGAGTGTAAATTTTAGACACTTTGAGTTAAACTAAAAAAGTAAAACAATCATTGTCATATATTATTAAAGGAAACTTTTTATATCTAGAGGCATTAAATAAGTATTAAGGATCCATATAATCTTTAAATCTTCAAATATAGAGACTCGTCACATAGTTTTTAGCTAAAATAAACTATATGTGAAGGAAATACATTTTGTGATATTGTTTGACTAATTATAGAATTTGCAAATTTGATAAATCAATAAATCAATATAAGAAATCACACTACAAAAGAGAAGACATGACATATTGTTGGGGCAAAGTGGTTGCTTGTCATTTAATTTGTCAACCCGGGGGTTTCGTAAACTTGTGAAGCATGCGTGCACTGTATGTGCTAGAAATTGTCTTTCAGTTTAGATCAATCTAAATACAAAATAACGAAAACAAATTCATCTAATCTATGAAATCAAATAATAAAAACGAAATTCAACTAACATGTGAAATAAAAAACAACTAATGTATACTTAGTTACTCCAGCATTTAATTAAGTGTTACCTTCTTGAGATGATATGTAGGAAACTATTTATACTTTAACTTCTAATTAGAAAAGCAAGTAAAGAGTGTAGAAAATAACTCAGTAATTGCATGTATTAAATATTCAACCATTCAATCTTGAAATATGATTAAATCAATTTCTTAGAATGATCTTTAGGAATATTAGTTAACGCAATTAAATGAGGATCTTAAAAGCAAATATAAAAGCACAAAAAAGTAAAGCTCAATGATTGCATAGGTTTAACATTCAATCACCAAATTTGAAGTCACCTCCTTGGCCTGATCTTTTATTCAATTATACAATGAATTGATAGTTTGATCAAAGAAATTAAATAACAAAACATGAAAGGAAACTAAATAACTATGAGCTCTTGCCTCAAACTTAACCCAATTGGAAAATACATAAATCTTTCCTATTGAAATGTTTTTAGAAAATCAAAGATTATAGAGTCATTCTAAAACTAATAATAAGAGAGCAAATGAACTTTAATCTATAAAATCAATTAAATTTCACACATTTTAGGTCTTTGATCTAAAAGTGTGAGAAATGGTAAATCAATGCTCCATATGTAAGCAAAACCAAGTCAAAATGAAGGAACATTCATGAGTAAGGTGCCACAATCTAATTCTGTATTCAAAGATTGAGCATAACTCCAATTTTACACATGAAAATGATAGGAGAAAACTTCCCCTATTTATACAAAAAGATGAGAAACTATCTCATTAATGAGAGCACATGACTTTCTCCCCATATCTCTAGAGTTACAATCAAAATAGGAAATGATAAGACACATGTCTTCTTAGAGTTTCAATTCAAATAGGAAATGAGACACATATCCTCATGATTCCATGATATTCTCCACTCAAATTCGAATTTGGCTTTCGGAGGCTACATAAGGGTCTTTTAGAAGCTTCCTTTTGACCTACACATGTCAACAATCTCATCCCACTTGTTAGGTATAAACTTATGCACATTATATTATAATTTTTAACCATAAATTCACTTAAAAATGCTAAGAATTAATAAAGTCTGGAAAAACATAAATGTGACCCAATAATGATAATGGTAAGTTAAATGTAATGAAATGGAGGTAAATGTAATGAAATAGAGGTGGAGTGAAGGTGATAGTGTGAAAATATAAGTGAAAATGTAATGGAAGTGAATGAAAATTTCAACGCCCAACATACCCCCCAACTGAAACTATTGCATGTCCTTGTGCAATCTATTACATTAATTCTTTTTTATCCTTGATCTTTGGTTTAACTTTGCATGATAACATTTGATAACTTCATACTTCTGCAAAATATTTTAGTTGAATTGCAACATGGCTGGTTCTTGTGTTACAACCATATTTTGTTGTTGCATTCATTTTTATCTTTGAACTTTGCATAATGATAATTTGATTATTGTTGCAAAGTATATCTTTATTGGATTGCATCATAGTTGGTTCTCATGCGACAACCATGATTGTGTTTGTATACACTTATCTTTTTAGTACTTTTGACAAGCCTTTGTATGCTCATAACAATAATGTAATAGTTAATATCTTTTGAAAGTATGTGGGCTTTTGAATGTGATATGAATATGGAAAAATATGAATATGAATGTATCCCCCCACAATTGATAATATTGGAAATTTATGAGATGAGGAAGAGAAATGTTTTTTTCCAAAAATTATCATTCTAGCTTTTCAAGGAATTTTATGGTAAAAATTTAGAAAATGGCATACCTTAACTTACCCTTTAGAAATGGATGCACTGCATGTGTGGTGGCTACAAAATTCTGATCATAATATTCTTCAAGTGGAAGGAAAATTCATGGAGAAGAGTCAAGATGACTTTTTATTTGCTTTTATTAAAACTTTCTAAATTTGTTGCAGAATAGTGCTGATTTTGCTGTTGCCATTTGATTCCGCAACTGTTATTTGATTCTGTAGCTGTCATCTGATTCTGCAGCTGCTATCTAATTCCACAACTGCTATCTGGTTCTGCAGCTACTATCTGATTCCGTAGCTGCCATTTGGTTCTGTATCTACATATCTTCTACATTTGCTCCAAAATGCTGAAAATGATAGTTTTCATGTCTTCAAAACTCATTGGCACAATTCCTGATATGTGAATAAATGTTTTGATGTCGAACATAGTAGGAAATTGTTGACTTAATGGCCATTAATGGATGCCATTAGTCAACACGAGAACTCTTATCATTGATGAAAATGAGAGTCAAGATGCCCAAACACTTGTTGCTAAGTACGAATAATTTTGTTGTTTTCAAGTACCTAGAAGATTTGATGAACAAGAGGCATTTATGTATTCTCATTGTTCGTCGGCATGAGGACTTGCCATTAAGGCATGCAAGCCTCAAGGTGTTTTGGCAAGGATTTTAGACTCAAAGGACATTGGACTTAATAATTTGCATTGAAGTAGGGTTTATTTACGAAGTGAAAAAGGATAGGAAAGAGAAAATGAAAATGGAAGATGACAATGGAAAATAATAATGATAATGGGCAATAAGCATGTAAGTGAGCTTCTTGCTTTTATTTGTGAGTTAGGTAGAAAGTGTATTTGAATAAAGGAAAATGAACAACTAACTCTTGCTGGGAAAAATGATTGTGGCTTGCTTTGAATTGCTTGGTTGGATTTATAATTCAAAAGGGAGGAAAGGTAATGGTTTTGATGGACATGGACATGGAATTGTTCTTATGTTTCTAATGGAATCAGTCCTTTGAAGACTAATTGTGTACATAATTAGTTTTATTCAATGATCATTCGATCATCCCAAACCTGCAAAAAAACATGACATAAAGAACATAAGTGTGTTAAAAAAGAAATGATTAGTTCCTTTCTAATTCTTACACAAAATATCAAATGAAAGAGTCTAAGGAAAATAACCATGAAAAATAAATTAACTGCCTATTGCCGGATGACTTCATGCACTGTGCTCGGTAAAACGATTGGAATCACAAAGATTTGTTGTGCTCTACAAGCTAAAACTTTATAGAAAAATACACAGCAATAATATTAATTCCAAATGTTCATAAATATCTAAATAATTTTCCAATTGTTTTGCAAGTCATTATTGAATCGTCATTTTTCCTGCAAAAATAACACACTGTCAAAAAAAATTGAAGTGGCAAAAATATGAAAAAGTACTTGTAGCAAAAAAAAAAATTTATTTCGATCAAATTTTACAAGTATTTTTCTCTTTATAAATTACTTCAATAAATTGATTGCATATGTATAATCATCACAATTTTTTTATTTTTATTTTATATATATTATAATTTTTATTTTTTTTCACAAATAAAATGATTTCTTTCATTCAATTTTTGAAAATATTGTTGTTCGTTTCGTTACTTCAGAAATAGGGACCTTTCTCATTCTAGTAGTTTGCGTTCCTAGCCTTGGATAAAACTGTGAAATGTGAACATGCAAAAACTTGTATTCTTTGATCATATTAATAATGGTCTCAAAATTATCTTCCTTTGTTTTGCCTAGAAATCCACATATCACATCAGTCGCTATCTGTGTGTCTGGCACAAGTCGTATTAATGTATCAACCACAAATCTGAAATTCATTGGTTGTGTATTCACGCTTCATAGCATTCAAATCAAAATCACTTCTTGACTATACTGGCACATGATGAAACGAGTATACACACGGATGCAACATTAACTTAGCATTCTTTTCCAAGTGTTCAATGATGTAAGGAGGATAAATATGTTGAAATTTTGAGGAGCAAGCGTCACTGTTTGATTAGAGGTATTAGTGAATTAAATGTGTTATTACCAACAAAACCTCATGCATAAAAAAATAATACATTTTCCTCACGCAATCACCAAACAGGGTCCTAAAGAACCACAATTTTTTCCTGAACGGTTAGGAATCTGAGGGAACGACTTATGGGTTTCTAAATTCATCCCGTTCCAGAAAAACCCCATGTCCTATTTTTTCATATTTGCCCTGGTTTGCTCAGAAAATTCGTTTTAAAATAGGGTTTCAAGATAGTTATGCTTTCTCACAATTATGTTTTCTACAAAAAACAATTTCATATTTCTCCTAGACGATTGCAAAATCCAGAAAATAGCTCACGAATTACCTAATTTCCCCTATTCCAGAGAAAACCCATGTCTTATTTTCGTCTAATTTGCCTTGGTTTTCTCAGAATTTACGTTTTAAAATTGTGTGTTTATGTTGCTACATTTTTTAGAAATGTTCTGGTGATTTTTGATTTGCAGGTTTTGAAGGTTGGGCTTGTGGTTCCGTTGATGTCTTCCACCAAAGGAAAAGGGGAGATCTACCTATATCAATCATCCTATAGAAAATTTTGGGGGACTCGAACTCTGGAATGAGATAAAAAATAGGACAACACTTTGAAGAAATGTAACTGCATCATTTTTGTAATCCCACAGAAAACTCTTGCATTACAAAGGTAAGGATTTTTGTACATGGATTTGCAAGTCTTGCAGTAGCTAAATAATTTTTATGATGTACTGACAAAACAATTTTTTTTACTGATCCTCTAGGTCACACAAAGTGCAGAAGGAGAGCATATTTGAGAGATTTATTTTGTTAGCATAGTTAAGATTTTATCAATCGATTCCTCTATAAATTTTGCAAAAATAAAATGAAAAGGCTTGATCTCATACCTTAAATTATCGTTCGTGATCTTCCCTTGTGCTCCTTGTTCTCAACCATTTGTTTTATTGCAAATTTTTTCTACCAAGGTTTAGTAGATGGGTGGTTCTTATTACACCATAAAATATCAAATTTATCCTAAAAAATAAAAAAAAAAAAAAAAATATTTTTATTTTTCCTATTTATCTAAAAACTATTTTTACTGTTATTTTTTAAGTATATTCATGTTTCTAATGAAGCCATTTACGTATTAGAATTTTTTAAATGTTCATATCCCAACATGAAAAATGTACCCGATTATTTGTAAGGATATGCGAAATTGACTTGACCTTTCGATTTGCCACAAGGATCTCTTGAAGAATTGATGAATATTGTGGTGTAACCGCTTCTTGATACCATTCCTCAATATAGTCTTTGGGCTATATTCTAGATCCTTTGTCCATAAATGGTTAGTTAAAACACAAATAAATAAAACACACTCTAAACTGAAAGCTAGTTCCTATGAACACTTCCTCGGCAACGACGCCAAAATGTTGGGGCAGAATAATTTCTTGTCATTTAATTTGTCAACCTGAGGGTTCGTAAACATGTACAACATGTGTGCATTGTATGTGCTAGAAATTGTCTTTCGGTTTAGATCAATCTAACTACAAAATAATGAAAAACAATTCATCTAATCTAGGAAATCGTATAATGAAAATGAAATTCAACTAACATGTGAAATAAAAAACAACTAATGTATACTTAGTTACTCCAGTATTCAATTATGAAGTGTTACCTTCTTGAGATGATGTGTAAGCAACTATTTATACTTTAACTTCTAATATCCTAGAAAAGCAAGTAAAGTGTGCATAAAATAACTCAGTAGTTGCATGTATTAAATATTCAACCATTCAATATTGAAATATGATTAAATCAATTTCTTAAAATGATCTTTAGGAATATCAGTTGATGTAATTAAATGAGAATCTTAAAAGCAAATATAAAAGCACGAAAAAGTAAAGCTCAATGATTGCATAGGTTGAACATTCAATAACCCAATTAGTAGTCACCTTCTTGGCCTGATATTTTATTCAATTATACAATAAATTGATAGTTTGATCTAAGAAAGTAAATAACAGAACATGAAAGGAAACTAAATAACTATGAGCTATTGCCTCAAACTTAATCCAATTGAAAAATACATAAATATTTCCTATTGAAATGTTTTTAGAAAAGAAAAGATTACACAGTTATTATAAAACTAATAATAAGAAAGAAAATGAACTTTAATCTATAAAAGCAATTAAATCTCACACATTTTAGGTAGTTGATATAAAAGTGTGAGAGATGGTAAATTGAGATGTTCCATATGTAACAAAAACCAAGTCAAAATTAAGGAACATTCATGAGTAGGTGCCACAATCTAATTTTGTATTCAAAGCTTGAGTATAACGCCAATTTTACACATGAAAATGATAGGATAAAACTCCCCCTATTTATACAAAAAGATGAGAAGCTATCTCATTAATGAAAGTCCATGAATCTCTCCCCATATCTCTAGAGTTATAATCAAAATATGAAATAATAAGACACATGTCTTCTTAGAGTTTCAATTCAAATATGAAATGAGACACATATCCTCATGATCCCAGGATCTTCTCCACTCAAATTCGAATTTGGTTTTGGGAGGCCACATAAAGGTCTTTTAGAAGCTTCCTTTTGACCTACACTTGTCAACAATCTCATCCCACTTGTTAGGTATAAGAATATGCACATTATTTTCTAATTTTTAACCATAAATTCACTTAAAAATGCTAAGAATTAATAAAGTTTGAAAAAACATAAATGTGACCCAATAATGATAATGGTAAGGTAAATGTAATGAAATTGAGGTAAATGTAATGAAATAGAGGTGGAGTGAAAGTGACAATATGGAAATATAAGTGAAAATGTAAAGGAAGTGAATGACAATTTCAAGGCCCAACACATATCACAATGATACAAGTAAACATTATAATGAAAACATAGTATATAATCATAGTAAATAGCATAGTACAAACCATAGAACCTGAAGAAATAAATTCATCGAAATAGTTTTTTGTATAATGTTAATAGCTACAAATTTTGTAATCAGAAGATTAAATCAGATTCCAACTATCGAATGGACCGATGATGTTAAGATTGGAAGTATGGATATGTAGAAGCATAGAAATGTAGAAAATTCCCCACCTCTCACCAATAGACAATGGTAGTTTAGCATTGCTTGTTACTAGTAGGAGACATATCTACACTTTCCATAGAAAACCGCTTGATTTTGACAACTTGACAATAATATTATCTCCAGAATACTAATAGTAGATTTCTTGACAATGAATGGAAGGAGAATAGTAGATCAACTAACCATAACATGATATTAAATCCCGATTATCCAAGAAACCAAAAACGTTATATGGCAATAGCCAAATTCTTGAATTAGAAAGTATAAGGTCGAGAAACTTGGGACTGCGAATATGCAAATGTGCAGAAATGAAGATGCTTCCCCTACTCCTTTCCAACCATAGATAAGGTAACCAAAATATGGAATCAAATCCCAATCATCCAACAATCTTAAGAGTATCTTTGAAAATGCTTAAATTCTTCAAAAAATAAGTAAAATGTAGTGTTAAAATTAGAGGTATGGATATGCAGAGGTGTGGAAGTGTGGATATCCTTCGTAATAGTCTTATCAGAATACCATCAGTAGTTTGCTTGACAATGAAATTGAAGAGAACCAAAATACCATCACTATTTTACTTCACAATGTAAACAAAGAGAAGGAGAATACAATAAATAGATTGCTTAGCAATGCAAACAACAAGAATTGTATTGCCACTAGATTCCTTGACAATGTAAACAAAGAGAACCATCATTGTATATATATAATCAAATTTTGATTGTTTATTGTAAATGTGCCATGTATATTGAAATAGAAAGAAAATAAATAACAGTTGATTTGTCTACATAGTGATGCTCATAGGAAACTTTTTGTAGATCAGGTAATACTTTCTCTAGTTCCACACCTCTTACAACATAATATATTGTAGTCCTATAATTTACATGTATGATACCATTTAGTCGATGGAAATAAATAAGTATTTTGTTGCAAATGGTAAAATAAATCATAATTTCATTCATAGTTCTAGCAACTATAATTGGATTACTGTATTTGTCACATACAATCTCAAATGGATTTGTATATGCACTAGTCAGAGTCATTTCTCCTTTCAAGAATTGTAAAATTGATATAGAAAACCAAGACTTAGCAACTTGCAATAATTTTTTTTCTATCCTTCTTTATTTCTTTATAATATATATATATAATATAATATATAATATAATATATATAATAATATATATAAAAAAAATTTGTTGTGCATCATTTGCACTCACCGAAGAAAGAAGTTTTGTTTTACTTTTTAATTTATTTTTTGTTTTCAATGACCATATGAATGTGGATTGTGAATTTTGGAAAACTCTTTCTTGTTTTCAAACTATATTTTTTAGTAAGATGGGTGGAAAAACATTTTATTGCAATTATTTTTTAATTGAAAGATGTGTTGAAAGAATTTTTTCATGCAGTTCAACTTATCACATATGCAGTATTTATAAAAAAATACACATAAATCATAAAATATATGGAAAACACCTTTGTAGCATTGAAACATTCAAATAAATCAAAGTGTATTGTTTCCTTGCCTTGTTCTCCATTCCCATCTTTGATTTCTAGTACACATTTTGTTCTTGCTTGTGCTGTCGAAATTTCAATGGCATCGATTGTGCCAACTGGAAGCAGTGCTTGAATATGGGACATATTTACAATCATCATATCTGGGAAGAATCAATACTCTGTGGAAAAAGAGCAGATGTTTTCTACAATGCTAAAGCTATTTGGACAAATAGTTTTCTCACAGTCACCACTATAGTATTTGTGCTTTGGAATTATTTTGAAATTTCTAATAGAAACATTAGAATTTGTAGTAATTTTTGCTTCATATTGTTTAATATACTATGTTGGCATTCTTGTCACATAGAATGTATAGGAACTGTGACTACGGCTCAGATTGAGGGTTGTCACCCTAATCCCCAATCTCTCCATTTAAGCTATCTCCCTACAATAGACTAAAGGCAGTATACCCTACAAAAATTAAATGAAGAAGGACTGGTTGGGAAACAACTAACCTGAGAGACACACTTGAGCGACCAAATATCTTTTTAGATTTAGAAATACTTAAATGATTCGATTTAGACAATTGATACTAGTGCCTTGTGGAGTCAACTATCTTGCTAGGAAATTTAGGACCAAGTACATGATGGACAACTACTACTAAGGAAAATGTTATTATGATGAAAAGAGATGCAAGATGTGATTAGCAAAGGGATGAGTGATTAATTTTAAGGTAAGATCATTTAAGGTTTAAGTACTTAGTGTTAATTAAAATTTATGGCAAGAGTACTTAATAAATGAAGAGACAATCTTACACGAGAGAAAATGCCAATAGGATACAAAAGATGCCAAAGATACAACCTCTCAAGTAAATAATCATAAACTCTATCTCTTAACAAAATATTACTGATATGCCAAAAATCCACAATAACCATAAACTAATAATGATATTAATGGCAAGAGAGATAACTAGAGCATTTACCCATGGTGTTATTAAAATATATAATCCAATGACAATAATATCATCAATTTTTCTTTTTAGACAATTAGAATTCCTTAACTTAGAAAATAATAAATGCTCTTACTCAGAGGATTTGTTGAATAAAAAATACTAAACATTCACTTTCCACATGAATTAAAGGTTCTTATTTTTCAGTGATATCCGTTAAGCTTTCAGAGATATTAAGGGCAACAAAAAAAAAATATTTATGACAACAAATAGATTATACCTTTAAACTCTTATGACAGTCACCTTCAGAATTATGTTTATCTTAGGTCCCTATAATACTAGTGATGCCCCCATTACTATTGTAGTTGTATCTCTTATTAATATTGTTTTGCTACTATTGTCCCCATATTGTTATTACTATGCCCCATAGGATCCCTTTATAGTTATTTTTGTGCCTTTATATTATTATTGTTAGGTCGGCTTGGTTATATTGTGACCCCTTAGACTGCTATATATAGAAACGAGGTTTTTTCATTTGTATCATCTAAGAATTGTTCATTTGTGCAATGTAAAGGATTTTTCCCCCTCGAAGAGGCTAAATTCTAAGGCATTCAACTATCTTTTCTATCTTTTTGTGAGTTGGTTTAATAACATTTGGAATCAGAGCTTTAGATTCTAGGGTTTCGCTGCTCCAAATAGGTTATCATGGCATTTTCACTAGAACTTTTTTCTATGATGTTTCAGAAGTGAAACAAAAAACCCATTTGAGGAACAATCACACTGAATTTTGGGTCTAAATTTCAGAGCTTTTTGCACTATATTTGTGGAGATATTATCTAAGGAAGTTGGCCTTTTTGCAAACTCTTGAATTACATTCCAAACATGTGACCTTGGGAAAATCATCATAACGTTTGTTTCTAGCATCATATTGAAATTTCATAAGAAGTTATAGAAATAGGATGGAATGTATTTTCTTGTGAATATTTTTTAGATACTAAGGTCAGAACAGTGACACGTGGCACTTCAGACAATTTCGCTCTTCTCGAAAGGTCTATAATTAGGTCATCTTGGGTTATTTTGCATAACTCTGCCTTGGAGAATCTAAATTCGATCAGACTGGTGGCATTGGAAAGAGGACACAGAGGGCTATTATAGGTCGTAATTTAAAAATTGGATGATCTAAAATTACAGAGATACATCAGATTCAATATCGAGCTCCTACAAAGTGAAAAAAGGTGTGTAGTTTTTAAATTTTTTTTCATAAACTTGGTTTGAAAAATTAGTTTGAAGGAATTAAAAGGGCATAGTAAAGCATTATCATCGGTAATTGATGCCCTGAGGAAAGAAAATGCAAACACCTAGTAAGTAACCTGAAAGTTCTAGCATGAATCATGAAGAAGAGGAATAAATGCAACATGATATATCAAAATTACGAGACCAAGTGCAACAAATGTCACTTGCACAAAATGTAAGAGAATCTAAGATGTATGATTTAAAGAAATATGTAGAAGCTAAGATGGATGGTTTAAAGAAATTCGTAGAAGCTAAGATGGATTTTTTAAAGAAAGGTGTAGAAGCTAAGATGGATGGCATGGAAGCTAAGATGAATGGCATGGATGATAAAATGGAAGAATGAAAGATAAATTTGAATAAGTTGCTACAAGAAATGGTCACTAATGGTGAAAGGGTAGTAAAGGAAACTGATGATGAGAACAAAAGAAATGTTAATCATGATTTCATAGACTCTAATGTTGGATTGAAGACCCACCATATTCCAAAAATCGATATGAGGAAGTCTGACGGCAAGGATCTCACAACATGGATACTACAAATGCAACAATTTTTTGATCTCAATAATGTGCAAAACACACAAAAGGTTCATATTACAACTTTATATTTGGAACCAAATAATTTGGTATGGTATCAATTGCTTTGCTCTCATAAGAAAATTATCACTTGGGCAATTTTTATGGAAGAAATGACAGCACATTATGAGGATACAAAAAGCAACACTTTTTTTAGCCAATTGATAAGTCTCAAACAAAAGGGTTCACTGATGTAGCACATTGAGGAGTTCCAAAGATTGAGCATAAGGGTAAAAATAATCCAAAGGAGCATAGGATTGATGTGTTCATAGGGACTTTAAAAGATAATATCCAACATGATGTTTGCCTTTGAGAACTTGATTCATTAGAGAAGGCATTTAGGTTAGCAAGGAAAATGGAAAGCAAAATTATGGCAACCAGGAAGCCTACCACTCACAACTATAAATATGGAAGTGTTGTTGCCGCTAGCCTTCCACAACCTATAAGGTTGACACCAAAAAAATTGGAAGAAAAAAGAGCAAAAGGGCTTTGTTACAGTTGTGATAGAAAATACACTAAAGGTCATAAGTGTGTTGAGAAGAAAATTATTCTACATAGATTGTGAAGAGGAAAAAGAAAAGGAACAAGAAAGGTCAAAAAAAAGAGATATACTCTAGGAACAAAGCCTAGATGAAGAAGAAATGAAATCTGACCAATATCTTGCAATGCATTGGCTGGAATTACCACTCCCAAACAATCAAGATAGAAGACATATCAAGAAGAAAAGGTAATAGTGGTGATTGAATCAGGAAGTACCCACAATTTACATGTAAAAAAGAAAAATAATTAACGCTTCCTATATCCAGCACCAAAGTGTCAAGTGATGGTTGCAAATGGAGGAATGATAAATTGCTCTGGAAAGTGCCATAATATCAAGTTATCCATGGGAGAATATGTATTGGATAGCCCAATGCTTTCCATTCCAATGGGAGGTATTGATGTTGTACTAGGAGTCCAATGGATACAATCCTGGGTTACAATAGCTTTTAACTTTCAAGAACTTTTAATGAAATTTTATGCCGAAGGAAAGGAAGTTGAATTAAGGGGTATTGCAAGGAAACCAAGAAAGATAATAAGCTCTAACGGTATGAAAAGGCTTCTAAAAAAGGAACAACAAGGTGTAATTGCACAATTATGTTCGCTAGATGTTTCCACATCGAAATCATCTATTTCTCCAGATCTCCAAAATGTCTTGAAAAATCATTCCAAGGTATTTGAGAATCCCAAAGGTCTCCCACCTATTCGTGGTCATGATCATGCTATTCATTTGATTCCAGGAAGTGTTCCACCAAACATCAGGCCGTACATATATCCCTATGCCCAAAAAAGTGAAATTGAACATATGGTTGCAGAAATTCTTGAGGCTGGTATAATTCAACCTAGCCAAAGTACTTTCTCTACTCCAGTAGTATTGATGCACAAGAAGGATGGATGATGGTGCATGTTTTTGGATTATAGGGAGCTCAACAAGCTCACTATTAAAGATAAGCTTCCCATTCCTATCATTGATGAATTATTGGATGAATTACATGGATCAATTTACTTCACCAAGTTAGATCTTCGTTCAGGATATCATCAAA
>APFE030271731.1:68470-136613 GCA_000404065.3 Pinus taeda
AGAATTTTCTCTTAAATATGATGTGATGGATGGTGGTTGATATCCATAAAGTGCCATAAATGGGGTCATTTTTGTTGATGTATGGAAGGACGTGTTATACCACCATTCAGTCGAACGCAACCATTTGACCCATTGTGTCTGTTTATCAGATACAAAGCAACGAAGATATCCTTCCAAACATTTGTTTACTATCTCAGTTTGCCCATCAGATTGAGGATGATAAGATGAACTATGAGGTAACTGAGTACCAAGACAAGAAAATAATTATGTCCAAAAATTTCCAGTGAAAATGGGATCTCTGTCACTTACAATAATCTTTGGGTTTCCATGTAGCTTTTGAATTGTTTCCATAAATGCAGTAGAAACTGTAGTAGCTTTAAATGGATGTGATAATGCACAAAAGTGTGCATACTTGGTAAGTCTATCAACTACCACCATGATGACACTCTTTCCCTCAGACTTGGGTAAACCTGTGATAAAATCCATTGAAACCTCCTCCCAAAGTTGGCTTCGAATGGATAAAGGTTGTAATAGACCTGGTGTCTTAATTGTTTCAACTTTATTTTTTTGGCAAACCAAACATTTTGCGACAAACTTTTGAATATCTGATTTAGGGCCATCGCAAAAAAATTCCTTCTTAACCCTGTGGTAAGTTTTTAAAAATCCTGAGTGCCCTCCTAAGGGAGAAGTATGCAATTCCATAAGAATATTTTGTTTTAGTTGGGAATTCTTACAGAGGTATAAGCGATCTTTATACCATAACGAATAATTTTTCCAGCTAAATGTATCAGATGTACTGGAATCTTGTTGTAGCTTTCGAATAAGTGCCCACAGTTCTTCATCATTCTTCCATTCCGCCCTTGCTTCATTTATCCAATCTGGTTGGATAATAGAAATGGCACACAACAATGCTTCCACATCCTCATCCTTTCTTGAGAGTGCATCTGCCACCACATTTTGCTTCCCTTTTTTGTAGATGATTTCAAAGTCATAACCCAACATCTTTGTGACCCACGTTTTTTGCTCTTCAGAGGATAATCTTTGTTCTAAAAAGTATCTAAGGCTATCATGATCCGTTTTTACCTTGAAGTGTCTTCCCATTAGATAGGGTCACCATTTCTTAAGTGCATGGAGTATTGCCAACATTTCCTTCTCATAAATAGCTTTTCTTAAAAACTTTCCCTTGATTGGACGACTTTCAAAACAAAAGGGTCTTTCATCTTGCATTAGAACCACACCAATTCCATTTCCTGAAGCATAACATTCCACAATAAAGGTTTTGTGAAGTCCAGTGTAGCTAAGACCGGTGCTTGGCACATTGCCTCTTTAAGATGTTCAAAGGCATTTGTTGCTTCCGGAGTCCATGAAAATGCATATTTCTTCAATAATGTTGTTAGAGGTGCTGCTATTCTCCCATAATTCTTAACAAACTTGCAATAATACCCTGTCAACCAAGAAATCCTCGCAGAGGCTTTATGGATGTGGGATTTTCCATTCCTTAATGGCTTTAATTTTGCTAGGGTCTACCTTAACTCCTTCATGAGATACAATATGACCCAAATATTCCACCTCTTGTACTCCAAAGAAACATTTGGATCTTTTTGCATATAATTGTTTTTCCTCCAATAGTTGTAGCACCCTGTCAACATGTTCAACATGATCCTTCCAAGACTTGCTGTAGATTAGTATATCATCAAAGAATACTAACACAAATTTTCTAAGGAATGGTTTGAAAATTGAATTCATCAAACCTTGAAATGTTGAGGTGCATTGGTAAGGCCAAAAGGCATGACCAAAAATTCATAATGACCCTCATGAGTTCTAAATGTTGTTTTCGAAATGTCTTCAGTTTTCATTCTGATTTGATGATATCTTGACCGAAGATCCAACTTGGTGAAGTAAATTGATCCATGCAATTCATCCAGTAATTCATCAATGACAGGAATGGGAAACTTATCTTTAATAGTGAGCTTGTTGAGCTCCCTATAATCCGGACACATGCGCCATGATCCATCCTTCTTTGTGCACCAATAATTCTGGAGCAGAGAAAGAACTTTGACTTGGTTGAATTATACCAGCCTCTAGCATTTCTGCAACCATACGTTCAATTTCCCTTTTTTGGACATATGGATATCTGTACGGCCTGATGTTTGGAGGAACACTTCCTGGAATCAGATGAATAGCATGATCATGATCACGCATAGGTGGGAGACCTTTGGGAGTCTCAAATACCTTGGAATGATTGTCCAGGACTTTTTGGAGATTTGGAAAAATAGATGATTCCAATGTGGAAACATCTAGCGAACATAATTGTGCAATTACACCTCTTTGCTCCTTTTTTTAGAAGCTTTGTCATGCCATTAAAGCTGATTATCTTTCTTGGTTTCCCTGCAATACCCCTTAATTCAACTTCCTTTCCTTCCACAGAAAATTTCATGAAAAGTTCTTGAAAATTAAAAGCTATTGTACCCAAGGATTGTAGCCATTGGACTCCTAGTACAACATCAACACCTCCCATTGGAATGGAAAGCATTGGGCTAGTCAATACATATTCTCCCATGGATAGCTTGATATTATGGCACTTTCCAAAGAAATTTATTGTTCCTCCATTTGCAATCATCACTTAACACTCTGGTGCTGGATATAGGAAGCAATTCAATTCTTTTGCTACCTTACAATGAATAAAATTATGGGTGCTTCCTGAATCAATCAACACTATTACCTTTTTCTTCTTGATTTGTCCTTCTATCTTGATGGTTTGAGGAGTGGTAATTCCAGCCAATGCATTACAAGATATGGTCGGATTCATTTCTTCTTTATATAGGCTTTCTTCTTGGAATATATCCTCTTCTTGTGACCTTTCTTGCTCCTTTTCTTCTTCCTCTTCACAATCTATGTAGAATAATTTCTTCTCAGCACACTTATGACCTTTAGTGTATTTGCTATCACAACTGTAACAAAGCTCTTTTGCTATTTTTTCTTCCAATTGTTGTGGTGTCAACCTTATAGGTTGTGGAAGACTAGGGGCAACAACACTTCCATCTTTATAGTTGTGACTAGTATGCTCCCTGGTTGCCATAATTTTGCTTCCCATTTTTCTTGCCAACCTGAATGCCTTCTCTAATGAATCAGGTTCCCAAAGGCGAACATCATGTTGGATATTATCCTTTAAAGACCCTATGAACACATCAATCCTATGCTCCTCTGGAATATCTTTTACCCTTATGTTCAATTTTTGGAACTCCTCAATGTGCTCCATTATTGAACCCTTTTGTTTGAGACTTATCAATTGGCTAAAAAAAGTGTTGCTTTTTGTATCCTCGTAATGTGCTACCAATTCTCCTGTAAAAATTGCCCAAGTGATAAATTTTTTACCAGAGCAAAGCAATTGATACCATACAAACTGATATGGTTCCAAATATAAAGTTGCCATATGTACCTTTTGTGTGTTTTGCACATTATTGAGATCAAAAAATTGCTCCATCTGTAATATCCATGTTGCAGGATCCTTTCCGTCAAACTTCCTCATATCGATTTTTGGAATATGGTGGGTCTTCGATCCAACATTAGAGTCTATGGAATCATGATTAACATTTCTTTTGTTCTCATCATGAGTTTCCTTTAGTACCTTTTCACCATTAATTACCATTCCTTGTAGCAACTTATTCATATTTATTGTCAATTCTTCCATCCTATCATCCATGCCATCAATTTTAGCATCCATTCCATTCATCTTAGCGTCCATTCCATTCATCTTAGCTTCCATGACATCCATCTTAGCTTCTACGCCCTTCTTTAAATAATACATCTTAGCTTCTACACCTTTCTTTAAGCCATCCATCTTAGCTTCTACGTCTTTCCTTAAACCATCCATCTTAGATTCTGTTGCTTTTTGTGCAAGTGACACTTGTTGCACTTGTTCTTGTAATTTTGATATATCATGTAGCATTTCTTCTTCTTCTTCATGAGTCATGCTATAGCTTCCAGGCTCCTTACTAGGCGTTTGCATTTTCTTTCCTCGGGGCATTTTTTTCACTTTGTAGGAGCTTGATATTGCCTCTAATGTATCTCTGTACTTTCCAATCATCTAGTTCTAAAATTTTGATTTGTAGTAGACCTTTGTGTCCTCTTTCCAATTCCACAAGTCTGACCCAAATTGGTTTCTCCAAGGAAGAGTTATGCGAAATCTCCCACAATGACTTGATTATAGACTAGTTCAGTAGAGCGAACTTGTACGACGTGCCACGAGTCACTGTTTCAACCTTTGGATCTAAAAAATGCATACAAGAAACTACAGTCCATCCTCTTTCTGCACTTTCTTACGAAATTTCAATCCGATCCCCAGAGAGAAAGTTATGACGATTTTCCCCAGTTCACCTGTTTGGAATGTAATTCAGGAGTCTGCAAAAAGACCAACTTCCTCAGAGCATATCTCAGCAAATATCACGTGAAAAACTCTGAAATTTGGACCCAAGGTTCACCGCGATTTCTTCTCAAATGGGTTTTTTTTTGCAACTTCTGAAACGTCACAGGAAAAAAGTTATAGAGAAAATTCCATGATGACCTGTTTCGAGCAGCGAAACCCTAGAATCCAAAGCTCTGATACCAAATGTTATGAAACCAGCTCAAGAAAAGATAGAAAAGATAGATCAATGCCTTAGAATTCAGCCTCTTCGAGGTGGCAATCTCCTTTACATTACATAAATGAACAATTCTTGGATGATTCAAATGACAAAACCTCCTTTCTATATAAGAGTATAAGGAGTCACAATATAAACCAGCCAAGCTAACAATAATAATATAAAACCACAAAAATAACAATAGAGGGATTCTATGGGGCACAGTAATAACAATATGGGGGCAATAGGGGCACAAAAATATTAATAAGGGGTATAACTACAATAGTAATGGGGTAATCACTAGTATTATAGGGACCCAACATCTGTCCCAAGGTAACTTGCATGTGGATGCATCATGTGATCCATCTGTATTGCAACGTATTTAATGAATATCAGATTTTCCTCCTTGAGAATGTCTACCCCCCTTGCCTCTGAAATTTATTATTCCTCTTCCTCTTTGACCACCTCTTGCTCTGGAGGAATATTGAGCATCATTCTTCTGTCTACGTGAAAGGCACACAAATTCTTCAAAAGACTGAGGAGTTGTCTTCTTCCTAAAATCTTTCACTCTCTCAGCAAATTTATTTACAAGTGAGTAAAAGGTAACCTCTTTGAGGTTTCCATTTGCTTACAATGACTCAAGATAATTTGAATAAGTGGGACACAGTACCTTGAGAAAAGCTATTAGAGGAATGTCTAGTTAAACGTTAGTGACTTTGATATCATGCATAATAGATTTTACATATGATGCAAGAGAAATAGGATCCTCATTTTTTAATTCAAGGTTGAACAATTTAATCATCAATTGGACAACTTCAAGTGCAGAATGTGAGTCATAGAGTTCCTTCAATTTTTGTAAGGCTTCAAAAGCATTCGAAAATGGTGAAATATGGCAACTCACCTCTTCATTTACATATGTTGCAATCAAGGCATATTCCTTTATTTTCTTGTTTTGCTAAATGGAGAATTCCTTACTTGAGGTAGGCTTTTCCAGTTCATTATCTCCTTCTCCTACCCAAAATCATTTGCACAACTCATTGAAAGTGAGAATGTGTTTGATCTTCTGAGACTACTCATGATAGTTATCCTTCTCATTTAGAACCACTCCCATAATATATATCAATGAATGCATTTTAAAATATGTGTAATATAAAAAAAAAAATTGCACTTCCTGTGGAAAAAATGCACTTTTGGTGGTAATTTCTTGTAAAACAAAAAAACACTCTGATATATATAGGATAGAGGTATGAATTTGGGAAGGTGGTATATGGGCAAGGGAATATTTGGGGGAGTTAATATGGGAAAGGTATTATTATGGGGAACGTGATATATGTAACACGATATATATATATATATATATATATATATATATATATATATATATATATATATATATATATATATATATATATATATATATAAGAGATATGACTGGGAACTAAGAGTAGTACGGTAACTGTAATACCATTGAACATATTATGGACAACGTGGAGGTGATACCATATATGGTGGATTCAATGTATACTTGCATAAAACTGGATATATGGAATTGATATACCAGCATACAAAATGAGGAGTCAATACATGGAATCTATATACAAGCATACCAAGTGTGTAGAGTGTTTTATCTTCCTATGTGGAGGGACCAAGTCTGAGACCCACAAAATAGTAAAGAAAAACATTTGGTGGCAACAACATTCAAACACTCCATTCATAGTTAGAGGAGTCGACAATATTTGCGTAAGGAGGAGACGAAAATGTATGTGTATGGGAGTAGTGTATGCGTCATGGCCACGAGGTATGCATGTAGAAGTGAGTTAGAAGAGCTTCTGCCCTATCAGCAATGGATGAAAAGGAAATTCAAGATGATAGTGTTCGTGTTAACTATATGGCCCAGTGAGCAGTGGGGGAATGCGAGTAAGGAAAATAAAATAGTGCGCAAGCGTATAGGTTGGCTAAGAGTTGAGAATTCAGTTGTAGAGCATGTTGATGGAGGGAGAGTGTATGGAGGCCAAGTGTATAAAGGTTCGAGGCATGTATGGCACTATAAGGAAAACAAAATGACTATTGACACCCATAAGGAGTAATGAAAACAAAGCGAGTGGTAGGTAGACTGCAGAAATGGCAAAAGGGAATTACAAGGTTAGGAAAGATAAAAATAGAACTAGCTATGATACCATGTTAGGCGAGGAGGTAACTCCTCATATGAAATTGTGTTTATTCATTAATATTGATCATGGTCATATACATGAGGGAGTGACTCTTTGGCTTCACCTCCCGATGGCCTTTCATTTTCAATTATTTACTATTTACATTATTTACAAGTTTTCACCCAATCCCAATGATTAGATGTCAACAAATCTCCAACGTCAATTTTTTTTATTTTTGTGGAAATTCGAATTTTTCATTTAATTGAATTTTAATCAACTCAAAATTAATTATTTTGAGCTGATTTACTCATAAAATTGACTTTGGCTTAACTACCAAGGCCTAAGGGTCCAAAATCTCTTGAAATTTTCAATATTCCCTTGGCTAGGGACCTCCAAAATTTAATTTCTCTAAGACTCACAAATATTACCTTTGGGAGAATTAGTTTTTTCCTATTAATTAAATTTATGTCTTAGGATTTTAATTTAATTTTGCCAAAAGAATTAATTAATTGTCTCATGAGGGGGTTAATAATTTTCCCGACCCTTAAATAATTTATCCATGGTGTCTAAATATGAGGGACCATGTACTAAAATATTTTTCACATTAAGTTATTACAATTTAATACATTAAAGGGGAAAACCCACTCATTATAGACCCTCATTATTTTACCCAATTCTATAACTTAAATATGATCTGGTAGACCCTGTGATTTGTAATAAAATAATTTAGCCAATTAGCTAAAATTATTCCCAAATCACTTTACAGAAGACTCAACTAGAACAATAGGACTTACCTAAGATCTTGACGACAAAAGCGACGCTAGCTTTAGGGTGAGGTTGGAGGGAAAAACTTTGTCGATCACCCATGTTTAGAAACAAACATGAACCGATGAGACGAAAAACCCCCTAGGATAGAAATCATTGCCAAAAAAGTAGGATTACTTAGGTTGTTACATACATATATGGTCTTACTTGGATCATTTACATAACAAACATGCATAACTTGCTTACAAATTTAAACAATGATGGTTGAAGATGATGATGAAATCTGGATGATCTCACTATTCAATCATGATGGAATATTGTTGCGAAAAAGTACACTTCTATAGGGTAGTTGACATGGAGTGATCAATAGGAACAAGAAATTCTATTTTCATTCAATATTTCTTATCTATTAAATCTACACAAATTATTCCTTTTGTCTTATTTTCTTTATCCCAAAATGTTCAATATGTAACTAAGACACCACCATGGAAAATTATTCATGGTATGTTGTTACTGATATCGTCAATCAATAATGGCATAGAATTGATCTCGTTTTTCCTAATCATGAGCATTAAAATGAAATTAATTCAAGAATACAAAAAATAAATATGATATATTGTTAACTAAACCTCGACAAAGCTACCTTTTTTCTATTTTTTTTCATCCTTGACTTTTGTTCCTTTCGATTTGTCTTCTATGATATATGCTTTTGTAATAGTTCTCATTTCTAGCTCCACTTCTTCATTCATGTCTATTGTCACTTCATTTGAATCCAATATTTTTTTTCCTGGTAAAAAATAATGCATTCAAATCACCACCTAAAAGGAGATTATAATTGAGACTAAGTAAGAATTGGCTCATGAAGATAGAACTAGATAGTGCAAATTCATTGCTAATGTATATTCTAATATCATGTTCATAGTTACTAGATAGAATCTAATTTCTATGAATATTGGTAAAATACTAAATAGATTTTAGTTTTGACAGATTCTAATTTATAGTTATTTGTTACATATATCAAATTGGAAAATTATCAACTGTACAAATGTACAAATATTTTATTGAAATATTCAAATCACCTTTTTCCTTGTAATTGTTGTAATGAATCTAATTATATGTGTTATATGTTTATTGAAAATTGAAAAGTCCTTATTTTAGTTAGAGTACATAAACAATATAACAATATAAACACAAAGTTTTATAATGTGATAGTAATCAAATGACGATAAATAGAACAGAAACACACCTCTTAGCAAAGTTATCATTGTCTTTAACTATATATGTTCTATGTGTGTTGATTTTCCTTTCTCCAATGATATGAATTAGATACAATATATTGAAATAAGAGGGAGAAAAGTTACAATTTCATAGCATGAAAATCATTCAAACATAACAACTACATGGTAGCAATGTATATTGTATAAACATTTTTAACACTCTCATATTATCCACTTTTTGAATTTTGCACCTCAGTTCTCTAGGGTTATAACATATATTGTATAAATGCTCAAGTACTTGCATATAGAAGAAAAGATGAATTGTTTACCTAAACAAAATGCTACACATTTTGCACCTTCATTTGAAGTGAGCTTGTAGAGAAAATCTCTCATGCCATGCAACTAGTAGAATGACCACCGTACAACCTAGAAAAGAAATCTTTTTGTAACTAGCTCCACTAAAAAGTAATCGAACATGCGTTCGGAGTGTGTGTACTAAAAAATTGCATGATAAACTCTTGCCCAATGCTCCTACATACAACATAACTAGAATTAGTGGTTACAATGTCATACTAGCTTTTAAAGTTTCAACATATATATTAGATAGTAAGTGAAGAAAAGCCTCCCTCAGGAAATGGAAAATTAGAAATAAAATTTCCTGAAATTAGAAAATGTTTTTCAAATTTATAGGAAAAGAGTAATATTCAACATTTTCCTGAAACTATTGTTAAAATGACAAAATATTGGCAAAATAATTGACAGTGAATGGAATTCAACCAGTGCATCTACAGATACAAAAAAGTTAATACTAATTAATTTGAGAAAGTAAAGGATAGTAAACACACTTCACCACAAAGCGATTGTTCTAGTACTTGGTGAGGCATTGACTAATAATAATAATAAATAAATAAAATAATTAGTAATTAGAATCATCATATTAGGTTTAAAAATTTCATGATATGTTTTAGTTAATCAGTAGTAATAATAATATTGGAAATTAATAGTCCATGAACTTTGACCACGAGGAAAACGTTATAGTCCTTAGCAAGGCACAAACTAATAATGAGAATTTCGTTTTGAAATTTGCGGAGTTTAATTGTGTGGGGGTGCAGAGAAAGCTCAAAGACACTTTGGTCATTGGCATAAACTCATAATTAAATTTTAATCTCGCATTTTATTCTTTGCATTACTTAATGTAAGCAATTATTTCCATAGTTTGAATGCATAAAATATTTTATTTTGAAATAATAAAAAACGAAGTATAAACCATATGAAAAACATAAGGTTTTTGTTTCAGCGTGAATACATCCTATTTGATAATGGGATGGAAAATCATTTTTATTAGGTAAAAATTGCATTTTTCTTCTATTTGTGAGTACTTGGAGTGTTTATACAATATATGTTATAACCCTATAGCAATGAGATGCAAAGTTCAAAAGTGGATAATATGAGACCGCTAAATTTTTTTTTACAATATATGTTATTGTCCTATAGTTGTTACATATAAATTATTTTCATGCTATGAATTAGAATCCTTTTTTCCTCTTATTTCTGCATATTTGATCGAACTCATATTGTCGAAGCACGGAAAATGAACACAAGTAGAACATATACAGTTAAAGACGTTGATAACTTTTCTAAGAAGTATGTTTCTATTCAATTTATTTTCATTTGATTATTATTACATTATACAACTTTATCTTTTCTTTGCTATATTTTTTTTTGTACAATCGTTCTTCTACACAAAAAAAGAAACATCACCTAATATTGCATAAAATTGAAAATAAAAGCACCATCGCTCCACTCTTGAGAAGAAATAGAAAATGCAAAATTTCCAATAGCTTTTTGAAACTCTTGTTCATAAATAGGCTATAGCTTCATCATTTATTGAATAGTCCTCCATGAGTACTTCCTCCTTTGAAAGTCTTCACACTACACAACTTGCCCCGTTTCTTTTTAATATGCTATTCGTATTAATTAATTATGCGTGTTGGCTCATAAGTGTTACATGTTTCCTGAAAACTAAAAAAAAAGTATTGCCACTCCATAAATTACCCCATCTCCTTTGAATATGCTATATCTATCTACTTTACATATATCAAAAAAAAAAAAAATTGATTAAAGTTAAGAAACTGCATGTTCTCACATATGCTCGTACAATCCACGTCCAAGTGTGGACGTGCTTATTTCATGTCCTTACCTCCACATAATCCTTCATTCCATAAATTCATATCTCTATGCACCTATTCTACCACATAGATAAATTTGTAATATTTTAAGATGGAAACAAGTTCAGAATGAAATAAGAGTGAAACAAACTGGAAGCAGATGTGATAGTATTAATGGCAATTTTATTACTCTGGAAGCTACTTTTGTGCCTCTGCACTCAGCTTTGGCATCATTGGATAAAGCAATAACAATCTTAGGCATAACAATTTCAGATAACTCAGTAATGAAATGGCCACTCACAAAATTAGCCTTTTCTGTCCATGCCTTACTCTGCATACTAAATTAGCTTTATGTGCATTGCAGAGGAAGAAATCATGACTCGATATAGTCCCTGCTTGTTAGAAAGCATGCTCACACCCAATTTCTTTGCACACTCTTTCTCCCACACTTGCCCCACAACATTTCTCCTTTTCATATAAAAAAATAGGCCTTTTTTGCCCATGCCTTGAATTTGCATGTTAAGTTACCCTTATGTGAAGTCCGGATGAAGAAACCTTGACTTGATATAGTCCCTTCTCTTTAACAAACTCCCCCACACATAATTTCTCAGCACACCCTTTCTCCACACAACAAAATCATAGTAGTTTCCTATTAAATTAACATTTGAAAGCTAATTCCACATATTTCTTCAACACCCTCCTGCACAATTTACGTAAGGCACCTAAAACCCCCATAATCTTTCAAATCATTAGGAAGAGTAGTACCAATATCAAGCATAACAGTCTCAAATCACTCATTAACGAAATCACCACTTGCAAATTTAACGTTGTTTGTCCATGCCTTGACTCCACATACTAAATTACCTTCATGCACATTGTGGAGAAAGAAGGCTTCACTCTATATAGTCTTGCTCCTTGTTGGATTGATGGAGCTTGGTCCCAGGTTTAGATTTAGCTATGCTAACCCACAAAACCCTATAGTACTGGCCCTTTCGGCAGCAGTCTACTTAATGCAGACTGCAGTCTCACCCAAGGCAGTATTGGGGGATGTTAGAACTAGGTTTCTACATTCAGAAGGCTATATGATGTAGAAGCAAGGTGTTTCTTTAATATAGGGCCAAATCATATCTTTGTGAACCCTTATCCTCATAATCACATAATTAAAGTGATTTCTACTTAAATACATCTATGAGCTTCGCCTAGGTGTTCTAACATGCATAAGTTATCATACAAAAGTAGATCTCGATCTTCACGATGAAATTAAAAAAATATTACAAAGAATCGAATAATAACTAAGAATAAGCACATAAACATATAAATATACAAAGAACACATGTAATTGCTTCAATTATGATTTATTACCTCAGATCTTAAATGAATACACTTCTTCTGACCCTACCCACATAGTTGTAGGGGCCCATGCACTCAGCTTTGGACATGCCAATGTCTTCGTACACTCAGCTGTAGGAGCCTTCCCCTTCGCTAGAATATAGAATTACAAAGAAAATATACTCAATATATCATTCATCAACTGACGTAAAGCTACCTAATGACTTCTAGATGTCTTCCTTTTATAGTTTTCACATTATATTACCATGGTTTGTGAAACATGGGTGGAAATTAAAACAGCCCATCCCTTTACAAAATAAGGGGCTTTGACCTGCCTAAAATCCCCTTTCACTCTTAACATTTTGTACTATTCACTGTCCTCTCCTCAAAATGAAAATACTTTACAATATTACATCGAAATTGACTCAAAAATTAGACAAAACTTAGACTTGGGGGTCCCCATCCCAATAGGCTCGCAACATAAAGACGTGACTGGTCCCGAGTCACTCTCCTGGTATGTCCTTGATGTGTGCTTTAAGGCCGTTGAGATCTATCTTCATGGATGGAAGCTCTAATGTGCATTGTGTGGTGACCTATCGAACCTCCTCATAAATGCGAATTTGGCAGCATATTTTCATAGATATGCTCCTTAAATGCACTTCCCCTACTCCCTTTAACAGAAAAATCGTAGTCAAATCAACTGTAGTTTTTCCAATGGTCACATTCTGGGCAAGCTGCAGTGAGCCCCCCAGCTACATTGTCGCAACTTTCTCCACTTGTGTCATCTCCCTAAACATCACACAACCCTTCTTCTTTGATGGAACCATTTCTTAGCAGAGTAGTTTATAGTCATGCGCTTCCTTCGAACTTCCTGAAGCACTAAGACTTCCCTGTTGTTATACAGTCATTTCATCCTTGCAGGGGAAATATCATCCCTATATAACTTTAGTTTGCTTCCATTAATCCTTCTAAGAAACAACTCCCCATTCAACTTTGTGAGATGAACGACGCCACCATCTAAAATATCCTTCATCACATAGGGTCCCAACCAATGCATCTGAAACTTCCTAGGAAATTGTTTGAACTTTATGTCATACATTAGCACCAAATCTCCATTCTGAAAAGTGCGCTTCTTGATGTGATGATCATGCCATGCCCTTTCCCTAGATTTTGCACCTGCTAATGAAAACAAACCAAAAAACGGTCCTCCTCCAACACAAGTAGCTGCACTGAACAGTCCTCCATGAAGTTGTTATCTTCTATCTCAGTTACTGTTGTGATATTCCATATATTTGAAGATAAAATTCACAATAGTTTTTGGGTTGCAATGCTTCAGAGGCTGTGCCTCAACCCATCTAGTCAAGTAATATGTTGCAGTGACAATATAGCGTGCACCCGTATTCTTCCTTGGTCGATTAATTGGTCCAACGAAGTTAATTTCCCATTTATGAAATGCTTGTAGCATGACCCATGGTTTAAGGGTAACTTATCCCTTTGTGATGGTCTTCCCATCCTCTGACACACATCACACATAGTACAGTACACCTTAGAATCTTTATGTACCATAGGCCACCATAATCATGCTCGCAAAATCTTTTGCGTAGTTTCCTTACCTACATAGTGTCCTCCTATGACACCACCATGTGCTTCAGCTATAATATTGTGCCTTTCATCCTCAGGTACATATCGGTACAAAACTTCATCTAGTCCCATCTTGTATAAGTGTTCTGCAATTGCTAAAAAATATGCAACCGTGACTACTAGTTCCTTCTTTTGCTGCATTATGTATCCTTCAACAACAATGCCAATAGACAAAAAATAAATAATGTCTGCAAAATATTCATCAGAAACTCTAACAACGAAGAGTTGTGCATTAGGTAACCCTTCATCAATATTAGTAGTTTCTTCGCCATTCTCGATCCTAGAGAGGTGATCATGTCTAGAATTAAACTTCCCTGGCTTAATTATCATTTCAAAATCATATTCTTGGAAGAGAGGTGACCATATATAGATCTTCCCCCCCAACACAAGATTATTGACCAGGTATTTCAATGCAGAATGATCCGTGTACATTTTAGAGTGTGCACCTATCAGATAACAACTCAATTTTTGTAGTGCATATACCTTGGTTAATCCTTCTCATTCTGTGGTTGAATAGTTTCTATCTGGCTTATATAGTTTCCTACTTACAAAGGAAATCAGATGGTGAATATCTCCTTCAAGTGGTTGAGTTAAAAAACTCCTAATGCTATACAAGATGCATCCACATGCACATGAAATTCTTTATTCCAATCTAGGAATATTATGATTGGTGTAGTAACCATATTATCCTTAAGAACATACAAGCTCTTCTGATAGTCATGATCCCAGCAAAACATAGGATCCTTCTTCAACAACCTCTCTATTGGCACAATGATGTGCACATACGCCTTTATAAACTTCTTGTAATACCTCATATGACCCAAAGTTGCGTGAAGTTGCTTTACATTAATGGGTTGATCCAAATTGATAATTTCAATGGCTATTAAAGCAAATCCATATCTTAACTCCCTTTCCCGAAAGCTCATTGAAAGTAGTCCCCTTACCCCTAGAATCTATGGCCTACCTAAGATTCATAAATTTGGGGCCCCCTTTAGACCTATCGTTAACACCATAGGCAGACCTACCTATCTTCTTGCTAAATTCCTAGCCCAAAAGCTCAAACCTCTTGCTGGTTGCACTAATTCTTTTGTGAAAGGCTTTGCCTGCTTTGTTCAGGAGTAGAGAGATGTCAAATTAGAACCTGGAGATTTACTAGTGAGTTTTGATGTTGTTTCCTTATACACCAAAATCCCCATCCAAGAATCCATTGATGTCATTAATCACATGACTGATAAAGACACTGCCAAATTAGTTGGCTTCTACCTCACCTCAACTTTCTTTAGTTTCCAAGGTGAGTTCTATAAGAAAACTACGGTGTTGCGATGGGTTCCCCTCTCTCCTCCCTCATTGCAAACTTGTTTATGGAATATTTTGAGACCAAGGCCCTAGCCTCTGCTAAATTCCATCCTAAAAAATCGAAGAGGTTCGTATATGACACTTGTGTCATCTAGCCTCATGGCCGAGAGAAACTATATCTATTTCTCACCCACCTTAACTCTCAGTTAGACTCCAATAAGTTCACTATGGAAGTTGAGGAGAATGGTCGCCTTCCCTTTCTCAACATTCTCCTTTCTAGAAGGGAGGATGGTTCTGTCTGTCAGCAAGTTTTTCAAAATAAGACTCACACGGAACAATATGTCCATGCTAGTTCTCGTCATTTCCCAGCTTAGAAATTTGGAATTCTCTACACTCTTGCTACCTGTTCTCTAAGAATCTCTGATGATGACCACCTTGATCAGGATAAATCTCATATTCCTGATTTTTTTTAAAATAATGGATATAGTAGACCCTAAAGCCTCAAGGCCTTTCACAGAGCTACCAAAGAACCTAGGGTTAAACTTGCTCATGCAGATACTATCTCTAAGGTTCATCTCCCATATATCTAGGGAACCATGGATAGGATCACCCATATTATTAAGAATATTATTGTCTCTTCTTCTCTCGAACCTCTCAACACCATTAAAAACTCTCTTAGATTTTTTAAGGATCCTATTGACCCTAAAGACATGAAAGGGGTCTACCTTGTTCCCTGCTCTTGTGGGATCCCCTACATTGGAGAAACATGAAGGTCTATTAAGTAGAGGATCAGTGAACATGTTGCTGACATCAGATACAATCTCTCCTACATGTCATCCCTTGCAAAACATGCCGAGGAATCAAAACACCATGTCTGCATTGAATAATCCAAAGTCATTGCTAAAATTGATCATTTCCGACAAAAGAAACTCAGCGAAGCAATTGAGATTGAGATGCATGCCAAAAACCTTAATAGGGATGATGGTTGAAAATTAAGTAAAAGTGGATTCCGTCTCTCTCTTCATAACTCATCCTCCCTTTCCTCACACTTTTCTTTTTATTTTTCTTGTTTTATCCCTAGTTTCCTTTTTATTTCCTTTATCTTCTGATGTTTAACCATCCTTAATTTATTTGCTTTCATCTTTTTTGTATGGTAACCCTTTATTGTTATCTTTTCTTTCCTCCTATTTAATGTGGATAAGCTATCCTCTATCTTATAATGGTCTCATCAATTGTTCTATATTGATAATTAGTCCTATTAGAGGTATTGATAATATTAATAAAAGATTACTAAAATATAATGAGATAAAGGACTTTATTTTGAATCACTCCTAATAGAGAATTTTCAACCAAATATATTTTGAATAAGTCATCAACCTAACAAATATATTATATTAATTATTTAGATAGTATTATTATAGAAATGATATTAATTTATTAATATTAATTAACATATTCATCCAAATTTATATTGGATAGGTCAACCCCTATCAAATAATATTTAAAAAATTATTATTTTAATATTATTATATAAATAATAGTTAATATTATTTAGATCTAATAGCTAGTTTTCAACCAATTGGTACATTGAATAGGTCAATCCTAACAAATAATATTATATATAATTATCTTAGATAATATTATATATAAAATATTATTTATTACAACAACCATTTTCTAACTAAAAATTAAATAATTTAACAAACATCTATTTATCACGTATTCTTAAATATTTTTTCTTTCCATAATAATGATTTCACCAATAGATAACTTTAAACAGCTAACCCTAAAATTGATGAACCCCTTCTATGTATTCTCTCAGATTGATTGATTTCTCACCTTGCCCTGAGGATGATCCACATTAGTTGGTTAGAAATGTCGACCCAATCCCACCGATGTGATTAATCTAAAAGGATAATTTCTATATTATGGATCACAAAAGTCTTAGATCTAAAAATATTATCCTTGTGGGTTCCCCGCCATATTGCAAGTGTAACCCTTAAAGCCAAATCTAGAATCTGGAACTTGTGCTACTATAATACATCTCTTCCAAAATGCTCAAGAAAAATATTGACATCATCTTGCCCATCATAATAAGGGAATTTATGTACCTTAGTTGACATACAATGCAAATACATTATAATCCTATTGAATCTTGGTGTAGACACCTCATGTAACTGATTCTGTCAATTTTCTAATTCTTCATCTGAGTCTGATTGGCACGAATTATCTTTCTCCCAACTGATCCTTCCATCTACAGTGGGATTAAACCAGTCTTTGTCTCTCGTAGTGAGCTTATATATGTGATCAAAGTCTTCGTCATCATAGTCATCATGGATTGGTTATGTGTATCAGAAACCTTCACCTGGATCCAATGGAACAACCACTCTAAGGCCATTCTTTTCAAACAACATGCTTTACTTCTTCAAATTAATAATAGCATTCATGTCAAAAGCCAAATCTATCCCGAGCAATGCTGGGTATGGATTACTGTCATCTACTATTTCTATAACTTCAAAATCTACGAGCACATTATCTCCCTCAATATCTACAGTCACTCCTTGTAGCCAACCCATCAGAATTATCTTTTGTTGGTTTTCCATGGACAGTTGGATTTGTGACCACTACAACTTAGGTTTCCCCATACATTCCCAAGCCTACTTTGGCAATACATTAGCATCAGATCCTAAGTCTAGAAATATTTGGTCTATGTCAAAATCATCAATTTGTGTTATCAACTGCATCTCCCTCCCAATCCTCTTCTTGCTTTAGTTCACCTTATTCACTGCGCATTGTTCTGGTAATGACTTGTCCTTGCTAGCACAGTTATCTATCCATTCTAGTGGCCCTTTAGCTACCTTCTGATCCCTTAGAAGCTTCATGCATGTCTATAGAAATGTTTTTAGCACCGTGGGATTAGAGTCCTCTGTCGCAATAATTTCTTCTGATTTCTCTTTTCGTGGGACTATTTGTTTCTCAATTTTAGAAGTAGAAGCACTTGGATCCATAAAAAAAATTCTTGCCTCCATAAATGTCTCATTTTCTCTTTGTAGGCCAAATTCGACATTCTTCTCACCATCCCTATGAACCCATGTATCTGATACCATCTTCTTGTCTTCACTAGTGGCTATACTGCTTCATGCGAGTATATTGACACTAGGATTGTCTTTGTGTGACTCGTATCTCATCATCTCAATGTTCTATGTGGGTTGTTGGTTCTTCTTTTCCTACATATTTTCTATTAATACAGGACAATCTTCTATAGCATGATTAAATTGCTTACTATATTGACAGGAAGGATGAGTTGGATTCTAACAGTCACGTGCAAAATTGCCTGGTTCTCCAAAGTTGTAACAGATGATCTAGCCCTGACCTCTTGTAGCACCTCCTCCTCATCCTCTTTGCCATCCTTGGAATCCTCCACGAGCCACATGTGAGCCTTTGTCACTCTACGTGTGGGTTTCAGCCTACATCCTATACATTGGGGTTATATCTATCATTAAGTCATATCTTTAGCAATCTCTTTCATCATGGCCAACTGATTTACAAAATTTTCAAAATAGTTTCTTTGGTGAATGTACAAAATTTTGCAACAGATAACAATTTTCTATCAGATACATTCTTTACACTTGGTAGATACTACACCAGACACTTGAAATGACACTTGATCTAGCAGGAGACTCTGGTTTTAGTGGGTTGGGACCTCCCGCAGTTATATAGTCCTAGTACACAGGGTATTGATCCTTATAGTGGCCTATAGCCTTGCACTTTGTGCACCAAACTTCAGGATGTAGTCCCGACTAAACCTACTTTCCCTTCTTTAGATCCTACAAATCCATATGTAGGCTTTCTAACTGTGACTGGATCTATTGGACTCCTATATTCATGTCCTAGACTGGCGAAGCCCCTAGCTTCATCATGATCTCTAATGCTTCAGATCAAGATCTAAACTTCTATTGAGACAAAGGAAATCTTAAGTGTGGCAATAAAGAATCTATGTACCATTCCTTATGTTTTCCATCTAAAATATGAAGATTAGCTTGTCTCAATAAGAATTTCAACCTATGATCTATATCCCATGTAGACTCGTTAGCAGTCATCTTGATCTCCATTATTTTAGTAACACACTAAGTTTCTGATTTCAACTTTCTAAATTTTGTGTTCAGTGCAATCTTTGTCTAAGCCAACTTAGCATTTACATTAGTTGTACTATATTTGATATCCCATGTAAGTACTTTATCATGTAGCATTATAGCTAGTTGTGCTTTCTTCATGTCATCATCACTGATCTGTTGTACCTTTGACATAGATTCTGCTACAAACCAAAACTAATCAGGATCCTCTGATCCTTGACCCTTGAATATATGCATTTTCAATGTCTTCATCATATTGAAGAATGAAAGTGGAGGTGGAGGTGTAGGCTTAGGTGTATGAGGTGGTGATGGAGATGCAGATGGAGTGGATGGATGTGGAATTCCATAAGTTCCCCAACCTTTTGCCTACATCACACCTCCAAGTGTGTTAGGGTTGGTCCTTTCTTCTTCATTATCTGATTCAACCAATAATGGATTGTACACACCCTCAATATATTTGTCCTGATCGGATCTGAATCTTTTCTTGGTTCGCATAGATCTGGTCTGACCTCTTTTAAACATCAATTCATAGGTATAACACCCATTTCACACAACAACATTTTAATCCAAGTTTTTAGTGATTTTAGGTACTTACCTCTTAGACCCTTAAAGAATCAAAATTAAGCTTCGCTATATGATACAGATGTGTCAATTGCAAATTCATTGATGAAACTGGCCAAAATAATATTGATCCAATTGTCGATATCCCTTACAATATTATAATCAAACTCTTCAAGATTCTTGATCAGTTCAGGAGTCCACGCAATAGGATCATCTTGTTTCCAAGTAGGTTCGATGTCTACTAACTTAGACAACGACTCATGTAATTCACAAGGGAACGAAGCAAAGAAAACTTTGTGCTCTTATGTATAGATATATCTCTATAATCATATTTCTTTGACCAATGCGGATTCCGATTTTCCTGAGCTACAAACTCGTCCAACTTCCGATCTACCCACTTCTTGAGTTACTTATTAGTTGGCATCCATGAACCCCACATCACACATCCATCAGATCGATCCTAATACTGACAACGAAACCATTTGTTTGCTTGAGGGGGCTTGGAACCAGGTTTAGAGTTAGATACACTAACCAACAAAAACCTACACTCCTTTCAGCAAAAATCTTCTTAACGCAGACTGCAATCTCACCAAGGAAATATTGGGGGATGCTAGAATTAGGTTTCTGGATCAAGAAGGCTATGTGATGTAGCAGTAAGGTGTTTCTCTAACCTAGGGCCTGATCCGCCCTTCGTGAACAGTTGTCTTCAGAATCATAGACTTAAAGCAATTTCTACTTAAATAGATCTATGAGCTTTGACTAGGTGTTCTAACATGCATAAGTTATCATCCAAAAGTAGGTCTAGATATTCATGATTCAATTAAAACAATATGACAGAGAATCGAATCATAACTAAGCCTAAACATAGAAACAAATAAATATACAAATAACACATGGAATTGCTTCAATTATGCCTTATAACTTTAGACCTTCAATGAATACACTTCTTCTGACCTTGTGCACACAGCTAGAGGGGCCCATGCACTCAGCTACAGAATTGCAAAGGTCTGTACACACTCAGCTATAGGAGCCTTCCCCTTTTCTAGAATATATAATTACAGACAAAATAGAATAAATATATCTTTCATCAACTGACTTAAAGCTACCTAATGACTCCTAGATGACTTTCTTTTATAGTTTTCACATTACATTACCATGGTCTGTGAACCATGGGAGGAAATTAAAAAAGCCCATCCCTTTACAAAATAAGGGGCTTTGATCTACCTAAAGCCCCTTTAACTCTTAACATTCTATGTTATTTGTGCTATGTTCCTCAAAATGTGAAGACATTACAATATTACATCAAAATTGAGACAAAACTTAGACCTAGGATTCCCCATCCCAACTTTCCTTAATAGACTCCCTCATACCCAATTTAGTCACACAACCTTTCTACCGCACTTCCCTCACAACCTTTCTCATTCCTCCACATATAAAAAAATTAGCCATTTTGGTCCATGCCTCAACTTTGCATACTAAATTAGCCTTATATTGAGTGTGGAGGAAGAGATATTGATTCGATACAGTCCCTCCTCTTTAGCAAACTCTACCACACACCCTTTCTCTTGCACTTCCTGCACACCCTTTCTCCACACAGCAAAATAGTAGAAGTTAGCCATACCCCCCCATTTCTTATGTAAGGGACCTACAACGTCGTCAATTCAGGCTTCATTGGGTAGAGAAACAATAGTTTCAGGCATATAGTGTTGAAGCACTTGCCAACAAAATGGCCACTCACAAAATTATTCTTTTTTAATTTCAAAATGGTTTGTTAGGCAGTGAAAAATAGCGATATTAAATAGTCCTCCACTAGGGAAATTATGTCACATCAAGCCTCCCTCATCCAATACAAAATTATAACTAATATTTCCAAAAATTAGAAAATGGCTTTGGAATTTAAGGAAAAATAGGAATATTTAACATTTTCCCAACACTTTAGTTAAATTTGAAAAAACTCATCAAAATAATCGATCATCAACAGACTTTGACTACAAGGCAAGTGCTATATTCCCTACTGAGGCAAGGACTAATAATCACAACTTATTTAGATAAAAAATATTAAACAAAATACCATAAAAATATTTTCACAAATTGATGAAAATGAAAATCTGAAAATTTAAATAAACCTTACAATTTTTATCTTCTAAATATATTGTTAACTAATAATAAGTAGGCTTTTATATGTCAATAATATTTAGACATTATTATATATTTATAACATGCATATATTTATTGTTGAATTTTTTTACAAATAATAATAAGAATTCATTTTAGTATGTATATTCTAATTTAATCCATATATTTTAAGAATATAACTAAAATTATATAGTTTATTAAAAAATTAATTATAGTAAAAAAAAAACAATCTTTTTTACCATTTTCGGTTAAATTCAAAATTTGATGCATATGTCAACACTAATCATGTTTTAATAGAAATTAGAATTAAAGATAATGTCATGAATTTTGTGGTCGAATACATATCGGATTTCTCATTCATGACTTTAATAGCTAACCCTACATTTGGAATCATGGAAAATTGGTTCATTATACCAACTTATATATATATATATAGATACTGAATCGATAATTCGTTTGAGTAATTTGGGCGAGGCACAAGATCAAATCTAATGGTTGCCACATGACCCCAAGAGTATATCCAACAACATGTCATCAAATATACTAGGAATTTACGATTTAGCAAGAGTTAATACTTCACAAGGGTGGGGTAGCCTACTATTGGAAATAATATTGAGAGGGGGGGTGAATCAGTATTATCTAATCAATTCTTTACTTTTTCAAACCCAGAACATATACGCTACTTCAGTTAGATGAACCCACGTATATACGCAACTATAGATAAGGAAACCCGCATATTCTATGCATATTTATAATTTACTTTATTCTATAGATGTTGATCATTAAGTTATGCACCAGAATCATATAAACAGTTTCCAGGAACAATAAAACAGATCAGAAGACAACCACACATAAGAACACAAGATATAAGGTGGAAACCCAATGAGGGCGAAACCACCTGCTGCAATTCGTCTCTATCTTCTTTTAATTAGAAACTTCCTTTTACAATTATTTTGTACTGGTGCATTCCTTTACCAGTACGCAGGCTGTTACCTACAGAGAGCTACAACCCTCTCTCGTTTTCCAGCTTCTCCTGGAAGGGAGCTACAATCCCCTTAGTTCTTGTACTAGTTGAGATACTAGTTCGCAGGCTGCTAGCTGCAGAAAGGCTACAACCTTCTCTTTCTTCTAGGGACCATGTTTCATAAATTTTCAAACTTGATCCACAAATAACATCAATCAAACATCAAGAATTTCTGCATCAACCAATCACCATTTCACTAGTCAAGACTGAATCAAAATAAACACTTCTCTGTCAACTGTACCTAGATCATAGTAACTGTAATCACACCTCAAATTCTAAACCCAGATCATAGCAATAATCAATAGAAGGAGCTAGAACATAAATTATGAGATGTACGCTACTTCAATATTCAGAAACTTGCGTGTATACGCTTCTGTATTAAGATCAACCTGCATATACGCACTTCCGCCTTCCAGAAAATGCTTGTATACGCACCTGTGCTGAGATCAACCTGCGTATACGCACTTCCGCCTTACAAAACCTGCGTGTATATGCACCTGTGCTTCACTGAACCTGCGTACAGATCTATAAAGGTAATTTACCCCTTCAAATGTTCAGATATTAGTTTACCGAGATTATCAGATTTATAGATCAAGCAGGCACCACATAGAACAGATCAAAATCATACAAAGATACTATCATTCAAGCCTTAAGATTTTGACCCATCAAAAGAACTTATCCTTCTCCTTGCACTCAGGTTCCTTCTTCCTTCAAATCCAGATCTGCACCATAACCCAATCACTGTATTCCAGATCTAGTACTTTTTTAGATATTCAATAATTCAGATGATCCGTTGACAAATGATCTCCTTCCTCTTTTATAGTCTTAGGCCTTTCACAATACCACTGTCCAAAACCATAGGTTCAAATTCCAAGGACTAAATACCACGGACCAGAAACAATTTTTCCCACATGTACGCGCTTTTCCTTTCATGAAAGTGCTTGTATACGCATACGCACCTTGGGAACGTCCAACCCGCGTATATACATGGCTTCGTCAAAGTGAACCTGCATATATGTCTTTTTCTTCTTCCTGAGTGCCTGAACTGTGATCAGTCACCAGAGTGAGTTGCCATCAAGGACAACACCTATGCCATAGTACCAAAACTGCCAAACATGTGCGAGAATGCCAACAATCTCCCCCTTTGGACTTGATGGCAACCCCAAGATCCTCAAGATCTTTCTCCCCCTTCGTCATCAAGGGCAAAGGGATGTGCTCCCCCTGAGTACATGCTGAAATCTCTATTATGATGTGCTGAACATGCACCCCCTGACTGTGGGCAAGATCTGAAAAAAGACGTTCTTTAAAAAGAACCATGACTTATACATCATAACTGACCTTCCTATCACAAAGGACTCTATCCATACATCCATCACCCAACCAAGTGGGGATACATCAGAAATTTACATATGACAACCAATTACATTACATCATTCATCCCAGGCATAGTGGGGAAACCAAAATAGGCCGTTACATGACCTTGATGAAAAGAAGATATACATGACATAGAGATGAAATATCTTGAGCAAGACTATGAAAGTCATCAATAACTACTATCAGCAGCATCTGTCAATCATTATTCAGATCAGAAACCATGTTCTCTTTATGTTCTTCCTCTGCAAGAGTTCCACCTGAAACCAACAATAGTTGTGAACTTGAACCAAAAGCTTCTAAGGTAATGACAACAATGCATCACTAGAAGATTATCTTCTCCCCCTAAATCTGTGCCAGATGGTCTCTGACAGACCCCTACCAAACTATCAGAGTCTGTCTCTGTTGACATCCTTCAAACCTCGTATACGTGACTGTATCTGCACAAACCAACATATGTACACGGATCCTCCTCATCCAACTCACGTACACTAACTTTTCTCTGAAACAGACAAGTTTCAATAGCAAGTTGAAGCATCAACTACTCCCAGCTTCTTTCTGAGTTATTCAAATGTTTCCTTGGCCAGTGGTTTGGTGAGTATATCAGCAACTTATTCCTTAGAGGGAACATACTCCAACTTGACTTTTTGTTCCAGCACTTGTTCCCGAAGAAAATGACATTTGATAGGGATGTGCTTGGTCTTTGAATGCATGACTGGATTCTTTGAAATGTTGATTGCACTCGTGTTATCAAATAAGATGGAGATAGGTGGAGTACAAGTGATTTGATAATCCTGCAAGGTTTGCATCATCCAAAGGAGTTGGGTGCAGCAAGATGTAGCAGCCACATATTCTGCTTCAGCTGTAAATAAGGCAATAGAACTCTATTTCTTGCTGAACCAAGATACTAATTTGGAACCCATAAAGAATGCACCACCACTAGTGCTTTTTATGTCATCCACGCTTCCATCCCAATCTGCATCTGTATAAGCATGAAGAGTGAGATCTGCATCTCTAGGATACCATAGGCCATAGTTTTGAGTTCCTTGAAGATACTTGAAAATTCTCTTTACTGCCTAAAGATGAGTTTCCTTAGGATTTGCCTAAAATCTTCCAACCATTCCTACTACATGCATAATGTCTGGTTGGGTACCTGTTAAATAGAGCAGACTTCCAATCATGGATCTATAGGTTGGTTGATGCACTGCTGCTGATTCATCATTTGCACTGAGATTGCATCTTGTGACCATAGGAGTACATACTGGTTCCGAATCTTCCATGCCATACTTCTTCAAGATCTGCTTGAGGTACTTGGTTTGAGATAAAAAAGATACTGCCTTTATTTTGTTGGATTTGTAAACCAAGAAAATATGTCAGTTCTCCAAGCAAGGACATTTCGAATTCCTTCTGCATCACCAAGGAAAAGTTTTGACTCATAGCTTCTTCATTGCTGCCAAATATGATATCATCTACATACACAACAAGTATTAGCAATTTGTTATTTTCAATTTTTATATAAAGATTGCTATCTGCTGATCCTTTTGAAAAACCTTGTTGATGAAGGTATTTGTCTAGACGATAGTACTAAGCCCTTGGAGCCTGTTTGAGACCATTGAGAGCCTTCTTTAGTTTGCATACAAGATTTGGATCATTAACAAGGATGAATCCATCTGGCTTCTTAATATACACTTCTTCTTCTAAATCACCATTCAAAAAGACTGATTTCACGTCCATTTGAAACACTTTGAACTTCTGAAAGCTAGAGAGAGAAAGGAACATTCTGATGGCCTCAAGTCTAGCAACGGGAGCAAAAGTTTCTTCAAAGTCTATTCCTTGTTGTGCATACCCTTTACAAACCAGTTTGGCCTTGCTTCTAATCACTTCCCCATTTTCATTCAACTTTTTTTTGAAGATCCATTTTGTTCCTATGGCATTCTTATCTTTTGGTCTAGGAACCAACTCCCAAGTGTTATTCTTTTCGATCTGCTCAAGTTCTTCATCCATTGCTTTGACCCAACATTCATCTTTGCATGCTCTCTGACATTTTTTGGTTCAATGGAGGAAAGTAATGCCGAATAGCTTGAAGCTTCTAAAAATTGTTCTTCTTGTGTATACGTGCCTCTTTCTGCCCCAAAATTTGAGTTTCTGGATGATTCTTTTGAACGTATCTGGATGGAGTCTTTTCTTCTATCCTTATTTGTTCTTCAGGCTCCTCATGGGTTTCTTCTACATAGGTTTCTTCTTCATCATGAATCTTATTTGATGTTGATGGATAGTCCTCATCATCTTCAAAATATTCAAATCTTACCTGCCTAGGAGTATTTTCTTCTTCATCAACCACTACATCAATAATTTCAACAACTTTTCCAAGCCTTTTATTATAACACTTGTATGCTTTGCTGTGGGGAGAGTAACCAAGAAGAATGCCTTCATCTTCTCTAGATTCAAACTTGCCAAGATGTTCATCAGTATTTTTGATATAACATTTGCTTCCAAAAATTTTGAAATATTTTACCGAAGGAGTCTCACCATACCAGAGCTCATGAGGGGTTTGAGTGTTGTTCACCCAGACATTTGTTTTGTTGAGAATAACAACTGCAGCAAATGCAGCTTCCCCCCAGAATGTTGCGGGAGTTCCAGACTCATCAAGCATAGCACGAGCCATTTGTTGAACCGTTCTGTTCATCCTTTCCACTACTCCATTTTTCTGAGGAGTCCTGGCTATAGAGAATTCCCTTCTTATTCCATGTTCTTCACAAAAATCAGAAAATTCTTTTGAGGTAAACTCCCCACCTCTATCAAACTTGAGGCATTTAATTTTGTGATCTGATTCGTTTTCAACCAGAGCTTTGAAGGATTTGAATTTTTCGAAGGCTTCATCTTTGTGCTTCATAAATCCTATCCAAACCATCCTTGAATAGTCATCAATGACTAATATGAAGTATTCTTCTCCCTGAGGCGACCTTTTCCTAGATGGACCACATACATCAGTATGGATGAGTTCAAGTGGCCTACTAGATGATCCTTCCTTCTCAGGGAAGTTAGTTCTAGTTTGCTTACCAAACTGGCATGATTTGCATATTGTATTGTCTGGAATTCTGATGTCTGGAAGACCACAAACTGCTTGGTATTTGCATGCTTTCCTTATTTGTGAGAAACTTAGATGCCCCAACCTCCGGTGCCGTAGCTAGTTTTCATCATTCTTGCTCAGATAGCATTGTTGTTGTCCTTCTTTGAATATGTATAAATTATTTGGAGTTCTTATGCCTTTGATCACTGTTTCTCCTGTATCAAGATCACAAACACTACATCCATTTGATCGAAATATTACCTTTGTTCCTTGATTTCACATTTGACTGACACTCAGTAGATTATGCTTTAAGCCATCAACATACATAACATTTCATGCTTTGACCTTATCTTTTAAAAGAATAGAACCTTTACCTTTTATGGGAGCAGGGGTATCATTTCCAAATGAGACCTTCTTCTCCTTCTCCAAGGCACTATATGACTAAAGTTTTTCTTTTTCACCTGTCATATGTTTTGAACATCCACTGTCGATGTACCATTGGTTTTCCTGCCCTTCTGCATATAAGGCTATACCACATCTTTCTGGTTGTGGTTCTTTCATTCTCCATGTTTTGATATTTGAGGCTTTCTCCTTCTGAATTGTTTGCCGAAACCTGCTCCTGCATTCAGAATCTTCATGACCAAAATTATTACAAATAGAACATTCTATTTCATTTTCAAGAGTAGAAAAGTTATTGTACGTCCTTTTCATGATCCCAGTCATACTTCTCTGTTTTAGAGTTTCTCTAGTCATGATAGTTTTGTAGGAAACACATTGAGCTGCTTTGTGTCCAAAGTTGTGACAAGAGAAAAATTGGCCATTGAAGAAATTCCTGCGATTATCAACCCTGCGGACCGAATGATTGTAGTTTTCATTCATTCTTGATGAAAATTGAGAATGATTTACCTATGGTCTGTTGTAGCTTATGTTTATCCTTGAAGCAGATTGCCCCTGATTTACTTGGTGATCTCCATTAGTCCTTTGCTCACTCCTCCTTGTTGCATCAAGATAACTTTTGGAGGTGGATGGTTTCTGCACTTGAGTTAATTCTTCATTATATCCCAGACCTGTCTTGGTTAGAGGAGAACACTACACTTTGATAATGTCATCTAAGATTTCAGATCCTTTAACAAATCTAAGATTAAGAGCTTTAGTTTTCTCAATCTCTTCTCTAAGTCCCACAATTTCACATTTTAACTTTTCATGATGTTTTTCACTTTCAGCCAGTTGAAATTGCAAAGTATCAATAATCATATTTTTCTCTTCTAAACAAATTTTGAGTTTAGAAATCTCTTCATAAAGACCTTCTTCATATATAGCATCCATAAAATCATCATCTTCAAAAGCCATTAAAAGTCTATATTTATTACCTCGTTCATCTTCATCACTATTTGAGAGTCCATCATTGTCTTCATGAGTGTAGTAGCTTTTCTTACTTACGTTATTTTTCTTGTTCCATCTAATAGGTTCCTTACCTTTGTCAAGCTTATGAGGACACTTGGCAACATAGTGACCAACTCTTCCACATGCAAAGCATTTGAAGGGCAACTTACCTCTGAATCTTCCACCACCCCATTGAAGGTTCTTGACAAAATTTGATTCTTCCTCTTATTCTAACATATGTCCTGACTCATGGTAATCTCCTTTACCTGAAGCCTTTAATGCAGTTTCTCTCCTGTCCGATGGTCCGCCTTTCCTCATTTCATAAGCGGTTAGAATTCCGTGTAACTGCGACATGGTAATTTTCTGTAGATTCTCCTTTTCTTCTATTGCAGAAACTTTTGATTCAAACATAGGAGATAAAGATATTAGAACCTTTTCAACCACAACATCCTATTTTATTTCTTCACCCAAATTTTTCATACAATTAACAATCTCATCTATACGAAGGAAATAGTAAGCCACACTTTCATCATTTTACATCCTGAGATTTTCATACTGAATTCTGAGGATGTGAAGTTTTGCTCGTTTTACCTGCTCATCTTCTTCATAGCTCAGCACAATCTTGTCCCACATTTCTTTAGCAGTTTTATACTGCATAACCTTGACGAACTCTTATTGAGATAGACATCCTAATTTGTTTCAATATGCTTCTTCTCAGCCGGATCTGTAGGAGTTGCTGATGGAAAAGTGTACCTTGTATCTGTTTTATCCCAGACTTCTGTACCAAGAGATTGAAGATAGGTTGTGACTCTCACCTTCCAATAGACGAAGTTGGTCCCATAAAAAATTGGCGGCCTGATTGATGCTTCTCTCTCGTAGTTGCTCATGATGATAGATCTTCCTTCAAGCGATCAAGCTTCTTCTGGAGGACCTGCTCTAATACCAATTGTTGGAAATAATACTGAGAGGGGGGGTGAATCAGTATTATCTGATCAATTCTTTACTTTTTCAAACCCAGAACATATATGCTACTTTACTTAGATGAACCCGCGTATATACGCAACTACAGATAAGGAAACCCGTGTATACTATGCAGATTTATAATTTACTTTATTCTATAGATGTCGATCATTAAGTTATGCACCAAAATCATATAAACAGTTTCCAGGAACAATAAAACCGATCAGAAGACAACCACACATAAGAACACAAGATATAAGGTGGAAACCCAATGTGGGTGAAAACCACCTGCTGCAATTCGTCTTTATCTTCTTTTAATTAGATACTTCTTTTTACAATGATTCTGTACTGGTGCAATCCTTTACCAGTACGCAGGATGCTACCTGTAGAGAGCTACAAACCTCTCTCGTTTTCCAGCTTCTCATGGAAGGGAGCTACAACCCCCTTAGTTCTTGTACTAGTTGAGATACTAGCTTGCAGGCTGCTACCTGCAGAAAGGCTACAACCTTCTCTTTCTTCCAGGGACCACAGTTCATAAATTTTCAGACTCGATCCACAAATAACATCAATCAAACATCAAGAATTTATGCATCAACCAATCACCATTTCACCAGTCAAGACTGAATCAAAATAAACACTTCTCTATCAACTATACCCAGATCACAGTAACTATAATCACACCTCAAATTCTAAACCCAGATCACAACAATAATCAATAGAAGCATCTAGAACATAAATTATGAGATGTACGCTACTTCAATATTCAGAAACTTGCGTGTATACACTTCTGTATTAAGATCAACCCGCGTATACGCACTTCCGCCTTCTATAAAATGTGTGTATATGCACCTGTGCTGAGATCAACCTGCTTATACGCACTTCTGCCTTACGGAACCTACGCGTATATGCACCTGTGCTTCACTGAACCTGCGTATAGATCTATAAAGGTAATTTACCCCTTCAAATGTTCAGATATTAGTTTGCCAAGATTATCAGATTTATAGATCAAGCAGGCGCCACATAGAACAGATCAAAATCATACAAAGATACTATCATTCAAGCCTTAAGATTTTGACCCATCAAAAGAAATTATCCTTCTCCTTGCACTCAGGTTCCTTCTTCCTTCAAATCCAGATCTGCACCATAACCCAATCACTGTGTTCTAGAGCTAGCACTTTTTCAGATATTCAATAATTCAGATGATCCCTTGCCAAATGATCTCCTTCCTCTTTTATAGTCTTAGGCCTTTCATAATACCACGGTCCAAAACCATAGGTTCAAATACCAAGGACTAAATACCACAGACCAAAAACAAGGTTTCCCACATGTACGCGCTTTTCCTTGCATGAAAGTATGTGTATATGCATACGTGCCTTGGGAACATCCAACCCGCGTATATACGCGGCTTCATCAAAGTGAACCTACGTATATGTCTTTTTCTTCTTCCTGAGTTCCTGAACTGTGATCTGTCACCAGAGTGAGTTGCCATCAAGGACAACACCTATGCCATAGTACCAAATCTGCCAAACATGTGCCAGAATGCCAACACCTACTCCTTGAGCCTTATCACAATGGGCGAAAGATCACACCCCATGGGATTTTAAACTAGGTGAAGGGGAAAACATCCCATTGTTCCAACCAATCAATCCCCCACGAGGATACATATTTATTAAAATATTTTCAGTGAGAATTTCAAAGTTTAAAATAGGCATCTTAAAGAAAATAATAAAATAAGAGTTATAATTTTTTTCTAGAAAAAAAAAAGAACTATTTTTTTAACTATATTTTGGCTTGTCTACTTATAGGTTAACTCAAATTTCAATTTTATACCCCCATTGAATGCAAAATTAAATTCACATCCAATAAGTACCTTTTTTTCGTACTTCTGAGTAGACGCACATCGGAAAGAAATGAAAAAACATGAAAAAAACATAAGCATATCTTTTCATGTATTTTCATTTTTTTCGATGTGGGTCTATTCAAAAGTATGCAACATGAGTTGATGCAGGGTGGATCATTATATTTTTTTCATCCATCTCAATAATTTTTTTGTGCAAAAAGTGGAGAAATCAACTCACAGGACAATTTGTAATTGTGGGACTCGATTCGGTAGATTGGGGTTTGAAATTTTCTAGGAGTATTTTGAGTCATCAAAAGAATTATTTTTGGCGTGGTAAAACTTTGTTTGTTTCATACAATCCATTGTTCTTCATATTCTATACAAATATACCTTTCCAATGATGCAAGGATTGTCTCAATCAAAGTCCTAATGCATAAGTTACGCTACTTTGAAGTTGACCTTCCTATTTAGGCCACCATAATTTGATAGGATGCCATGTTAGCCCCCATTAATCATGGAAAGGAGGCTATCCATGTGATCATGTTTAACAATGATCTATAAGAGTCCATATTTTAGCTCTAGTCAAGAGTTGAAGTAGTCAAACCTAACCAATGTCAAGTTATCGGGTTGTGTTATAGGTATGCCACTAAGATGAAAAGGGGTTCCATTCTTTTTGAGAACATTTTTCTCTATAGATTTGTAGAATATCCAAAAGGGAGAGGAACAGAGTACACATATAGGATTTGTGCCATGTAGTATCCCATGATCCATATTCTTTACTTCCTTATACTTGCATCCATTTTATATTCAAAGAAATATATTAGAGTGACCTCACCTTCGAGCTAGGTTTCATCTAAAAGGGTTTCCCAGGATATATCTTGTGTCAATTATGGTTCATGAGTTTTTATTTCATTGTTCTCTATTTTCTACATAAATTATAATTTTCATGGACATGCAATAAACCATAATTTACAAATCCATAAATCGAAAGAGAAATAAACCCTCATAGTATAGATTTTGAATTTTGAATTATAAGCTTATTAGATATGTTGTGACAAATTGTCTAGTGTAATATCTACGAAAGTTATGGATCATATTAGTATCAGAGAAGCTTTCTTTCGGTATATTATGGATATTTAAAGGGACCTATATTAACTAAATTAAGAGTAATAAAACCCAATCATGGTTGAGGAATTCGTAAATTAACCTCTTGATCTTGCAGAGGAGAGGTTTTCGCGGTTGGAAGCACAAGTTTTAGATATAATTTGTAATATGAATCTCCTCATCGAAACCCTAACCAACAAGCTCAAGATATTCAAATAATATGGGAGTTATAACCTAAAGGTATGATCATAGGGGATATTATATAATTTGAGAACAAACAGCGAAGTAGTCAAAGAAATTACTTGAAAAAGATGAACATAGTTAAAGTTTCATGAACCATTCACAATCCTTGTTCAAAATAGAAGCAAAGGTTGAAATCAAGTTGTATGAAGGTGAGCTTGACATTCTAAAGCTAAATCATTGGATGTAATGATTATAGGTTTATTTTAATTTTCATCCTATAAAATAAGAACATAAGATTTCATTCCACAACAAAAATTAGAGGTTCATGCCTTGACCTAGTGTATAAGCCACATGGATACCTTGAGGTTGGATGGATATCCTGTATTGTCTAAATGGGAGGAATTTAGAATCCTCATCACAATTTTATGCTATTGGGTATGCATAGTGTTGTTATTATGATACAGGTGTTGTCCTTGATGGGAACTCACTCAGATGAAAGATCACAGTGCAGCATGTGAACAACAAAAAATTACAGATTAGAATCCAAAGAATGAAGAAAGAGAGGTATACATAGGTTCACCATGCCCAAGCTGTATATACACATAGGTTTACTGAAAAAAAGGAGCATATACGTACACACGCACTTTCACAGAAGGAAAAGCAGGTATATCTTGGAAAACCAAAAAATTTTGGTCCAAAGTATTTCTTGGTCCAAGGTATTTGATTGGTCTGAGGTATTTGGTCCAAGGTATTAGTCCTAAGTATTTTTGGTCCATGGTATTGAGAAAGGCCTAAAACTATATAAGGAGTAGAAGATTATTAGGCCATATGTAGTGCAAGGATTTTAATATCTTATGAAGTGTTGGATCATATATGTATGTTAATGAGCTTTTGATGGTTTGCTTGATCTAATCTAAGGATGCACCTATATGGTTGATGAAGGTTGATGGACCGGGATCATAAAGGCTTAAGAGTATTATCATTATGTGGTTTTATCTTGAACAATCTAGATCTGAATACTAACACATGTTTTATTATGTAAATGTGATGATTTGGATATGACTGAAGTCTGGAATAGTTGAGATGTTTAAGTTAGAATTTACAGATCTGTACACAAGTTTGCTTTAGTAAAAGAGCATATACATGTTGGTTCAACATATCAAAGTAGTGTATACATAAGCTTTAATTTACAGATCTGTATGCTAGTTCCCTTTGGTAAAAGTTTGTATACACGCTAGTTTGATACACGGAAGTAGCATATACCTTATGAAGTATGATGTTTAAAGTTTCAGCTGTTTCTATTTTCTGTTATAGAGTTCTGGGTTCTGCTTTTTTTTCTAGTGACTGTATTCTAGTGTCAGCGTTTTGAATGATTAGATTGATTAATTGTGATTTGCTTCAAGGATGATGGGTTGTCAAGTGATTGATTGATTCAATTGTGATTGATTCGGAAAGTGATGATTGAGTTTTAGTGATTCTTGATGTAGATATATTTGATGATTGTATTATAGTTATGATTTTCTAAGTTTCAATGTTGTCAATGGGTCCAATATGAAAATTGGATGAAACGTGGCCTTCATATTGTGGTGTTGTGTTCCAGGAGTATCCAGTCTGAAAATTCATGAAATGTGGTCCCTGGTGGAAGAGTGGAGTTTTCTGTAGGATAGTACCTATGTACTAGTAAACATATTGGCTAGTACAAGAGCTAGGGGGTTGTAGCTCCCTTCCAGTAGTAGCTGGAGACTTAGAGAAGGTTGCAGCCTTCTGCAGGTCAGTGCCTACATATTGGTATGAGTCTACACCAATACAAGATTGTAAACAGGTTTTCTTATTATTAAAAAGTAGATAGAGGTGACAATAGTAGGTGGTTTTTATCCACATTGGGTTTCCACCTTATATCTTGGTGTTCATGTTTGTTGCTTATGTGTGATTCTTTATTCTACTTTTACTGCATTATCTAATAAATCTTTGATATACTAGTTTAAGCTCAATACATGATAAATTGTCTAAATCAAAAGTTCTCTGCATATATGCCAGTTGCTTTAAGTACAATTCCGTGTACATGCTAGTTCACTTCACTGAAGTAGCATATATAAATCTGTTTGGGAAATAAAATTTTAGATCTAATACTACTGATTCACCCCCCTCTCAGTATTATTTCCAACAATTAGTATGAGAGAAGGTCCTTAAGAAGAAGCTTGATCACTTGAAGGGAGATCTATAATCATGAGTAATCAAAAAAGCATGGGATCCATCAGACTGCCAATATTTGATGGAAGCAATTTTGTTTATTGGAAAATAAGAACCACAACCTATCTACAATCACTTGGAACAGATGTCTGGGAAATTGTGGAAGGAGGATATACATTTCCAATAGTAATTCCTATAGATACGACAAGTAAAAAGTGATATGAAACCAATGCCAGAGCCATAAATACTTTTTTGGTAAGTTTGTCACAATCAGAGTTTGTCAAAGTTATGTAGCTCAAATCAACCAAAGAAATATGGGACATAATCATTCTGAGCTATGAAGGAGACTCTCAGGTAAAACGTGCTAAGCTTCAAACTCTTGGAATTTAGTATGAAACTCTTAAGATGAACAATAATGAAAGTATAGTTAGTTACTTCTTACGTATAGATGAGGTTGTTAATTGTATGAAGAATCTAGGTGAATAAATAAAGGAAGTTACCTTAGTTGAGAAAGTTTTGAGATCCTTGTATGCTAAATTTTAAACAAAAGTGTCTGCCATAGAAGAAAAACAAGATCTACAAACTATTACTATGACACAGCTTCATGGAATCTTAACTGCCTTTGAGATGAGAAAACGAGGACCATCAGATATGAGAGAAGCCAAATTTAAAGCTTCAGCAAAAGGAAAGGAAGAACACAATGAATCAGGACATACTTCAAAAGAAGAAGATGAGGTAAACTTTGTCAAGAAGCTTCAATGGGGTTCCGGGAGATTTAGAGGTAAGTTACCCTTCAAATGCTTTGCATGTGGCAGAGTTGGTCATTATGCTACCAAATGTCCTCGTAAAGATAAATATGAAAGAATGAAGGAATATTCAAAATGGAATAGAAAACAAGTTGTCAATAAAAGGAGTTACTATACTCATGAAGATAACGATGGTTTATCAAATAGTGATGAAGATGAAAATAGTAATGATTATAGACTTCTTATGCCTTATGATGATGACAATTTTTGGGATTCTTTAGAAGAGGATGATGGTCATGAAGAAATATCTAAACTAAAAATCTGTTTAGAAGAAAAGAAGATGATTATAGATACCTTGACATACCAACTCGCTAAAAAGGAAAAACACAATGAAAAACTGGAATGTGAAATTGTGGGTTTAAGAAAGGATCTTGAGAAAATGAAATCTCTAAATCTTATATTTTCTAAAGGATCAGAAACTTTAAATGAAATTATCAAAGTGCAACATTCTCCTCTAATAAAGCCAGGTCTTGGATATACTAAAGAAGCATCTCAATCACAGAAGACGTCAACCTCCATTAAAAGCTATGTTGATGCAACAAAGAACAGTGAACAGTATGAAAATCATCAACAAAGGCATAAAGCAAATCACTAGGTAAATCAGACTCAATTTACTCCAAGAATGAAGAGAAGCCACAACCAACCTCAAGTAAATCATACTCAATTTGCTCCAAATATGAATATCAATAGAAACAATAATCACCAGGTCAATAGATTCGATAATCGTAGGAACTTCTTTAATGGGCAATGTTTTTCATGTCATAATTTTGGACACAAAGCTTCTCAATGTGTTGCTTACAAAACCATCCTGCACGAAATCACAGGAATGTGACAGGGATCAAGAAAAGTTCCTATAATAACTTTTCTCTTCTTGAAAATGAAATAGAATGCTCAATCTGTAACAACTTTGGTCATGAAGAATCTGATGCAAGAGAAAATTTCAGCAAACATCTCAAAAGGAGCAAACTCCATTAAATCCCAAGATATAGAGAAGGAAAGAATCTCAAAAAAAAAGATGTGGTATAGCCTTGTATGCAGAAGGACAAGAAAATCAATGGTACATCAACAGTGGATGGTCAAAACACATGATAGGTGACAAAGAAAAACTTCACTCATTTAATGCCTTAGAAAAGGAAAAGCATGTCTCATTTGGAAACGACACTCCTAGTGTCATAAAAGGTAAAGGCTTTGTTTTCTTGAAATAAAAGGTTAAAGCTAGAAATGATATGTATGTAGATGGTTTAAAGCATAACGTGTTGAGTGTCAATCAAATGTGTGATCAAGGAAATGAAGTGGTGTTTTGATCAAACGGATGTGTTGTTCATGAGCTTGATACAGGAGAGACCATGATCAAAGGTACAAGAACTCCAAAAAACTTATACATACTCAAGGGAGGACAACAATAGTTCTATCTAAGCAAAAGTGATGAAAATTGGTTGTGGCATAGAAGATTGGGACATCTAAGCTTTTCTTAAATAAGAAAAGCATGCAAATTCAAGGCTATTTGTGATCTTCAAGATATCAGCATCCCTGAAAATGAAATATGCGAACCATGTCAAATCAGTAAGCAAACCAGAGCTCACTTCATTGGAAAAGAAGGGTCAGCTAGTAAGCCTCTTGAGCTTGTCCATACTAATTTATGTGGACCATCAAGGAAAAAGTCACCTCGTGGAGAACAATACTTTATTTTGTTCATTGATGATTTTTCTAGAATTTGTTGGATAGGTATTTTAAAGCATAAAGATGAAGCATTTGAAAAGTTCCAAGCCTTCAAAGCTTTGGTTGAAAATGAATCAGATCGAAAAATCAAATGTCACAAATCTGATTGAGGAGGGGAATTTACCTCAGATGAATTCTTTGACTTTTGTGAACAACATGGAATAAAAAGGCAATTCTCCACAACAAGGACTCCTCAACAAAATGGAGTGGTAGAAAGAATGAATAGAACTATTCAACAAATGGCTCAAGCTATGCTAGATGAATCTATAAATCCTGCAACCTTTTGGGGTGAAGCTACATTCACCACCGTAACTATTCTCAACCAAGCAAATGTTTGGGTAAATAGCACTCAAACTCCACATGAACTTTTGTATGGTAAGACTCCTACTGTAAATACTTTAAAGTTTTTGGAAGAAAATTATATATCAAAAGGACTGATGAAAAACTTGGTACGTTTGAGCCCAGAGAAGATGAAGGTATTCTTCTTGGTTACTCTTCCCAAAGTAAAGGATATAAATGTTATAATAAAAGACTTGATAAAACTGTTGAAAGTATTGATGTTGTAGTTGATGAAGCATGCAAAAATCCAAAACAGATAAAAACAGAAGATTATAACAATGAAGAATATGGGGATTATTTTCCCACATCAAATCACAATGATATTGAATAAGAAACCAATGAAGCACCAGAAGAAGAGATAACGGTAGAAGAAAAGACTCCGTCTAGGTATGTTACGAAAAATCATCTAGAAACTAAAATTTTAGGGGAAAAAGAGGCAGGTGTACAGACAAGAAGAACTATTACAGAAACCTCAAGCTATCTAGCATTATTATCCTCCACCAAACCTAAAAATGTAAATGAAGCATGCAAAGATGAATGTTAGGTCAAGGCCATGAATGAAGAACTTGAGCAAATTGAAAAGTATAATACTTGGGAATTAGTTCCTAGACCTCATGATAAAAATATTATAGGAACTAAATGGATATTCGAAAACAAGATGAATTAAAATTGAGAAGTCATTAGAAACAAGGCTAGACTTGTTTGTCAAGGGTATGATCAACAAGAAGGTATAGATTTTGAAGAAACTTTTGCACCTATTGCTAGACTTGAAGCCATAAGGATGTTTCTTACTCTTTCTAGCTTTCAAAAATTCAAAGTATACCAAATGGATGTAAAATTTGCTTTCCTTAATGGAGATTTAGAAGAATAAGTTTATATTGAACAACTAAAAGGATTCATTCTTGGAAATGATGCAAAACTTGTATGCCGACTCAAAAGGGCTCCCTATGGTCCGAAACAGGCTCCAAGGGCCTAGTATTACCGACATGACAAATATCTACACCAACAAGGTTTTACAAAAGGTTTAGCAGAAATAACAATCTATATACAAAGATTAAAACTGATAAATTGCTAATTATTGTTGTTTATGTTGATGATATCATTCTTGGTAGCAGTGAAGAATCCATGAATCAGAATTTTTCTTCATCAATGCAGCAAGAATTTGAAATGTCCTTTCTTGGTGAACTTACCTATTTTCTTGGTCTACAAGTTCAACAAAATAAAGATGGTATTTTTCTTTCACAAACCGAATATCTCAAACAAATCTTGAAAAGGTATGGCATGGAAGATTCTAAACCTGTATGTACCCCAATGGTAAGAGGATGCAGTCTCAACTCAAATGATGAATCAACAGTAGTACATCAACCAACTTACAGATCCATGATTTGCAGTCTGATTTATCTAACAGGTACCCGACCTAACACCATGCATGCAGTAGGAATAGTTGGAAGATTCCAAGAAAATCCAAAGGAATCACACCTTCAAGCAGTCAAAAGAATTTTCAAATATCTTCAAGGAGCTCACAACTTTGGTTTATGGTATCCTATAGATACAGATCTTACTCTTCATTCATATATAGATGCAGATTGGGTAGGAAGTGTTGAGGACGGAAAAAGCACTAGTGGTGGTGCATTCTATATGCGTTCCAGGTTAGTGTCTTCATTCGGCAAGAAACAAAGATCAATTGGTTTATCTATAGCTGAAGCAGAATATGTGTTTATTGCATCTTACTACACACAACTACTTTAGATGATGCAACCTTGCAAGAAATTCAGATCACATGTACTCCACCCATCTCCATTCTATGTGATAATACAAGTGCCATCAGTATTTCAAAGAATCCAGTCATGCACTCTAAGACGAAGCACATACCCATCAAATACAATTTTCTACATGAACAAGTGCTTGAACAAAAGGTCAAATTGGAGTATGTTCCCTCCAAAGAACATGTTGCTGATATATTCAGTAAACCACTACCTAGAGAGACATTTGAATATCTCAGACAAAAGCTCGGAATAGTTGTTGCATCATCCTGCTATTAAATCCAATTTTTCAGAGAAAAGTTATTATACACGTGTTTCATGGAGTATAGTTGCGTACACACGTAGGTTTTTGTGGGTCAAGGAGCATATATGTTTTTCAAACAAGAAAAGCAATGGGGAAAGCTCTGATATGGGTAACACAAGTTCAGGGGGAGCATTAGCCTTCACGTACATTTAGCATTGTTGGCATTATGGTTGCTGAGTCTAGCTATGGCTTTAGATATTTATACCATTTGTTGCTTAAGTCATGTAAAAATCTAGGGTGTGATATGTCTTCCCATACATTTTAATGAGTCCTATTGGACAAATGATGTAATTTGTATCCCCACTTTACATGGGATGGATGATGTAATATTTATTGTTTTTGTCATGTATAAACAATTGATACATCCACACTTGGTTGGGTGGATGAGTCAAATTTGGTATATCGCCACTTGGTTGGGAGATGAATGTATGTATGAGTCATTGGTGATAGGAAGGTCATCCTCACCTAGTTGAGTTATAGAGTAATGTTATTATTTTAGAAAATATTTTATTTTCTGTAGACTTTGCTTGTGCTTAGGAGGAGCATGGACAGTTTCAGTACGTCTTAGCATGTACAAAAGGGGAGCTCAATTAGATAATTCAGCATGTACTCGGGGGGAGCATGAACAGTATAATGTATGTCAAAGGGAGAAAATATCTTGGTCCACCCTTTGCCCTTGATGTCAAAGGGGGAGAGTGACTTGGTGTTGTTGCTGCCACCAAGTCCAAAGGGTGATATTGTTGGCATTATGATACAAGTGTTGTCCTTGATGGAAACTCACTCAGATGAAAGATCACAGTGCAACATGTCAATAGAAATAATTACAGATCAAAATCCAAAGAATGAACAAAGAGAGGTATACGCAAGTTCATCTTGTCCAAACTGCATATACACGTAGGTTTACGAAACAAAAGGAGCGTATACATACACACACACCTTCACGGAAGGAAAAGCGTGTATATCTTGGAAAACCGAAAGTTTTTGGTCCAAGGTATTTCTTGGTCCAATGTATTTGATTGGTCCGAGGTATTTGGTTCAAGGTATTGGTCCTAAGTAGTTTTGGTCCATGGCATTAAGAAAGGCCTAAAACCATATAAGGAGTAGAAGATCCTTAGGACATATGTAGTGCAATGATTTGAATATCTTATGAATTGTTGGATCATATATGCAGGTTAATGAGCTTCTGATGGTTTTCTTGATTTGATCTAAGGATGCACCTATATGGTTGATGAAGGTTGATGGACCAAGATCATAAAGGCTTAAGAGTATTATCATTATGTGGTTTGATCTTGAACAGTCTAGATCTATATACTGACGCGTGTTTTATTCTGTAAATATGATGATCTTGGTATGACTGAAGTCTAGAGTAGTTGTGATGTTTAAGTTAGCATTTAATGGTCTGTATGTAGGTTTGCTTTAGTAAAAGAGTGTATACATGCTTGTTCAACATATCAAAGTAGCATATACATCATAAATTTGAATTTGCATATATGTACGTTGGTTCCCTTTGGTAAAAGTGCATATACATGCTAGTTCGACACATGGAAGTAGCATATACTTATGAATTATGGTGTTTAATGTTGTATAGTTCTGGGTTCTGCCTTGTGTTATGGTAACTGTATTCTGGTGACACTATTCTGAATGATCAGATTGATTGATTATGATGATTCAGTTGTGGTTGATACAGAAAGTGATGATTGAGTTTTAATGATTGGTTGATGTAGATATATTTGATGATTGTATTGCAATTATGATTTTCTGAGTTTCAGTGTTGTTGATGGGTCCAGTATGAAAATTGGATGAAATGTGGCCTTCAAATTGTGGTGTTGTGTTCTATGAGTATCCAGTTTGAAAATTCATGAAACATGGTCCCTGGTGGATGAGTGGAGTTTTTTGTATGTTGGCACCTGCGTACTAGTAAACATATTGGCTAGTACAAGAACTACATGTTGTAGCTCCCTTCCAGTAGTAGCTGGAGAATGAGAAAAGGTTGTAGCCTTCTGCAGGTGGGTGTCTGCATACTGGTATGAGTTTGCACCAGTACAATATTGTAAATAGATTTTCTTATTACTAAAAAGAAGACAAAGACGACAGCATTAGGTCGTTTTTACCCACATTGGGTTTCTACCTTATATATTGGTGTTCATGTGTGTTGCTTATGTGTGATGCTTTATTTTTCTTTTACTGCACTATCTAATAAATCTCTGATATACTGGTTTAAGCTCAATACATGATAAATTGTCTAAATCAAAAGTTCTTTGCATATACATTTGTTGCTTTATGTACAATCATGTACACATGCTAGTTCACTTCACTGAAGTAGCGTATATAAATATATTTGGGAAATAAAATTTTATATATGATAATACTAATTCACCCCCCTCTTAGTATTATTTCCAACACATAGGACCACTGTATCCGGTGAAAGTAATTTAGGTAGAAATAGGGGTATAATGTACATGATTACACCACATAATTTACAAACATGACTATAATGCTATGTATCTCCTTAAATAATCTAGATGTACTCCTCCAATATTTGGGGGGTATACACAAGCATATGTGGAAGAAAGTGATGTTTTTCAATCCCATATCAGTGGATGAGGCTTGTGTATAAGCACAATACCTGGAGAACATAGGCCAAAGGGAAATGAAGTTGATTAAAGGAGAATGAATGCTAGGATGCTTCAAGGGAGGGGGAGAAGAAGTGGAAATGAGGAAAAGATAAAAATATGGTGGTCACAACACAAAAGTGAAAATATCCTAGCAACCACTACAACCACTATAACATTGATGGTCATACAGAGGAGAAGTGTTTGAAATTGCATCTAGATCTTAACCTAATGAACAAAAAGAAAGATAATAAGAAGAAGAATCTTGTGGCCACTAATTAATGTAAGAAGGTTAAAAGTAGCTAATATGTGGACAAGAAGATTGCTATATCAGTGTAGAAAGAGGTGAATTTGGGTATCCTTCAACAACAACAAGAGAATGAAAATACTAGGGTGTTGGAGAGGTAAATCCCCTCTACCGATAGAGGCAATCCCTACTAGCCTAGAACGGGTCTAGCAACAATCAAACAATGCTATCATGCAAGTTCCTAATTGAAAATAAAGAGTAGGTGATGAAGACCTACTTGAGATCCAACGCTTTAGTTTGTAGAAGAGATGTCGCCCGCATTCCTTTGCCTTGGCCGGTCACGATCCTCCACTATCCATGTGAATGGACACCTGCACACAAAGAGGACAACACAAACACAAGCATGAAATCTAATATATGCAATTATACATCAGTCAGGAAGGATATAATTCAACATCAACCATTACAAGTACAACGAGAATGGAACCATAATGATAGTCATCTATTATTAATAATCAACAAGGAGAATACAACCAGCGTCCTGACATCAAGTCCTCCTTTGGCTGGGTGCTCAGCTACACAAGTCTTGCAAAGCTTGAAGGGGTGAGGGACAAGCCTCTCTCTCTTTGGTAACAAGATATCCTTACTTAGGTTAAGCCTTATGGACACAAAGAAGGCTCTTGCAACTCTAATCTCTTGATATCTTCCTTTCAGCACAAGTATAATTACCACAGGACTAGAACTAGCTTGCTCAAGGCATGGAGACAAGATTTTATAGATGAAAAGGAGAAGATAAGATCAATCACAACAATAATGGATTTGGCCTCGTCACTTGGAAACTTCTATGGAATGGTGGCAAACTACTTCCCATTCAAGGAGATTCGAAGCCAAACCATCTTCACTTAACTTGGATTCAGTTGGTGAATGAGTTGGATAGAACTTTCAGAGATAGATTGGTTAAAAACTTTGCCCAAAAAGGTTGGCACGATTGCGACTCTGGGACAGAGCACTAATGGCGCGCCCCTTTTATAGGATTTTCCCCATTGGCGCGGGCAGAACACAGTTGGCCAGCGCTAATGCAAAAAGGGATGTTTTTAAGGCAAAGAACAGGAGATGTCTTCAAGGCATATGAAGCTCATGTTCAGAGGTGAATAATGCAAGTGGTTTCAAGTCTTGTCACTTCTCACAAGTCCCAGAATGAGTCCTCCAAGGTGCAGGAGAGGGGTAATAGGGACGGTGACAAATTATTGTGTAACAAAGTGACTTGCACGAAGGTATTCACAGTTGGACTAAAATGATCCCTCAAACATCTTAAGGGTCTGAAAACTTGGTTCCAACATCCCCCCATACTGCTTCGGGTGAGACCTCAGTCCGCGCTCCACAGGCTGTTGCCGAAAGGGCCAGTAGTACAGGGATTTGTTTGGTTAATTAACTACAAACCTGGGTCAGCCCCATCAAGCCAACACCACTACAATACAACAAATCACTTAAAAACCCATCACAATCAATCTGAACATTCAGAATACTGTCACCAGAACACAGTCACCAAAACACAGAGCAGAACCCAAAACTCTGCATCATCAACCATAACTAACTACAACTTCAAACCTCATATCTCATAATGTATACACTACTTCAAAGAACGAAACTGGCATGTATATGCACCTTCACCAAGGTGAACCAATGTATATATCTACACATAATAACTTAAAACTTCACAGCTATTCTAGACTTCAGTCATACCTAGATCATAACATTTACAAAATAAAACATGCATAAGTAATCAAATCTAGCCCAGTCAATATCAGAGCATACAATGATAAGTCATTTCAGGTCTCATAATCCTGATCCAACATTATATCCAAGGTACACAAAATATTTCAGATCATATCATAGTCATAGCCCCTACAATATAAAATATACTTCAGATAGAAGCATTCCTGAGAAACCCTTTCACTTGCACACTAGGCCCTTTGATATTCTCCTCCTTATATAGTGTTTGGCCTTCCTCAATACCTCGGACCAAAATAACACTTAGACCCTCTAGTATTCTTGGACAGGATCAAATAGTCATTACTGTGCTCAATATTGTGGGCTAATACCATGGTATTGACCCTTGGTATTCTTTACGCTTGAATTTCCTTGATTTTCAAACCTGAATATGCTTTTCCTATTGTGAAAGTGCGTGTGTACATATATGCTCTTTTTTTCTGTGAACCTGTGTGTACACACTACTTGGACAAAGTGAACCAGCGTATACTTCTTAAACCATTTTTGGGGTCTAATCTGTAATCCTTTGTTGTTAACCTATTGCACTGTGAACTATCATCTATGTGAGTTGCCATCAAGGACAACACTTGTATCATAATGCCAACAATCTCCCCATTTGGACTTGATGGCAACCACAACACCAAGATACTCTCCCCCTTTGACATCAAGGGCAAAGGGTGGACCAAGATATTCTCCCCCTTAGAGATGCACTATGTTGTCCATGCTCACCCTGAGCACATGCAATGTCTGCAAAGATATTTTTCAAAAGAATAACATGACTCTATAACTCAACTAAGTGAGTATGACTTCCCTAAGACCAATGACTCATACATACATCAATCACCCAACCAAGTGGGGATATACCAAATGTTTATACATGACTAAAATAACAATTATTACATCAACCTTCCCATGCATAGTGGGGTTAAAATTTAGGTATTTTCATGACCTTTACATCAAATGATATACATTATATTTATAAAAAGGACCAACAATCTAAACAAGATCATGATAGTCATCAGCAACTATCATAGTCCATATATGATATGCACCATAAGTATCTGTCTACAACATCAAGATCAACAACCTGTATATGTCCATCATCAAAAGAGTCACCTGAATCAAACAACTATGTGGATCAAGCAATATAAGTATCATCATGTACCAAGGTCTTCTAATATAATGCCAATAATGCATTATTAGAAACATATGCTCCCCCTGAACCTGTGCCAACTGTTTACTGTCAGATCTGATCATTGCAAATATTAATAAGAATCATCAAGGCATCATCATCAATCAGATATACATCAAGTCATCAACAACTTATGAGGATTAAAAGTATTTCTAAATAACATCCATAGACTGTAGTCATCAATCATCTAGACAGAAAAGATAATTGATAATTTTATGAACCATATCAAATCACTTTTATGAGTATTTCCCACTGCTTCTTCAAAAAAAAACATATACACGACTGTGCAACTTCTAACTCGTGTATATATGCGACTTGTCTTCATGATAACTGTGTATGAGAATGGAATTCTGAAGTTTCACACTTTCAGCTCCCCCTGAGTCTGTTATGTCTGTATACTGTGCTATGCCACATCTTTGTGGTTGTACTTCCTTCTTCTTCCATATATTGGAGTGTGATTATGTTTTCTCCTTTTGGTATGTTGGCTGAATTTGTTCCTGCATTCTTTTGATATATGCCCAAACTTGTTACTAGCATAACATCTTATATCGTTCATATTCCCTCTATAGAAGTCAATGGATTTGTGACCAAACATATTGCAAGAAAAACAATATCCCTTAAAGTACCTAGAAGCCGATGATCTTTCTATGTGATGGTTATTTGCTTGAACCATTCTACTTTTGTATCTACCTGCAACATGTCGAAAATTATGACATATAAAACATTCAACATTATTCATCAGAGGAAAAAACTAATTATCACTTCCATAGTTAGGAGTAAATGATTTTGTTTGAAGTCTTTCTTTCCTTGGTTGTTGATGGGGTTGACCTCTTATCTCCTTGTTGATCATTTTGAATTTTGCAATAGAGTTCCTTGCCTCATCTTGTGAGCTAGATTCACTTTCAATAGTTTCATGAAAACCAAGACAAGTTTTGATGGTAGGAGACCTTTGACTACTCAAAATATTATCCAAAATCTTAGTACTATCTTGAAATCGTAACAGTTTATCCTTTTCTTCTAATTTACCTTTTAAGATATTTACCTCAACCTGATATTGCTCTTCCTTTTCCAGATATTTCTTCAACCTTTCTTCATTCTTCCACTTGTTGCCTTAATTTGAGAATCTCATTTTCTTGTTCTTCATCTGCTTGAGGTAGTTCTTCATTCTACTTATTTGAATTTTCAGGATCTTCTTTTAGAAAGACAATCTTCACTTCAAGACTTTCATAGTAACTGGATCTATATTTAAGTCTCTTTATTGTTGTACTCTTTTAATTTACTTCATTTCTTAATGATGTCACTTCATCTTGCAGCTTTTGACATTAATCTTCCTTTTTTTGCATGGCTTCCTTACTTTGTTTCCTTCCTCCAACAGAGCTTTCAATCTGGTAACTTATTCTCTGAAGGCACACTCCCTTTTGTTAAATAGATCTTGTTGATCTCTAATTCTATCTATGAGTCTTTTAACTTTTGCCTCTATATTTCTTTCACTCTCACTTTTAATATCTTCAAGATTGCATGAGAACATAAAAGTATCACCAAAAGACCAAAAATTTGAACCTGATACTTCTTTTTCTTATTCATCTTCAATCTAAGGTGATTTTGAATCTGAATACTTGCTTCCACCTAACGACCATTTTTCTCTCCTGTTGTCACTGTTCCTTTGAGACGTCTTCTTCTTCTTAGGTGCTTTCTTCTTCAGTTTCTTTCCCATGCTTCTATGGATTTCCTTCAAGCGATCAAGCTTCTGCCAAAGGACCTACTCTGATACCAATTGTTGGAAATAATACTAAGAGGGGGGGTGAATAAGTATTTATCAAATCAATAACTTTTTCTCTTCATACTCAAATTTATATGCATTACTTCAATGAAGGGAACTCCCGTGTGCACTCAACTGTCTTTAAGGAAACCATCATATATCCAGTGAACTTATGATTCAATTAATTCATCATATGTTGATCTTTAATCATTGCATCAATAATTTATTAACCAGTTAAACTGTAACCATGTGCAGTAATAACATAATAAACTATCACACATAAGCAACACACATGAACACCAAGATTTAAGGTGGAAACCCAATGCGAGACAAAAACCACCTACTGATGTTGTCTCTATCTTCTTTTAATATAATAAAAACTTGTTTACAATATTTTACTGGTGCAGACTCATACTAGTACGCAGGCACCCACCTGTAGAAGGCTACAAACTTCTCTCATTCTCCAGCTTCTACTGGAAGGGAGATACAACCCCCTAGCTCTTGTACTAGAAAATATGTTTACTAGCACGTAGGCGCCAGCCTACAGAAGGCTCCAAACTTCACTTATTCTCTTGCTTCTACTAGAAGGGAGCTCCAACCCCTGACTCTTGTACTAGATGATATTTTTATCAGTATGTAGGCGCCAACCTACAAAAGGCTACAACCTTCTCTCTTCCTCTAGGGACCATGTTTCATAAATTTTCAGACTGGATACTCCTGGTACACAGCAACACAATCTGAAGAACACGTTTCATAAAATTTTCATACTAGACCCATCAACAACATTAAAGCTTAAAATCAATCATCACTGCAATACAACCAATCACTAAAAAACCCATCACAATCAATCAATATGAACATTCAGAATACTGTCACCAAAACACAGAGGTGAACCCAGAACTCTGTGTCAACAACCGGAACCAACTGCAACTTCAAACCTCATACCTTATAATGTATACGCTACTTCAAAGAACCGAACCAGTGTGTATACGTGCCTTCACTAAGGTGAACCAGTGTATAGATATGCACATACTAACTTAAAACTTCACGGCTATTCCAGACTTCAGTCATACCCAGATCATAACATTTACAAAATAAAACATGCGCAAGCAATCAGATCTAGCCCAATAAATATCAGATCATACAATGAGAAGTCATTTCAGGTCTCATAATCCTGATCCAATATTGTATCCAAGGTGCACAAAATGTTTTAGATCATATCATAATAATAGCCCCTGCAACATAAAATATACTTCAAATAGAAGTATTCCTAAGAAATCCTTTTACTTTCACACTAGGTTGTTTTATTTTCTCCTCCTTATATAATTTTTGGCCTTCCTCAACACCTCAAACCAAAACAACACTTAGATTCTATGTTGGTATTCTTGGACTTCGGAGCCCTCATTGTCACGCCCCTACATATGTGGTAGTCTTTCAACCGTTTATAGTGAGATGCGGCACCACCGAACACTTTCTTTTCACTAATACTTATGCTCATGGACTACGCCTTAAGATTCGATACTTAGTTTATTTTTCTTCACCAAGTATTATTATTATTCCTTTATACTAATGAACACCCATACACATTCATTATCCATAGCAATTATACATAAAGAACACAATTGCAATAGTATAAAGGGAGAGGAAACTCCCTGAACAATGAGTTTGCCCAATTTCAATATATTATACAACTTTACAATTTTACAAGTATACTCGGGAAACCCCATGTTACACTGAAATGCTCATCTGGAGGAACTACATGTCGATGAAGACCCGACATGGGCAAAGCTTGAAAGCGAACCAGGATCGGATGGCTTGTCGGCATGGATGGGTGAGGTCACTCACATAGAAGACACCCATGATAAGGAAGATTCGGTGGGATCGAAACTTGAAAATACTCAAGTTGGGCGAGGATCGGATGGCTTGTCGGCATGGATGGGTGAGGTCACTCACGTAGAGGACACCCATGATAAGGAAGATTCGGTGGGGTCGAAACTTGAGGATATTCAAGTTGGACGAAGCCCAGATTGCTTAACAACAGGGATGGGTAATGATACCCACACAAAAGTACAAGGCATGGAAGAATACGAAGAATACAGGTGGAGGCGCTCTACTATCTGGGACAGGTTGGAAAGGATAGAGAAAGTACATCCCCGGATTCGTACAGACCTTGCAGACTTGAGGAGGAAATTTGAAAGACTTTTTCAATTCGTTTGGACAGGGGCAGACTGTAAGACCAAAGAGGAAGAAGTTCTGTTGAAAAAGGAGGTTGCGGACGGTGGACTTGAACTTATTCAAGTTGAACCACGACCGGACCGGTGGCATACACATGCGGATGAGGATGCTCTCATAGGGAGACCTCATGACGAAAGTGCAGGGGCCTCATATGGTCATTTGGCAGACCGACCGTGCACAGGGAGAGGCAAAACCAGCTTGCCTACACTATGGAGGGACGTGCCATGGATGACTAAGATGGGATGATGGATGAAGAAGCAAGAATTGGTTGCGGTTGTAGAACTTGGCAGGGTTGCTTGTGACCTTACGATGAGAGGTACAAGGGCCCGGGACAAGGGTGAAACATGGTGATCATGGCAGATGATCGGGTCATGCTTTAGCCACATGGCTAAGTGCCCGGCATGACTCGCGGACAGTTGAAGAGGGTACGTTTGATGAAGCTTTGGGTGGACTTCCCACGGCAGAACCAAGAGTAAATCTTGGCAACACTTAGGTGGAGGAGCTATGGTGGAGGAACTCATGATATGGCTTGACGACAGGAGGACCGAAATGGCAGTCTTATGCAGCAACTTATTGTAGGTAGACTTGTGGAGATGACTCTTATTGACATCCGACGAGGTGTAACCCGGCATGGATGTTGAGCAGATGGACATGCTTTGTGACATGGAGATTTCATACATTGTGGACTTGGAAATCTGAAATGTTGGGGAGCCGAGGTTATTGCGTTGCTGACCTTGATGTAGTATGGGATACATACTTCCGAAACGTGCACAGGATCATGGATTGGGAGGGCAACTTGATGTGGAGGATTGACAGGGACACTATGGGATGGAATGTTGTCGGGACGACAACGGAATAAGGTGGGGGAGGATGTAACGCCCTGAGGTTTCAGGCGCGTCGTACGACGGGCAGAGCGCGACTTCACCGACAAACAAGCAAGCAGTGCGACGAGACGTATATGGAGACACATTGGCCGGGATGTGGCCAAGTGTCAAAACGATATGTAATGAGCGCACGTATGACTGAACGCACATATGAATATGGGCGTGAACGAGTATGTGAAAAGGTGATATACGGGACAGCCATGAAAGCATAATGGAAGACCGAATATCATGAAGGCATATGTGGAGAATAAAATATGTTATACACACATGGAAAGAGAATATGTGGGTAGAGAGATAATAAGTGGATGGAGTGATAACATGTGGAGGTAAGCGAATGAGTGGATTACGTGGAAGACTTGAATGGAGCTTACGCATGATGTTATACATAAACCAAGACCGAAAGCTTATATTATATAATTACACATATATACATATGTGGGAAGATTAAAATAATATAAGGTGACATACGTGGACAATATGGATATATAAACCATGAGGAAAGGCGCATGTGGACAACCGACATACCTTAGGGATGGCGGTGGATTAAATTAATTCAAAAGGAATAATACGTGGACTTCTAACGCGAAAGAAGAGTCGGCTTCAAAGCAAACATGGAAGTATGGGAGCGTATATATTTGGGATGAGTGAAGACTCATTTTCATCAACTTCTCGGTTGAGCATCTTCGCTCTAAGACGGTCTTCGCATATTCGGCAGGATGTAGTGCGAAAGGACTTGGGGAAATGCGCATTAACGCATAGCGAACTTCGCATGCTCGCTGGTCAGTTTATGTGAAACAGGCTTGGTAAGAGGAAGATTGGGTACACGAAGTGCTGCAGATTCGGTGGACGACTACAGGTGTCCATTTACAAATCGGAAGTTGCAGAATCAGGGTATGGACTAAAGGCTGTTGTCTTGTTGTATAGCTGCTGGGACGTGGGTCGAATAGACTGTCTAACACGTTCGTACTATGAACGAAGGCCGCGGGATCATAAACAGAAATGCAGATCATATAATATACGCCAGTCTTGACAGTCGCACGAGGTGCGCACTCGAACATAAAACAGGGTATGAATTATAGAGTTGTTGTACACTCAATTGTATAAGTCGTGGGGTTTGTATACCTGTTACACGGATTGTATAAACTCAATATTTCGGTGTGACCGTGGCATAGCGCCGGTACACAAAGTTGTAAAGATTATTAACCAGGTTAATGAAAAGTAATTCGGGCAGTCTCTTGGTGAGCTGTCCCGTCCATTATATTCAGGTGTCTTATGTTTTATGCACTGTTATATATATTGGTAAACAGGTTGTTAATCCGGTTGATGAATGATTTACATGAACTGTTATAATTCGGTTATGAATTTAATAATATATAAATGAAGGATAGGAATGTAATTAAAGGATTGTTGTTCGGGTATAAGATTATAATTGCAGTTAAGAATTGGATATAAGTTAAAGCTCGTACAGCGATAGCGGAACGAGCGTGGAAGGCGTAGTCTATAGGCAAAATTATAAACTTGCCCGGTAGTGCCGCACGCCCCGACGAAAAAAATTATATAAGGGTCGGGACCGTGATAGATGGTATCAGAGCCAGTATCGGTGCTGGCGTTGGAACGGAAAACTTGAGCAGGACGCCGTGAAGTTAAAGCTGACAGGTGAAGATGGAAGGCCATCGAAGGCTGGACTGCTACAACAGGCGTTGGACCTAAGGTAAGATCGGAAAACACTTGATCTCTCATAGAATAATGTGTGTTTAGAGAAGGATTGCTCTTGTTTGGTTTGTTTGTCACTAGAGAGTCTTAGACTCCTAGGGAGGTTAGGTTTGTCCGCAAAAATAACTCTTTCCGCATGACAAATTGGCGACTCCACTGGGGATCGAACCCAGAATCTCTGGTTTCGATCTGGATGAAACAACTCCCTTTTCAAGGTAAATATTGAAATTAAACCTTCATTCCATCCGTTGGGTTGAGTGAAATGAAGCCTGGGGGTCATGTACCTCGCTTTGCATCATTATACTGGGGGCATGCGAACTTTTTGAGCATAGTTCCTTGTCTTGTGTCAAGCTCGTTAAAAAATGAAACACGGGTAGGTTAGGTAGGTAGATTGTAGAGAATAGTCATGAGCATAGTTCCTCATTAACTGGTTATAATAGTTCTGGTTACAATACGTGGGTCGACTCTCGACCGCACGATGATATAAGTGAGGAAGAGCCCGTGTACTTTAACCTCCACGGCCTGCGCAATTACAATAGAGTTACGACTCATACACCGAGACCAATGTAAACCATAAACCCCGAATTCTTGTGCCAAATAACAGCGACACCCGCGGCCCTCGCTGTGTTAGATGATTATCCGAACCTGTGTCAAAAGTCGACCCCTGTTGCACGAAGGCGCACTGCTGTGCTACCTCGCGAGTCCAGCGTACACCCTGTTCGTTCGATCGTTTCTGCCCGACCCCCGTCCGCTCCGTCTTACCACAGTCCAACTACATCGAACCTGTGTGCAGAGGAGGCTTGATCGAATGAGTCAATGTCGAACTGATTGATGCCTCTAATCGTCTTGTCCTCTCCATATTTATATGCGTCCAATCCGAATTAGAGAGGGGTGTCAGTGTTAAGCCAACCCCCGTTTCAACACTCCGACGCCCACCGCTTTGCCAGCCGACGCGTCCTTTATGTTTTGTAATTTGTCAAGGCTCTTACATTGGCGGGTCGGCCTTTGTTTACAAAGCCGACCACGCCCCATATAAACCTTCGTGCCTCATACCTTGTGTCCGCGCGCATTCACTTTAACATGGATCGTTTGCTTCGATGCCTCCTCGGTCGTCGTTGTTCGTCCATGATGACCTGCGCTCGTCCAACCTGTCACTTTGCCCGAACTATCCAACTTGGTGTCGTTCGGTCCCGATCGTCGTTTCGCCCCAATCTTTTTTTTGTTTAATTGGGAGCATGCGGCACCGCCCGAGACACCCATTTGTGAGTGACTCCACGGACTACGCCTTACAATGCTTGTTTCGCTGTTGTTGCACAAGCCTTCACCTTATCTGATTTTTATAAACACAATTGAAACCTTTAACCGAATTATAATTCCATAATTATAACTTCACCATTTAATAACACATTATTAAATGCAGGAATCAATTAGCAGAATAACATATCACATTTCATAACACATAAGAACATATGCAATATAGAGACAGCGCAGCTCAAGAGTCTGCCCGACTTTCTTGTATTCAACCGAATTCCAATCATTACAATAGAAGGGCGACTATTCGTACTTATTGCACAACAGTCCTGCCTTCGTTCAACACGCTGTCCGCGTTATAATAAAACCGATATCACTTAGCGGGCGGGCGCTCCTCGCACGTCCCGCGCCCACCTTCTTCGTATCGTTCACTGTTGTTACCGGCGGGTCACCTCGACCGATGCACCAAGCCGGATCACACAAACTGTCTGCCGAGCGATCTGTCCAATATACCAAACTGTGTATTGTCCGACTGTTGCTACCCGTGACTGTTCGTCAATTATCGTCCCGTGTCTTGCCGTCTGACCCCGAACGCATTCCACCGAACTGTATTGACTTTACCCGATTGAATCCGAGCGCTGCACGTCAAGACCGACGGCACCCGTGCTCGATCCAACTCGGCCTTCAATTTGCCTGTCCGCCCGAACCTCTGAACCGTCGCACCCAAGACTGCAGTCACTGTTGCGCCTTCAATCGGTCCCTGTTCGCTGTGTCCCTTTCGATCCTCAACCCTTCGCTCGATCCCACGGGCTCATATGGCCGTCATAAGAGAACACTCCATACAATGGATGAAGATTGGTTGATGCCTCTAATTGCCCAGCGCCCTCCATATTTATATGAGTCTTTGCCGAATTAGAGAGGGGTGTCGGTGGTGAGGCCGACCCCCGATTTATTATTTTGAACGCCCATCACCTACCAAGCCGACGCGTCTTATCATTTGTCGGTCGGTCCTCCTAATTAACTGGACCGCCCTTTTTGTCGGCGGGCTCCCACTTCATCGTCCCTTGTGGTCGGCCCGCCCTTTCATTATTTAATTACCATAGGGGTGCGCGCCCAAACGGGGCCGCGCCTTCGTATCAAACTCCACGTCGTTACATCCTCCCCCACCTGAAGTAATTGTCGTCCCGACAATCCCTGCTTGTTCCCGAACCTCCCGTTCGAATCTGGCAATCTTCCTCCTCCATCTCCATAAAGAGTCCCTTGTCTCCCAACTTTCCTCCGTCACCCCTTTCCATTTAACGAGGTACTCCCGTCTCTGGTGGCAACCAAGACCTGTGGTGCGATAGCTTAGTATCTTTTCCAACTCTTGTCCTGGTTTGTCCCTTATTCCCGCTGGTCCTCTCGGGGGCTCAACTCTTGTTGGGTCGCTAGAGTCCAGTCGACATTTCTTCAGCTGACTTACATGAAACACTGGGTGCCTCATGCGCAAGTGGTCCGGAAGCTCAAGCTTATAAGCTACTTCCCCGACTCGCTTCTCTATCCGAAATGGCCCCTCGTATTTCCGCTGCAATTTGGCAGTAGTTCCCTTCGCGGGCTGCCACTGCTCCCCGGTAATCCTGAGGAACACCATCTCCCCTTCTTTAAACTGTGCTTCTCGTCTCCCCCGATCAGCAAACTTTTTCATCCTCCTTGCGGCTTCGTGCAAGCGTAACCGTGCGAACTCTATGGTCTCTTCCCACGCCTTCACAAATTTTCTGGCATTGGTACTCCTCAAGTGACCTGTTGTTTCTACGGTATGTGGTGTGACTGGTATCTGCCCATTTACCAATTTGAATGGGCTATACCCTGTTGTGGAACTCTTTTGTATATTGTAACTGAGCTGAGCAATATCTAAGAGTTCGGGCCAATTCTTTTGATCGGCAGCGACGTAATGTCTCAAGTAATCTTCCAGCAATGCGTTTATGCGTTCAGTCTGTCCATCTGTTTGTGGATGGTAGCTCGAACTCATCAGCAATTCTGTCCCCATCACTTTAAATAACGATGTCCAAAATAGTCCCGTGAACCGAGTATCCCTGTCACATACGATACTCATCGGTATCCCCCAATACTTCACCACGTTTTTGAAGAATAGTTCGGCAGTATCCTCAGCTCCACATGGTATCTTCGTCGGGACGAAGATTGCATACTTAGAGAAACAGTCAACTACGACCATAATCCCATCGTACCCTTGAGCCTGAGGCAACTTGACAACGAAGTCTATGGAGACACTTGCCCAAGGCCTCTCGGGGATCGGTAGGGGCTGTAACAATCCCCCCTGCCTTTGATGATCTGACTTGTCCTGCTGACAAATAATACATGTGTGCACATATTCCTCCACTTCCTCTCGCATCTTTTCCCAAAAGAAGCCCCTTTCAAGTAGGGCTAAAGACCGACGCTTTCCCGGGTGTCCTGCCCATGGAGAGTCGTGACATTCCCTTATGAGTTGTTTCCTAAGACCCGATGCTTTTGGAACGTAGAGTCTATTCCCAAAGAACAAATAGCCATCCCGAAGGAAGAACCTGCGAGTCTTCCCTTCTTCTATTTGCTTTACTATATTCTGCGCCATGGTGTCGGTTCTCAAGCTATCCTTTAACCTGTTCTGCATTTCCTCCGTCATTTGTATACGGCTCCTACTCCTTTCCGCTCGGTCTTCTCCTTCCAAGGCTGCCAGCTGTCCCTTTCTACTAAGGGCGTCTGCCACTACGTTGTGCCTGCCTGGACGGTATTCGATCCTCATGTCGAATTCCGCTAAGAAGTCCTGCCATCGGGCTTGTTTTGGTGAAAGTTTCGGTTGTGATGCAAAATAGCTGGCTGCGATGTTGTCCATCTTGACAACAAAGGGCTTACCTACTAGGTAATGCCTCCAAGTCTGAAGACAATGGATGATAGCGGTCATCTCCTTCTCGTGGACTGGATACCTCTGCTCCGTATCCTGCAACTTCCGGCTTTCGTAGGCTACTGGATGCTCATCTTGCACTAGGACTCCACCTATCGCAAAGTCAGATGCATCTATGTGTACCTCGAACGGCTTCTCAAAGTCAGGTAATTTCAGCACCGGCGCTGTCACCATCCGTTTCTTCAGTTCGTCAAATGTCTTTTGGCATTCTCCTATCCACTCCCACTTCTGGTCTTTCTTGAGTAGATCTGTCAACGCCGAAGTTATCTTGGAGTATCCCTCCACAAACCTTCACTGATAGTTTGTCATCCCCAAGAATACCCTCATGTCATGGACATTTTTTGGTTCTGCCCAGTCCTCGATAGCCTTGATCCTGCTTGGCTCCATCCGAATGTACCCCTATCCAACGATGTGCCCCAGGAATGGTATCTCTGTTTGAGCGAACACACATTTGGATTTCTTCAAGAACAACTGGTTCTCCTGTAACGCCTTGAAGACCATCTCCAAATGTCTCTTATGATCCTCTATATTGTCGCTATAGACCACTATGTCGTCCAGGTATACCACCACGAACGAGTCCAGATAGGGTCGTAGAACATCATTCATCAGGGTGCAGAACGTCGCCGGAGCATTACACAACCCGAACGGCATAACAAGGAATTCAAAGCTGCCATACCTTGTTACGATGGCGGTCTTCTTCTCATCTCCTTCGGCGACTCGAACCTGATAATACCCCTGCCTCAAGTCTAGCTTGGAAAATACTCGAGCTTTTGCAAGCTTGTCGAAGCAGTCTGCTGCTAAGGGCAAAGGATATCTGTTCTTTATCGTCTGCTTGTTGAGTGCACGATAATCGCAGCACATCCTCAGCTCATTGCTATCCTTTTTCTGCTGGAATAGCACAGGTGCCCCATATGGGGACCTTGAGGGTCTGATGAAACCTGCCTCAGCTAATTCTTTTAGTTGTCGTTTCAACTCTTCTAATTCGGGCCCGGACAATCGATAAGGTGCCTTCGCCGGGGGTTCCTTCCCAGGCTCCAATTCAATGCTATGGTCTACCGTACGTCTTGGTGGAAGTTTCTTTGGAATTTCGTCAGGCATCAGATCGGTATACTTGGCAAGTATGTCAGAGATCTCCGTTGGGACAGGTACTCTTTCCCGGTCCTCATCAACTCCTTTACACACCACTGCGTAAGTCTCCATGTCTGGCTCTTTTACCGCTCTTCCTAAGCTTAGTGCAGATACATGCTGCACACTAACTTCCCTCCTTTGCCTATGCGTAGGCAAGGTCCAATCCCGTGTCTGACCAACCAATATCACTTTGTCGCAGAAGGGGATAACAATGGCCTTGTTGCCCTTCAAGAAGTCCTGTCCCAGTATTATGTCGAAGTCATTCATTTCCATGACTGTGAAATCCAACTGACCCGACCATTCTCCTGCTCTTGTCGGCACCTCGTGTGCTAGCCCTGTCACCCTGGCCTTAGAGTTTACTGCTTTGACTTCCATATTGGATGGAAGGATTGTCAGTCCCACTGCTCTTGCCAGTCTCGGGGTCATGAAATTGTGTGTGGCTCCCGTGTCTACAAGGGCCTGGACAGTTTTCCTGTGGATTACCAAGTCCACGAAGCTTACGCTGTTTAGCCATACCTTCCTCACAGCTTTGTCGGCTTCACCTATCATCAGCAACCCTGTTTCAGCAAGCCCCTCCTTACTTCTTCTGTCGTGAGCAACCTTTGCTCTGATACCATCTGTCACGCCCCAATTTTTTTTTTTTGTTTAATTGGGAGCGTGCGGCACCGCCCGAGACACCCATTTGTGAGTGACTCCACGGACTACGCCTTACAATGCTTGTTTCACTGCTGCTGCACAAGCCTTCACCTTATCTGATTTTTATAAACACAATTGAAACCTTTAACCGAATTATAATTCCATAATTATAACTTCACCATTTAATTACACATTATTAAATGCAGGAATCAATTAGCAGAATAACATATCACATTTCATAACACATAAGAACATATGCAATATAGAGACGGCGCAGCTCAAGAGTCTACCCGACTTTCTTGTATTCAACCGAATTCCAATCATTACAATAGAAGGGCGACTATTCGTACTTATTTCACAACAGTCCTGCCTTCGTTCAACACGCTGTCCGCGTTATAATAAAACCGATATCACTTAGCGGGCGGGCGCTCCTCGCACGTCCCACGCCCACCTTCTTCGTATCATTCACTATTGTTATCGGCGGGTCACCTCGACCGATGCACCGAGCCGGATCACACAAACTGTCTGTCGAGCGATCTGTCCAATATACCAAACTGTGTATTGTCCAACTATCGCTACCCGTGACTGTTCGTCAATTATCGTCCCGTGTCTTGCCGTCCGACCCCGAACGCATTCCACCGAACTGTATTGACTTTGCCCGATTGAATCCGAGCGCTGCACGTCAAGACCGACGGCACCCGTGCTCGATCCAACTCGGCCTTCAATTTACCTGTCCGCCCGAACCTCTGAACCGTCGCACCCAAGACTGCAGTCACTGTTGCGCCTTCAATCGGTCCCTGTTCGCTGCGTCCCTTTCGATCCTCAACCCTTCGCCCGATCCCACGGGCTCATATGGCCGTCATAAGAGAACACTCCATACAATGGATGAAGATTGGTTGATGCCTCTAATTGCCCAGTGCCCTCCATATTTATACGAGTCTTTGCCGAATTAGAGAGGGGTGTCGGTGGTGAGGCTGACCCCCGATTTATTATTTTGAACGCCCATCGCCTACCAAGCCGACGCGTCTTATCATTTGTCGGTCGGTCCTCCTAATTAACTGGACCGCCCTTTTTGTCGGCGGGCTCCCACTTCATCATCCCTTGTGGTCAGCCCGCCCTTTCATTATTTAATTACCGTAGGGGTGCGCGCCCAAACGGGGCCGCGCCTTCGTATCAAACTCCACGTCGTTACATCCTCCCCCACCTGAAGTAATTGTCGTCCCGACAATCCTTGCTTGTTCCCGAACCTCCCGTTCGAATCTGGCAATCTTCCTCCTCCATCTCCATAGAGAGTCCCTTGTCTCCCAACTTTCCTCCGTCACCCCTTTCCATTTAACGAGGTACTCCCGTCTCTGGTGGCAACCAAGACCTGTGGTGCGATAGCTTAGTATCTTTTCCAACTCTTGTCCTGGTTTGTCCCTTATTCCCGCTGGTCCTCTCGGGGGCTCAACTCTTGTTGGGTCGCTAGAGTCCAGTCGACATTTCTTCAGCTGACTTACATGAAACACTGGGTGCCTCATGCGCAAGTGGTCCGGAAGCTCAAGCTTATAAGCTACTTCCCCGACTCGCTTCTCTATCCGAAATGGCCCCTCGTATTTCCGCTGCAATTTGGCAGTAGTTCCCTTCGCGGGCTGCCACTGCTCCCCGGTAATCCTGAGGAACACCATCTCCCCTTCTTTAAACTGTGCTTCTCGTCTCCCCCGATCAGCAAACTTTTTCATCCTCCTTGCGGCTTCGTGCAAGCGTAACCGTGCGAACTCTATGGTCTCTTCCCACGCCTTCACAAATTTTCTGGCATTGGTACTCCTCAAGTGACCTGTTGTTTCTACGGTATGTGGTGTGACTGGTATCTGCCCATTTACCAATTTGAATGGGCTATACCCTGTTGTGGAACTCTTTTGTATATTGTAACTGAGCTGAGCAATATCTAAGAGTTCGGGCCAATTCTTTTGATCGGCAGCGACGTAATGTCTCAAGTAATCTTCCAGCAATGCGTTTATGCGTTCAGTCTGTCCATCTGTTTGTGGATGGTAGCTCGAACTCATCAGCAATTCTGTCCCCATCACTTTAAATAACGATGTCCAAAATAGTCCCGTGAACCGAGTATCCCTGTCACATACGATACTCATCGGTATCCCCCAATACTTCACCACGTTTTTGAATAATAGTTCGGCAGTATCCTCAGCTCCACATGGTATCTTCGTCGGGACGAAGATTGCATACTTAGAGAAACGGTCAACTACGACCATAATCCCATCGTACCCTTGAGCCTGAGGCAACTTGACAACGAAGTCTATGGAGACACTTGCCCAAGGCCTCTCGGGGATCGGTAGGGGCTGTAACAATCCCCCCTGCCTTTGATGATCTGACTTGTCCTGCTGACAAATAATACATGTGTGCACATATTCCTCCACTTCCTCTCGCATCTTTTCCCAAAAGAAGCCCCTTTCAAGTAGGGCTAAAGACCGACGCTGTCCCGGGTGTCCTGCCCATGGAGAGTCGTGACATTCCCTTAGGAGTTGTTTCCTAAGACCCGATGCTTTTGGAACGTAGAGTCTATTCCCAAAGAACAAATAGCCACCCCGAAGGAAGAACCTGCGAGTCTTCCCTTCTTCTATTTGCTTTACTATATTCTGCGCCATGGTGTCGGTTCTCAAGCTATCCTTTAACCTGTTCTGCATTTCCTCCGTCATTTGTATACGGCTCCTACTCCTTTCCGCTCGGTCTTCTCCTTCCAAGGCCGCCAGCTGTCCCTTTCTACTAAGGGCGTCTGCCACTACGTTGTGCCTGCCTGGACGGTATTCGATCCTCATGTCGAATTCCGCTAAGAAGTCCTGCCATCGGGCTTGTTTTGGTGAAAGTTTCGGCTGTGATGCAAAATAGCTGGCTGCGACGTTGTCCGTGTTGACAACAAAGGGCTTACCTACTAGGTAATGCCTCCAAGTCTGAAGACAATGGATGATAGCGGTCATCTCCTTCTCGTGGACTGGATACCTTCACTCCGTATCCTGCAACTTCCGGCTTTCGTAGGCTACTGGATGCTCATCTTGCACTAGGACTCCACCTATCGCAAAGTCAGATGCATCTGTGCGTACCTCGAACGGCTTCTCAAAGTCAGGTAATTTCAGCACCGGCGCTGTCACCATCCGTTTCTTCAGTTCGTCAAATGCCTTTTGGCATTCTCCTGTCCACTCCCACTTCTGGTCTTTCTTGAGTAGATCTGTCAACGCCGAAGTTATCTTGAAGTATCCCTCCACAAACCTTCACTGATAGTTTGTCATCCCCAAGAATACCCTCATGTCGTGGACATTTTTTGGTTCTACCCAGTCCTCGATAGCCTTGATCCTGCTTGGCTCCATCCGAATGTACCCCTGTCCAACGATGTGCCCCAGGAATGGTATCTCTGTTTGAGCGAACACACATTTGGATTTCTTCAAGAACAACTGGTTCTCCTGTAACGCCTTGAAGACCATCTCCAAATGTCTCTTATGATCCTCTATATTGTCGCTATAGACCACTATGTCGTCCAGGTATACCACCACGAACGAGTCCAGATAGGGTCGTAGAACATCATTCATCAGGGTGCAGAACGTCGCCGGAGCATTACACAACCCGAACGGCATAACAAGGAATTCAAAGCTGCCATACCTTGTTACGATGGCGGTCTTCTTCTCATCTCCTTCGGCGACTCGAACCTGATAATACCCCTGCCTCAAGTCTAGCTTGGAAAATACTCGAGCTTTTGCAAGCTTGTCGAAGCAGACTGCTGCTAAGGGCAAAGGATATCTGTTCTTTATCGTCTGCTTGTTGAGTGCACGATAATCGCAGCACATCCTCAGCTCATTGCTATCCTTTTTCCGCTGGAATAGCACAGGTGCCCCATATGGGGACCTTGAGGGTCTGATGAAACCTGCCTCAGCTAATTCTTTTAGTTGTCGTTTCAACTCTTCTAATTCGGGCCCGGACAATCGATAAGGTGCCTTCGTCGGGGGTTCCTTCCCAGGCTCCAATTCAATGCTGTGGTCTACCGTACGTCTTGGTGGAAGTTTCTTTGGAAGTTCATCAGGCATCAGATCGGTATACTTGGCAAGTATGTCAGAGATCTCCGTTGGGACGGGTACTCTTTCCTGGTCCTCATCAACTCCTTTACACACCACTGCGTAAGTCTCCATGTCTGGCTCTTTTACCGCTCTTCCTAAGCTTAGTGCAGATACATGCTGCACACTAACTTCCCTCCTTTGCCTATGTGTAGGCAAGGTCCAATCCCGTGTCTGACCAACCAATATCACTTCGTCGCAGAAGGGGATAACAATGGCCTTGTTACCCTTCAAGAAGTCCTGTCCCAGTATTATGTCGAAGTCATTCATTTCCATGACTGTGAAATCCAGTTGACCCGACCATTCTCCTGCTCTTGTCGGCACCTCGTGTGCTAGCCCTGTCACCCTGGCCTTAGAGTTTACTGCTTTGACTTCCATATTGGATGGAAGGATTGTCAGTCCCACTGCTCTTGCCAGTCTCGGGTTCATGAAATTGTGTGTGGCTCCCGTGTCTACAAGGGCCTGGACAGTTTTCCCGTGGATTACCAAGTCCACGAAGCTTAAGCTGTTTAGCCATACCTTCCTCACAGCTTTGTCGGCTTCACCTGTCATCAGCAACCCTGTTTCAGCAAGCCCCTCCTTACTTCTTCTGTCATGAGCAACCTTTGCTCTGATACCATCTGTCACGCCCCAATCTTTTTTTTTGTTTAATTGGGAGCGTGCGGCACCGCTCGAGACACCCATTTGTGAGTGACTCCACGGACTACGCCTTACAATGCTTGTTTCGCTGCTGCTGCACAAGACTTCACCTTATCTGATTTTTATAAACACAATTGGAACCTTTAACCGAATTATAATTCCATAATTATAACTTCACCATTTAATTACACATTATTAAATGCAGGAATCAATTAGCAGAATAACATATCACATTTCATAACACATAAGAACATATGCAATATAGAGACGGCGCAGCTCAAGAGTCTGCCCGACTTTCTTGTATTCAACCGAATTCCAATCATTACAATAGAAGGGCGACTATTCGTACTTATTGCACAACAGTCCTGCCTTCGTTCAACACGCTGTCCGCATTATAATAAAACCGATATCACTTAGCGGGCGGGCGCTCCTCGCACGTCCCGCGCCCACCTTCTTCGTATCGTTCACTGTTGTTACCAGTGGGTCACCTCGACCGATGCACCGAGCCGGATCACACAAACTGTCTGCCGAGCGATCTGTCATATATACCAAACTGTGTATTGTCCGACTGTCGCTACCCGTGACTGTTCGTCGATTATCGTCCCGTGTCTTGCCGTCCGACCCCGAACGCATTCCACCGAACTGTATTGACTTTGCCCGATTGAATCCGAGCGCTGCACGTCAAGACCGACAGCACCCGTGCTCGATCCAACTCGGCCTTCAATTTACCTGTCCGCCCGAACCTCTGAACCGTCGCACCCAAGACTGCAGTCACTGTTGCGCCTTCAATCGGTCCCTGTTCGCTGCGTCCCTTTCGATCCTCAACCCTTCGCCCGATCCCACGGGCTCATATGGCCGTCAGAAGAGAACACTCCATACAATGGATGAAGATTGGTTGATGCCTCTAATTGCCCAGCGCCCTCCATATTTATACGAGTCTTTTCCGAATTAGAGAGGGGTGCCGGTGGTGAGGCCGACCCCCGATTTATTATTTTGAACGCCCATCGCCTACCAAGCCGACGCGTCTTATCATTTGTCGGTCGGTCCTCCTAATTAACTGGACCTCCCTTTTTGTCGGCGGGCTCCCCCTTCATCGTCCCTTGTGGTCGGCCCGCCCTTTCATTATTTAATTACCGTAGGGGTGCGCGCCCAAACGGGGCCACGCATTCGTATCAGAGCCAAGTCGGTTGGCTGGTTGACGGAAGCGTGGAGCTGTTGAACAAGTTGTTCAAGCCAGTTGACGAATGCAGAGGCAGCAGTTGAAGGCAGATTGAACAGACTGTTCGAATGGAAAGTGAATTGGCCTGGTCTACGAGACAGGTTGACAGCAGCAAGGCGATGGCCGGTGACACAATTAAGTCACTCCGGCACGAGGTGTTGGAGTTCACCATGAAATGGAGTTCAGGCTGGGTTGCAGGGCGGACCGAAATCATGAAGATTCAGGAAGGTTGCATGAGACTCAGGGAGGACATGAGCAAGTTCAGAGACCGGTTGAAGGTTCTGGCACGCAATGATCTCAGCAAAATCGGTGAAGAGATCCGCCCAAGAGACTTAAATCTCCAAGAGCTCCTCGGTGAAAGAGCTCGGTTGGAAGAAGAGAGTCTTAAAGCCAAGGCAAGGTACGAGCGGGTCGACGAAGAAGTAAGGAAAAGACTTCGTGACAAAAAGCCGGTTGTAATAGAACAAACGGAACTTGATCGTATCGATAGGTTGGAAGCTCATTTCCGGGAAAGACCCGAGGATCTCCGGAAACTTAGCTTCATAAAAGTGGTCGATGAACCGTGTGGCATTACGGTTGAACAAATTGCAGGTAACAGACGCAAGACGATGGGTGAAGATGAGCTTGAACTTAGTCAAGTTGGACCACAATCGGGCAGGTGGCGTACGAGTGCAGATGGAGGTGCTCTCACAGAGAGACCTCATAACGATGATCCAAATGGGTCATATGGACATTTGGTGGAAAACAGTGGCAAAAGAAAGGATGTGTGTAGGGGACCGAACATCCAAAAGGAAGATCGGGAGGCACACCGACAGCAGTTAGAAGGCGAAGGGTCGGACAGGTGGATAGAGTTAATAGTGGATAAGGGAGAGCCGCCTGGCGCACCCCCTTGGAGGCTTGCTTAAAGGAGGCCGGAAGTCGGGCTCATTGTTGACTGCTCAAGGCAGTGAACCCGTGATGATACTTGAGCAGGTCCGATGGTCTCAACGGGTGCCTGAAATGGGGGTTCCCATGAAACGACGGAGGGATCATGAAACGAGTGCGTACACTTGGGTAGTTTATCCATACATGGTGGACTTGGAGGTTTGAAATGTCGAGGAGCCAAGTCGATGTCTAAATACCGACTTGATGTAGTATGGGATGCATACTCCTGCGACGTGCACTAGATTACGAAACAGGAGGGTGACTTGACATGAAGGACCAAAGAGAGCACGATGGTATGGAAGTTGTCGGGACAACAACTGAATAAGGTGGGGGAGGATGTAACGCCCTGGGGACCGGGCGCTCCGCGCACGGAGGGTGACCCTCCTACCCGACGACCAACGACGACACCGAACGGACCGGAGAACAGTTCGGGCAAAATAACAGGTTGGACGACACATGGACGGACAGGTCGACAGCGACATCAGCAGGGACAGTTCGGACGTGGCAACATGACATAAAACAGCAAACGGGTCGACAGCAGTAGTTTGGGCAATGAACGATGAGCGCAGGTCATCGTGGACGAACAGCGAAGGCCGAAAGAACATGTGGGTGGTGTTGGTCAGCTTTATAACCAAAGATCGACCCGCCACGATATTGTTCTCGACAAATGAACGTCACATAGAGATATGGACATGAATGAGTATGCGAAAAGGTATGATATATGGGACAGTCATGGAAACATAATGGAAGATCAAATATCATGAAGGCATATGTGGAGAAATAATAATACGTGGAGGACCATTACCATAATGGAATAACGTATGGAGAATAAAATATATTATACACATATGGAAAGAGAATATGTGGGTGGAGAGATAATATGTGGATGGAGAGATAACATATGGAGAGAGAATGAATGGATTACGTGGAAGACATAAAGGGAACATACGCATGGTGTTATACATGGAAAATAAACCATGACCGAAACTTATATTATGAATGAATTAATATAATATAAGTGGGGCACATACGTGGATTAAAATATGGACATATAAACCATTAAAGAAGCGCATGTGGACAAAACCGACAGACTTATGAGTATAAGGTATGGCGGTGCATTATTTAAATGGAAATCATATGTGGACCTTTCCATGTCAGCTTAAAACATATGGCCTTGAAACAGGGACGAAGGGAACATATATATTCGGGATGAGAAGAGGCTCATTCCTCATCGAACAACCGTTGAACATCTTCGCTCTAAGAAGGATCTCGGCATAGTGGGCAGAATGTAGTGCGAAAGGAGCTTGGGAGTAGTGCGCAATTCAAGCGCATGAAGGATAAGAGACTTCGTATATTACAGGGTGTTCTTGTGCTAATCAGATCCGGTCAAGGAGGATGTGAATAACGACGGTCGAACAGCAAGACGAACAAGAGTATTGCGCAGATCTTAGCAGAGCAGTACACCAGTACGCAATGCGATAAAGGGGATAGCGGGAATACAGGTTGGTCGAAGAGCAATTACACAGCAATGACCGCGGGTTTGCTGGTCTTATGAACAGAGTTGCAGGTCGCAAAAATACATGGGTCTTGGCGTTATAGCACTAAGTGCAGCCACGGGTGTATGGGACAGTGTATTGTAAATCTGTGATTGTATTAATGCGCAGGCCGTGGAGGTCAGTACACGGGCCTTGCCATTCAAATCATTATCGTGTAGTCGGGGTCGATATACACATTGTAAACAGAACTTATTAACCGGGTTAATGAAAGCTTTGCGGGCAGACTCTTGGTGAGCTGCACTGCCCATATATCATCGGTGTTCTTATGTGTTTTATTAAGCACTGTTATATATGTTGGTAAACAGAGTTATTAATTCAGTTGATGAATGTTATATTATATGCGATCGGTAATTAATAATTGAAGAACATATTCATAATTAAACAGTTCGGATTATTGGATTACAATTGCTGTCTTAAGAGTTGGATAAAGGTTAAGGCTCGTGCAACGATAGCGAAACGAGCTTGGTTAAGGCGTAGTCTGTGGGTAAAGGGACCTCGAACTACCATAAGATCAATATAGACAGTTTTACCTTCCAAGGTAATAGAAAACTTAGGAAGGATCCCTAAAGGTTCACTAATGGTTCTGTTAAAAGCTTTCAGATTCTACGTAATAGGCACAAGGTGAGGGGAACCCAAAGCTTTCCAAGCAGTTGAGGATAAAATACTAACAGAAGCACCTTCATCTACCTGTGTGCGATGCATGTCCCCACCACCAGCCTTGACAATGATTTGGAAAGGGATGGAGGAAGGAAGACGAGGTTCTGTCAGTCTGTTCCAATCAAAGGAAAAGACCTCAGTACTTGGAGGGGGTTCTGTAGAAACAGGTGAAATGCCCCCCGGCGTAGAGGAATCTGATGTAACAAAAAGAACCTGAGCGGTATGAAGTTCACTCTCTAAAGGGAAAGTGGGATCGACTGAATGTAAAATTGAATCGACCACTTGGTCAACTAATGGATCATCAACCTGAGTGACATGAGTTTCACTTTCCAATGGAAAAATGGGATCGACCGTACTTGAAATTAGATCAATCACTCCGTCAGTTGAGGGTAGATTGGCTAAAAGTTTATGGTAACCAGTTGGAAATTCTTGTTGTGGAACAGTAAGGTTTTCCAAAAATTTTGAGGCTTCATCCATGTGAGGGAAAATGTGAGTTTGATGACTCCCATTGCATAACTTACAAGGAAACCTAACTTTACCCTTTTTCCCAGGAACCTGACTATCACTGGTTGATGGATCAATGGAAAGTTGATGAGTTTTTTCTGACCATACTTCCAA
>APFE030271731.1:153993-171449 GCA_000404065.3 Pinus taeda
CTACATGGGTACATCAATATAATAAGTGGGTTGTACTAATAACAATAAGGGGTTACACTAGTAGTATAGGGGCCTAACAAATAGACTCGCAAAGGGGCATGAAATCGAACCGTCGCGAGAAAGAGATGTACTTCCATGCTGGAAGCATGGCTGGACTGTTTATGAGCACCGTTTAGCGCATATATTAAGTCCATAGTCGCGATGAGGAAGATAAATTAGGAAAAGTGGGTCAATTGGCAGCATAAGAGAGCATTTGTTTAGTATGAGCATGTTTGACTTGGACACATGACACAGTAGAAGGACTAGGAGTGAAGGTAGTGACAAATTACTGTGTAACAGATGCCCCCTAAAGTATGAAGCCTGAGAGAGTGGGAGGGGTGAAATCCTTTACGATACTGATTGAGCTGGGACACCATCTGGAAGAACCTGTAGGCGCAAGTACAACTGATATCTCTGATAGTGAAATACATGTAGTCTAGGTATGGATGCAGCCATCCAAAAGACATAGAAACTAGGTCTGTGGTATGGACGTAGCCATCCGGCTAATAAGACCATGATAATGATAAAGGTATGGTTGCAGCCATCCATGAAGACTCAGGTATGGTCGCAGCCATCCATCAATGAGTCATGTAATCATGAAACAATCCACGCAGCCCGAACATGTGTAATCTAAGTTCGGGGTCTTGAACCCAACCGAGCATAGTACAAATTCTAACATGCGAATAGAGGTGTTGAAGTCGAGCATGAGAGAAAGTCGCTTGATTACCGGTCAATGATGTAAACCGTTAACAAGCGCGAGAGAAACCACCAATAATGCCAATGGTTCTCAAGGTACTGTCTAGTACAATCCACGAAGTGTGAAGAATGAGCTGAAGTCGAACATTCATGGAATCACCCAATCGACGACCAATGATGTAAGTCGACTGTCAGGGGAAAAGAACTTGCCATTGAGGCATGCAAGATCTAAGGTACCAAAGGGGGTCTCTAGATCAATCTCCTGGATAATGAGCTGATGTTGATAGGAGACGATCCGTCACAGGAGGGCGATAATGTTTCCCCCATCAATGACACGAGACAAGTAACAAGCAATAGATGGTGAAACAGAGCATCAGGAGGAAAAGGAAAGGGTGTAAACTGCAGAAGGATTATACTCTTGAACATGTTGGCGACACGACTCTGGAAGGTGGCAGCATTTAGGCACCAAGGGATCAGAGGCTGAATGGAGACAGCATGGATCAGATGGACTGAGGCTAAATGACAACCCAAACCCATGGAAGGTGAAATGAAGATGTATGGATATCCCAACCCGACAAGAAGCAAAAGTGTCGATGTTCAAGAGTGACTAGTTGCCAATCAATGATGATTTCCAAATTTTCCCCCACCATTACTGGCGAGTACCCCAATTATTTTTGAAAACAAGCTTGAAGGGGATAGCATGTACTTGTAATATAAGTTTGACCTTCGGTCAAATCCAACCTAGTAACATTTAACGAGCCCTAGGGAAGAGAAGCTCGAGTCTCATCATGGTGACGAGTCCAATGTTGTCAGGGTTTAACGAGTTCAACATAGGCAAAACTCGGAGTCTTTTTCATGTTTAAGGAGTTTGAAAAAGACATGGAAAAGAAAACTCCAGGGGGTCCTTTTTCGTATATTTATGTCTCTCGAGCCCGAAAAAGTATAAAACGATACTCGAAAGAATCGCTTGACCATTACGATCAAGAAGTACTTTTCGCAATTAGTGACCTCGATCCAAAAAAGTAGAAAAGCGATTGAAGACATGTCGTTTCGTAACCAATATCAAACTTGAAACGACAAAAGTCCGGTAATATTTTCACATTTATACGGTCAGAAAAGAGCTCAAAGTGGACCACCTTTTATTCCATTTAATGAATCAAAAAGGAAAAACTCGGCAATCTTTTCGTCTTTAAACGGTCGGAAAAGAGCTGAAAGTAGACCTTCATTTTTATTCTCTTAAACGAGTCAAAAAGGGAAAAATACTCGGCAATCTTTTCATATTTATGAGTCAGAAAAGAGCTTAAAGGATACTCGTCCTGGAGGAACGAGTGGTATAAAGGGTAGCAATTGGTTCCGATAATGGTGGAACTGCTCAAAACATGTAATGGTCAATAGGCTGGCTAATAAAACCACTCATCGTTGTGGTTCCTCAGTAAAGGGAAAAACAACCAAGTGAAAGCATATGATCGGCCAAAGAGATGGTGACAATGGAATGAAACAACTAAGGCTCATCTAGCAGAATTTAGCAGATAAACAGCAATCACGAGATGTAAATCGGGTATGGGTTCATTTTTACACAAGCTTGAACCATGGAGAACTCTGCTTGGATTCGGTTTCATGTTTACACAAGCTTGAAACGAAAAACTATGCTTGTTATAAGTTCGCATGCCCCCCGCATAATGACACAAATCGAGGTACATGCCCCCCAAGATTCATTACATTCAACGAAGTGGATGGAATGAAGGTTCACTTTTGAGATCTTGGAAAGACTCGACTTGGAATTTACGAGATCTTAAGCAAAGACTCGATTTGGAAAGGGAGTTGTTTCATTTTTTAATGAGGTTGACATAGTAAAAGAACCATCCTCATAACCTTTGTTTCATTTGTTAACGAGGTTGACACAAGATCAAGAACTTTCCTCAACGCACTTGTTTCATTTTTTAACGAGCTTGACACAAGATCAGGAACTATGCTCGAGACTCCTTATTTCATTTTTTAATGAGCTTGACACAAGACAAGGAACTATGCTCCATGATCCTTGTTTCATTTTTTAACGAGGTTGAGACAAGAACAAACTATCCTCGTCACTCCATGGTTCATTAGCCATATGAGAACATGGCTCCCAAGAGGTCTTCGCGGGATGGAAGAAACGCACTCTGGGAGGAATACATGTCATGATGCACCAATGACAGATCGAGTTCCAATGCCCCCAGTACATGATGTACGAGACCATCTGCATGATCATCAACAGAGGCGAAGACGGAATGGGTAGCCACATAATTGACCTGTGGAAAAGAAGGTACTGCTTGTGAGCAAGAACCGAGAGGGGATGACAGCTGCACAGGAGGCATCAGGGGACTAAAGAACAATAATTGATCGATGGCCACCATTCTTCCATCGTGTGGAAAACAAACCACACGGAAAAGCGAAGAGACGAGGGCCCCCATGGCATAAACATAGTCACGACCAAGAAGAATATTGAAATCTAAATCACCTTGGACAACCATGATGTCTATATAGACGGTTTTGCCCCCCAAAGTAACAGGAAGCTTCGGGAGGATCCCTAAAGGTTGACTGGTTCCTTTGTCAAATGCCAACAGAATCTGCATGACCGGCACAAGTTGTGGGGAGCCCAAAGCTTGCCAAGTAGTGAAAGGCATGAGACTAATCGACGCACCCTCATCCAAGATAGTGCCAGGTACTTCCTTATCATAGGCATGTACTGTAATCTGGAAAGGCACATAGGATGTAAGGCGGAATGCAGTCAAATGACTCTAGTCGAAGGAAACGATCAAACTACTTGGTGGGGGAATCGTATGATTTCCCCCTACTCTACAAGAACCGAAGAAGTACCCTCGTGACCAGCGGGTATAGGAGGGTCGTTTTCGGACTCAAGAGAATTTGACGAGACGAGAAGAACATGAGCATGACGCTCTTTCGAAACAGAGTGATCAACAGGTGGTGAACCCAAGTTGACACTCTCTTCGACCAATGGTTGGTCTGGAATAGGCTTAGCACAGCCAGGTTCGGAAAGAGGAGGACGGACAACAGAAGAATCTAAGTCAATCTCTTGGTCGACGAGGAGAGGGTCTGAAGAGAGCCTCTGATAACCAACGGGAAGTTGGGGTGAATAAGCTGTAAGATTTTCCAAAATGGCAGAAGCTTTATCCATGAGCGGACAAAGGTGAAGGGGATGGTTGCCTTCACATAGTCTACAGGGGAATCAAATCTTCCCTTTATTCTTACCGTTGCCAGTTGATAGGGTAGCATCACCATGAGCTTCAGAGGACGATGAGGGATGAGCCGGATTGCGAGACCATACTTATAAGATCCTAGGAATGCCAGGACAATCACGAAGAAGATGGTCACCCTTGCACAATTTACAAGGAAACTTAACCTTCTACGGAGGAGCAGAAGGTGGTCCGACCTGAGATGTACTCGGAGCAGTAGCTGCACAAGTGGCCTTGTGTTTATCAGACTTCTTCTTCTTCTTCATCATCTTCTTCTTCTTCTTCTTAATCTCCTGGTTACTAGATGTGAAACTTTCACCAGGCGAAGGAGGAGAGGAGGAGGAAGAAACAGGGGAAGAAGGCGTAGGCTCAACCTTGGAATCATCCTGTCGTGGTTCAGACGAAGAATATGGTGGAACAGGAGTCATGACGCTCAGGACCACTGAGGTCAAAAACAACCAAATGGGCAAACCGATGGTTAACCCAGGTAAAGACAATGTTGCCATATACGGAGCACTGGCATTTCCAAAAGAAGGAAACGGACCAGAGTTCCCATCTGGGGGAAGACGTTGACCGGTGGACTCGGGGACTGTGGCCATCGGGAACGAGCCTGAAAAACACTCTTATCACAACCAAGAACTCAAACTATTACCAGGAATATTTCGTGGGCAGTAAATTTTATGACGCGGGAACAAAAATTGACCTTTTCATGTTTCAAGAGTCGAGAAAAGGACGAAAAGATGACTCTATCTCTTTCGAGGTTTAATGAGCCTGAAAGGACAAGTGCTCAGATGGACCTTTTCTTTTAAGGAGTCCGAAAAGGAAGGAAAGTGACTACTCTAGAGAACTAGGCAAAAGGTTTACCAAACAACCCGTAAAACTACATATACACCTTGGCAGTCATATGAAAACCAAGGACTTTCCGTACAGCAGTCAATATTCCCGAATGTTGTGTTTGGTGCGTTACAGTTTGCAAGGTGGCAGACACGACTTCCTAAGGATATAGGATGATAACCTAGTGGGGTCTCCCAACATATACTCGACAGTACATGGGAGCACAATTCCGTACTAAACCACTATTGAGTCATAGGAGGAATCACTCAACCTTGAGTGAAAACAATAGTGACTAGGTTTAACCACGCCGGAGCACATCTCTAGCCTAGACCTCTAAATAATGAGCGTTATGTTCCAATGCGTTGTTAGGTTCATTCAGTTCATTTTAGAGTTGATCTTGGATTATGTTTCAATTTCCAGGCCCTACCGTATGTATATCAAAGAACCTAGGATGCAACTAGAATGAGTAAAACATCTTTTTACTTCAACGAACACCTACCTATAGGAGGGTAGAGAGATCATTCCCAAACCGAGAAAACCAAGACAAGCGAATGAAAACACTAAGAAACACAATGCATCAATACACTAATCTCACGATGCATCGATACTACTAATGAAATATTTAAAATTCGCTTTTCAATTTCTCAAACATGAAAATTCGTAATGCAAATGTAATTTCACTTTCGTATGCTAAATGAATGCAAACTTTTGATTTTTGATTTTGTTTTTGAATTTAAAGAGACAAACAGGAAAGTGTGAACTGATCGATCCAAACAATTGTGATCTATGCTCAGTAGTGAAGAAATCGAATCAACATAAAAAATTGGTTCAATAATCGACACTAAAAATCAACCAGCAAGAAAACAAGCAGCAAAAAAGCCTCAAGCAAATCACAAGACGGTTGTGAATGAACCTTGAACAGACTAGTAACCCAAATAAACGGTTTCTCAACGAAACTTCTAAAGGGCTAGGTCACATGGTATAAAAACACAAGGCTCACTCAATGAAATCAAAGAGACAGTACCCTAACCAAAAGCAATTAAAACAAGCTAATGAGAGACAAGAAACAATAGGGGATAAACAAGATTGATGAATTTAGGAGGTAAAGTTGTAAAAACAACTATACAGGAATCGTCGCAAGTGTTACACTGACAACTAGAGACCGTCGCAAGTGTTACACTGACAACTAGAGACGGTCGTGAAAGTACACCTATTTTCCGCGACGGTCCGATTTCAAGAGTCGTCGCAGGAATTAAACTAGCAACCCAACATTGTCGCGGGTACAAAGCTATAAAACGGCGACGTCGTCGCGACTGTCAGGATATCTTCAACGATGATCTTAAAAACCATTCAATCCTACAGACAATAGAGGGATTCCCCAGACCGATCTAGGTGACCCAAAAGACTGATAGTTAATCCCCAAAACTCAAGAGAGACCAAAACAAAATCAAAACAAGAGCAAAGAGAAGAACATAGGACAGACTCTCCAGCAGAGTCGCCAACTTGTGATGCAGGAAAGTGTTCCCTCTGCGGACAGAGGCAACCCCTCTAGCCCTAGAGTGGGTCTAGTCATAAACAAGGATAGATCAACAATATCTTTCCTTAAACAGTCATAGTTGGAGGCCTACCTCAACTGGTGGTCAATGGAGTTCCATTGCGCAGCTCCAACTTTTGCTTCCTTCTCCTCAATGAGTGATCAACCTGAAATAATGCAAAGGAAATACAAAAAATCACGTAACCGGAAAACAACAATGATCTATTTACTCACAAAGTCAAGAAGTCATGAGCTATCAAGTAAATTACATACAGGACATAGGAAAACATCATTGATTGTATTAATAATGAAATAAGAGCAAGCTTACAACCAAAGTCTTGACGTCGCAAGCCTTCTCAGAGGAATTCAGCCAACATGTTCTTCAAGCATTCACTCTTTGAAGATGGATCTCCCAACATACAAAATCTCTCTCTCACTCATAAGTTTTACATAATAGTCAAGAGCACTTCACAACCTTCCACAAGCTATCAACACTCTCACACTTGTCACACCCACACCAGCTATCTATCAAACTCAAAAGCAATAACAACACTGCTCAATCCAAGAATTTACCAACTAGATGATCATAGCAAAGGTGAGTGTTTAAATAGGAGAAGGAGTCTCCATGAAAGGTGGAAGAGAGAGCTTATCCCCAAGGAAGGTAGCACAATTGACGGAACTACCATACCAAGGAAGGAAGGGCGACACAAACTATGCCAACAACCAGGTCTGGAGTCATCCAGAAGGCCGACTATTGGAATGAATTCGCCCAATCTAGATCATCGCGAGTTCATATCTTTAGCACTGACATCGCAAGTAAGTAATGTAGCCAGTCATACCTTCGCTAAAGATATCAAATAGACTCACAACGGGGCATGAAATCGAACCGTCGCGGGAAACAGATGTACTTCCATGCTGGAAGCACAGCTGGACTGTTTATGAGCGCCGTTCAACGTGTATATTAAGTCCATAGTCGCTATGAGGCAAATAACTTAGGAAAAGTGGGTCAATTGGCAGCATAAGAGAGCATTTGTTCAGTATGAGTATGTTTGACTTGGACACATGACACAGTAGGACTGGGAGTGAAGGCAGTGACAAATTATTGTGTAACACCAAGCATTCCAAGTAGTGCTCCATATCCCAAAGAAAGTTACCAAGAGTCTTCGCACTTCTTGCACCATCATAAGATTCTGGTTCCTTGACTTTCACATGAGGCACTCCTCCACCTGAGTTATGCCTCACGGCCTTCTTCAACACCGTGATCTCATTCCTGGCTTCATCAAGAGATTTCTGCAAGTTCAAGATTTCTACCAAACCTCGATCTCTTGCTTCTCCAATCTCCTTGACTTCATATTCAAGTTTTGTACACTTAAGGTGAGTGTACTCATGCTGACTCCGGAGTTCATCGAGTTCTTCCCTCATCTTCGAATTAGCCTCTTGATCTTTCACGACCAAGTTCATCTTCGTAGTCCAGTGAGACTCCAGTTCCTCCATTCTTTCCAACACCCTTTCAATGAAAGTCAGAGTCGCATTGTGGCTAGATTCTCCCATTTCCACATGAGATTCACCTTCCATTTCTGCTAACTGCTTCCTCCTTTGTGATCTAGTATAGACCATCCACCAGCTTCACCAAGTTCCCTACAAAACCGAACTAGCTCTTGCTTCACTTGTATGTGAAACCAACTTCCTTCACTTGCAAGTACATGTTTCCACTGTCACGAGCAACCCTTGCTCAACACCAACTATCAAGGTGTGTATCACCAACACCAGCTCCGATATCCCTGCACTTCAGTGTAGATGTGTAGCAACTTCAACCTACAATGCCTGAATCAGCTACTCTGATACCACCTGTCATGCCCCTACACTTGCGGTAGTCTTTCAACCTTACAGCGAGGTGCGACACCACCAAACACTTTCTTTTCACCAATACTTATGTTCATGGACTACGCTTTAACATTCAATACTTAGTTTATTTTTCTTCACCAAGTATTATTATTATTCCTTTATACTAATGAACACCCATACACATTCATTATCCACAACAATTATACATAAAGAACACAATTGCAACAGTATAAAGGGAGGGGCAACTCCCTAAAAAATGAGTCTTCCCAATTTCAATATATTATACAATTTTACAAGTATACTTGGGAAACCCCAAGTTTCATACTTAACCAAATTTCCACCCAGCAACACCTTTGTGCAGCCTCACCGTTTCAACACACGAGTTGCCTTGCCCAAGTCGGGCAGGCGCGCCCTCACACGGACCGCCAACCAAAACTCCACAACCGAACTTCGTGTCACCCGGCGGGCAGGCGCCTTCGTGCACCCTCCACCCGCACTTACGACCGTCGGGCGGGCACCTACACGCGCCCTCCACCCGAGTCTCCAATCGGTGGGCAGGGACTCTCATGCACCTTCACCCAAGACTTCAACCGAACGGAGGGCGCCTACACACACACCTGTGTTTACCTCCGAACGGCAGGCAGCTACATACACACACTCGCATTTACCTCCGAACGGCAGGTGGGTGCCTTCGTGCGACCCACGACCTGCGTTCACCCATCACCAAGACTCGTGCCAATTCTCGTGTGGAGCTGCCTGATGAGTGGGCGCATCTCTGACGCCTTGCTATGGCCTTCTCCACCCTTTGCACTTCTCTTCGATGCTTGAATGACTCCGTTCGAATGTTTTTCGATGGATGCCTTTCGCTCCACTTAAGCCCTCCATATATACGAGCAATTGGGCGAGTCGCGCTTTCCGACCGACTCGTCCAACACGTTCAGCCAATGCCCTCATCTTGCCAATTCGGTTGCCTTCGTTTTGTCGGCCCGCCCATCACACGGGACCGCCAACCCAACCTTCGCCCGAATTCTAAAGTCTATAAAGTCGGCCCGTGGGTGATACCAACTCGTCCCCATGGTATAAGTTCGCCTTTCCCAAGACTCCCACACGCATTATGTACATGCTCGCTCGCACGCCTTAGCTAAGACTCGTCCGTTTCGCATCGCATGACCATAGGTCCTTAACTCGTGTTGTGGACGTGCATATGTCAGCACGTTGAGAATCCCAATTCCTAATGTCCACATTACTAAGTAACAAAAATATTTTCACAACCACCAAATTAATACTAAAATGTGATCACTAAATGTCACTTGGAGTGACATAATAAAATTTATTTTAAATTTATATATAAATACGTATGATACCATATGGGATTGGTCTATAAATACACGTCCTAACATGTTTAAGCCTATGGGCATATCTATTTTGGAACATGACTTTGTTTAAATTTCAAGTTGAAAGAATATTATTAATTTTGTTAATCACACATTTTAGAGGTGGTCAAAATCAATAACATTATCGTACATAAACTTTGATCAAAATAAAATTTAATTTATTCATCTAAACTTATATCAAATCACGATCCATATGGATAATAATTTATGTCCGTAAAGTCAATATTTGAATATGTGATCAAAGCCTTGGTTCTAAATCAAAGGGATATATTTGATGTAATTGTGAAGTATATGACTATTGTTATTCTAAAACATATAATAGTAATATTATTATCTAATTTTAAAGTTTCTAATTTTAAAGTAATGATGGTGTATGATTTTTTTTTTTATAAAATAAAAAGATTTTCCCAAATAAAAAATTATATACTCTATTTTAAAATTTATAAATTTTTGAAAAAATATTTATTTTTTGATCATTAAATTTATTTTAAAAAAATATAAATAATTTTATGTTAAACAATAATGATGATATAAAAAAAGTTTAATTAAATGATAATAATTATTATTATGAAATTAATATTGATTGATTACATTTTAAGAAGCTAACTAATTATAAAATATATTTATTTATTTTTTGTATTAAAAAATTATAAAAGATTGTTTCAATATGAAAGATTGGACCATGCTCAACTATGGTCCAACACCACATTGTAACATATATTGTTTTAATATGAAAAATCAATCATGGTCCAATGTCGCATTGTGACAAAGGTTGTGTCAATATGAAAATCAGCCATGGTCAATCATGGTCAATCATGGTCAACCATGGTCAATAACCATCGTCACATTTTGACAAAGATTATTTCATGGTCCAATTTCGCATTGTGACAACCATGGTTCAATGTTGCACTATGACAAAGATTGTCTCAATATGAAAATCAATCATGGTCAACCATGGCCAACGTCACATTATGACAAAGATTGTCTAGATATGAAAATCAATCATGATCAACGATGGTCTAACATCACATTATGACAAATATTGTCTCAATATGAAAATCAACCATGGTCAACCATGTTTTTAGGGTTTATAATATTTATCTTAGGGTTTATATACATTGGGTTTATAATATTAATCCCTTGGGTTTAATATTATTCCCTTGGTTTTACAGTACCTTGGGTTTTTAGTATTAATCCATTAGTTTTATTATTCGTTTGGGTTTATAATATCAATCCCTTAGGTTTATTAATCTAAGGGTTCATATTCCTAGGGTATAATATTATTCATAAGGTTTATAATATTAATAGTAGGGTTTTTTATAAATCCCTTGAGTTTATAATCATGGTCAACCATGGTCCATGGTCAACCTTCTGTTTATTATTCCCTTGGGCTTATAATATTAATTCGTCGGGTTTATTAATCTAAAGGTTCATTTTCCTAGGGTGTAATATTATTCATACAGTTTATAATATGAAAATCAACCATGGTCAATAATCGTAGTCACATTGTGACAAAGATTGTCTCTTAGTCCAACGTCAAATTGTGACAACCATAGTTATCCATGGTCAACCATGGTCCAACGTTGCATTGTGACCAAGGTTATCTCCATATGAAAATCAAACATGGCCAATCATGGTAAACCATTGTCCATCATCGCATTGTGACAAATGTTATCTCAATATGAAAATCAATCATGGTCAACGATAGTCACACATTGCGTTCTGACAAATATTGTGTCAATATGAAAATCAACCATGGTCAATCACGTTTATTTTAGGGTTTGTAATATTTATCTTATGGTTTATATACATTGGATTTATATTAGTTTTTAGTATTAATCCATTGGGTTTATAATATTTATTGAAGGGTTTATATACCTTGGGTTTATAATATTAATCTCTTAGGTTTAATATTATTCCCTTGCATTTATAACACTTTGGAGTTTTACCGTTAATCCCCTGGTTTTATCAATCTAAGGGTTCATATTCCTAGGGTATAATATTATTCATAAGGATTGTAATATTAATCATAGGGTTTAATATAAATCCCTTGGGTTTATAATCATGGTCAGCCATGTGCACCCATGGTCCAATGTCACATCGTGAAAAAGATTGTCTCATTATGAAAATCAACGATTGTCAATTATGGCCAAATGTTTCATTGTGACAAAGATTGTCTCATATGAAAATCAATCATGGTAAACACATGATCAACCATATTTATTTTAGGGTTTATAGTATTTGTCTTAGGGCTTATATACCTTTTGTTTATAATAATAATCCATTGGGTTTAATATTACTCTCTTGGGTTTATAATCCCATGGGTTTTTAATATTAATCCCTTTGGTTTATAATAATAATTCGTTGGGTTTATTAATTTAAGGGTTCATTTCCTAGGGTGTAATAGTATTCATATGGTTTAAAATATAAATCTATGGGTTTAATATAAATCCCTTGGGCTTATAATCATGGTCAACCATGGTCGAACGTCACATTGTGACAAATATTTTCTCAATATGAAAATCAATTATGGTACAACATCGCAATGTCATAAAAATTGTCTTGATATGAAAATAAATCATGTTCAACCATGATCAACCATAGTTCAACGTCCCTTTGTGACAAAGATTATCTCAATATGAAAATGAACCATGGACAACCACTGTTAACCATGATTATTTTAGAGTTTATAATATTTACCTTAGGGTTTATATACCTTACGTTTATAATATTAATCCTTTGGGTTTAATGTTATTCCCTTGGGTTTATAATACTCTGGGGTTTTAGAATTAATCCTTTGAGTTTATAATATCAATCCCTTGTGTTTATTTATCTAAGAGTTCATATTCCTAGGACATAATATTATTCATAAGGTTTATAATATTGATCCTAGGGTTTGATATAAATCCATTGGGTTTACAATCATGGTAAACCATGGTCAACAATGGTCCAATGTCACATTGTGCCAAAGATTGTCTCAATATGAAAATCTACCATGGTCCAACATCGCATTGTGACAAAGATTGTCTTAGTATGAAAATAAATGACGGTAAACCATGGTCAACCATGTTTCTTTTAGAGTTTATAATATTTATCTTATGGTTTTTATACCTTGGGTTATAATGTTTATCCCTTGGGTTTGGAATCGAGAAGCGATTTGTACCTTCTTCGGTTTGTGGTATTCTCACCTATTGGCTGCTCGTAGACTGCATTAATGGATCTTTATCACCTACCAAGCTTGGGAAATTATCTCTTGTCCGGTCTGGTTTATATGGGTTGGTTTTGATTTAGATTTTACTGCTAATTTTTGGGTCACTAGTCGAGGGGGTCGATGGCTTTGGTGGACTAAGATTGTCGACTGCCTGGAGAGGGAGTCTAAGAGACCAATGAATTGGTATGGGAAATATTGGGTCGGGTAGAAATTTGGCATTATAGGTTGGATATCTATGCCCCTGGTGGGCCAAACTTTGTGCTTATTAAGTCCTTCATGTGAGGTCCTACATCTTGCCCCTATGTTCATTGGTTCACCCGGTCTAGGGATTATGGTGTATTGGAGTGTGAAGGGGAAGAAAAATTATTCCTAGGAGTGTTCTGAGGTTGGGTGTATCACAATTTTAGACCCTCTACAGTTAGAGTGGTTGTCTCAATAGAATCGAGGGCAATACGCTAGTTGGTCGTTGTGTTTTTGGGAATTTTAGAGGTTGGAGCATCCTTGTAGAGTTGGGTGGTCGGGTGACTCCCATATTCAGAGCCCATGATGAGTCATCGACAAAAATAGGGTGGAAGGAGTTGAGTGTCAGTGGTCATGGGTGTGTAAGTGTCTGTGGGAGGGAAGTGAGTGCTTGGGATTATGGGAGTCCAAGGTCGTTTTTATTGCAGGCATGCAACGAAAATGAGGTAGGCCTCATCGAGGGGATTTCCAATGCGGGCGTGCTGACAACAGAGGTGGTGGTGCCTCTTCCTCCAACGAGGGAAGTGAGTGCTTGGGATTGTGGGAGTCCAAGGTCATTTTTATTGCAGGCATGCAACGAAAATGAGGGAGGACTTGTCGAGGGGATGTCCAAAGCAGGCATTCTGACAACAGAGGTGGTGGTGCCTCTTCCTCCAGCGAGGCTCATTCGACCAACCTGGATAAAGAGGAGGGGCTCTCTCAGATTCTGGAAACACCAACTCTACATGTAGTCCATGTTAACACATTGGACTCCATTGTTGAACAATTGAGGAGGATTCAGACCAACATGGACATCCTCCAGGACCACATGTATGAGGACCACAACGAAAATGTTTCCTACTAGAATGCCATCCAATTCACACAAGAGGAAATTCTAGAGGAACTAGCTCATGTCCATTACAACCAATGTAGAATTCATGATTATCTGTGTGAGATTGAGGAGTGTCTGGAGCACATTGAATTTCACTAGCATGACCAACAAATGCAAAGGGAGCAACCAACTCATGTAGACATGCATCCCCCACGTCCATCCCCCTGATATGAATGTGCTAGGTTTTGTCTTAATTTTTGCTATCTTTTGGCTTGTATAGTTGAGAAGCCCTCCAGAAATAAGGTGCAAATTGAAAAATGTTGTGTTGTATATTTCAGCTCTCATCGACAACAAATCCGGTCAGAGTGAGGCACGACAAGTTGATGACCAACAATATGTACTTGTTTTTCCATCAGTGATATACAATTATTGCTTTGATCGACAATTTTTATTTTTTTTTTATTAATTAATTATTATAACATTTTAATTAAATGATTTTAATAATAATAATAATTTTTTTATTTTTATTATAATAGTTATTTTTGTAATAATATGCTATTTTATTATTATATATTTGTCAATATGAATATTAACCTATACCATCAATAAGATTAAGTAATTAAATTAATTAAAAAATAATATAATAAATTAAACAATAATTATTAATAATGATAATAATAATTTTATTTGTATTTAATTATGTAATTAAATTTAATAAATTAATTATAGTATTATTTAAATCTTTGCCATGGTGTCTCTTCAACTGGTCTTGATGAAGAACCACACTTTTTGATTTGAAACACGTCGGCCAAAAATTTCTCTTATGTGATTTTTTACCGAAAGACTTTACTTAATAATAATAATAATATTATTTATTATTATATATTTATATATATAATATTATTAAACATGATTTTATTTATCTATTTTAATATATTTATTGATTAATAATTAATAATTATAATTATAAGAATAATAATATTTTTATTATAATAGTTATTTTTGCAATATTATTATTATTATTATTTATATTTATCAATACAAATATTAATATTAGATCTATACCATTAATAATGATGGTGACGATGATGATTAACGCCCACTAAGACCAATGCAATCTATCTGACCTTAAGAAGAAAAAGAATCTAATTGTAATTCTTCAAAATCTTATTTCTATGTTAAAAAAGGAAACAAGTGCTCCAAGATCACTATAGTTGTGCTGACTTAACAAGTCAAGAAGATTGGAAGTGTGGCAGATGTTAGGGAAATGAGAGCGGATGCGAGTAAGAGTCAGACAATCTAAAAGAAAGTGTTTTTCATCTTCCACCCTCTTTGTATCGCAAATCTGACAAATTCTATCGTCCTAGGGAGTCTTGGGAGTAGACCACCACCCGATTTCACTTCGAAGCTCATGAGAATTAGTTCTTATCTTAGAGATGTTCGTTTTTTTCTTAGTGTTACACTGAATTTTGTCACCTTGACTATCTGCAGTTATATGGCCCCATCAATAGCCATATTGTCCTCTTTGTCAAGCCCCATACCTCTGCTCTTCATGTCAAAACTTCCAAAGAGAGAAAGTCACTTGAAAACATGTTTATCTCTGGGTACGCAGGTTCTCTCTACCTTGCCTGCGTGTACGCATCCCAAGTTCATTGTACTGTGTACTTGTACGCTCTGTATGTCAAGGTTGGGTGCGTACCCTGTAAAGGTCAAAAGGCGCGAGTTTCATCTTTAAAAAGTTACTTGTGGTCACTTCTAGAGCTTTCTAGAAGAGTTTTGACGTGTATTGAGCGCCTCCAGATGGTTCATGCATCCCTATGATAGAGGAGCTTATCCCATCAAGAGAGGAGCTACCCCATCCAAAGAGGGAGTATCCCATTGATGTTGGAACTGAATAACTTCCTCTAGAATACTATAAATACAGGCATTGGGCCATGGGAGGGGAGGTTGAAAGCTGAACATTCTAAAGGGTAGATGCTGCTGGATTTAGGACTTCCATTGTTGACTTGTAAGGAGAGATCACTAGCCTTCCTTGTTGCCATATTGGGAGTGGGTGAGCTTGTCAAAGTAGAGGAAATCTCTTGTTGGACCCTGGGAGGAGCTTGCACAACACCAAGGCTCAGGTTGTAATGGTTCCTTTTTTGTTTCCTTAATACAAATAAGTCCATTCTTCTCAATGATTTGTTGTTAATGAATTATTTCATGTACTCCTTGGTCTATGTGATGAATATGCTTTGTTTTATGAAATATTCAGGTGTTATGTAATCGTTTGCTTTGTTAGTGTATGCAGGTCTTAAAGTGAAGGAGGAGCTCATCTGGATCAGCAAGGCTGGCCTGCTACAACAAGCGTTGGACCTAAGGTAAGATCGGAAAACACTTGATCTCTCATAGAATAATGTGTGTTTAGAGAAGGATTGCTCTTGTTTGGTTTGTTTGTCACTAGAGAGTCTTAGACTCCTAGGGAGGTTAGATTTGTCCGCAAATATAACTCTTTCCGCATGACAAATTGGCGACTCCACTGGGGATCGAACCCAGAATCTCTGGTTTCGCAGACTCTGCTCTTCATGTCAAAACTTCAAAAGAGAGAAAGTCACTTAAAAACATGTTTATCTCTGGGTACGCAGGTTCTCTCTAAAGTACGAAGCCTGTAATAGATGAGGGTGTACCTTGATTTGCGTCATTATGCTGGGGGAATGCAAATAACAAGCATAGTTTTTTCATTTCAAGCTTGCATAAACATGAAACCGAAGCCGAGCATAGTTCTTTTCCTGTGTCAAGCTCGTTAAAAAATGAAACAAATCCTCCTCTAATTGAGTCGAGAGTTTGACTAGACCTCATAGATGATAAGTTGTATTTTTAGGTTAGTTATTTCAGTTTTTGCATAGTTTTCTTATAGTTTGAGGTCAAGTCTTTCAAATGATCTTGTATCTGAACCTTCATTTCATCCAACTGGTTGGATGAAATGAAGCTAGGGTCCATGCCCTCTAGAAGTTATGCTTAGGGGGCATCAAGCACAGTTTTCTCTCTGTTTCAAGCTTGTGTAAAAATGAAACTATTTCGAAGCATAGTTTTTCTTTGTTTCAAGCTTTTGTAAAAATGAAACCTATCTCGAGTCAATTTCGGTTATTTTCAAGACTCATTAAACTCATGAAAATCCCGAGATTATTTTTAGGTTAGTTATTTCAGTTTTTTGCATAATTTTCTTGTATTTTTAGGTCAAGTCTTTCAAATGATCTCGTAGAGTACATTTTTATCATTTTTTCGAACTCGTTAAAACTTACGAAAAAGTGAAACCTCAGAGTCATCTTTTAAGCCCTTTTCTGACTCCTAAAAACTGAAAAGATTGCCGAGCGTTTCTTTTACACTCTTTAAAATGGAATTAAAAGACGGTCCTCTTACAGCCCTTTTCTGACCGAAAAAACAAGAAAAGATTGCCGGATTTTTGTCGTTTCAAATTCGATATTGGAAATAAAACGACGTGTCCTTGATCGCTTTTTACTTTTCAGGTCAAAGACACTAACTATGAAAATATCCTTGGTCGCAAGATCAAGCGGTTCTCCTAGGTATTATTTTATACTTTTTCGGGCTTAGGAGACACAAATTTACGAAAAAGTCCAAACTG
>APFE030271731.1:173433-201566 GCA_000404065.3 Pinus taeda
ATATGGTCAAAAAAAAAAAAAAAAAGAAGATAATTTTGGTTATCAAGGGTGGGGTTGATCACCTCCTTATAATATCTTAACTTCCTTTTACCCTCCAACTCCTTATCATCCCATAACTTATCCTTAAATTTGGAGGTGATAGTATCTTTGACATTATCCTTGCTTCCCCGGATGATCTCCTCATCTATCTGCCAATGGTTGAGCCAAGATTGGGCATCCTTCTGCCACCCACACTTGAGGTGGAGGTGGGGGTTTTGACTAAAGTTAGAAGCAATTTTAGGAAGCCTCTTGGATTCTATGTTGTAAAGCTTCTTCTTATACATAAGATACTTAAACATAACCCTGCTTTCAATAAGGGAGAGGCCATATTAGATCAAGAGGATAGGGTAGGGGGCATTTCCCTTGATCTTGAGATTGTAGGTTATGAATTTCTTTTGAATCGTCTCAATCTTTCTCCTTTACTCTCTGGATATACTACAACCCCAAACTTTGCATCTGTATAAGACAACAAGGGTGACGAGGATCTCAAAGAGGAACCTTTTTTACCTCCACATACAAATATCGACCTCCTTACCATTGCTTTCAAGCTCATAATAAGCTTTCCAGCCTCCAATAATCCTTTTCTCAATGTTGTAATTCTAGTTGAGCTGATGAGGAATGTCAATACCTAAATATTTATAAGAAGAGACATGTTTTAAGCAATTGTTATCATAGATGAAATTATGATGGGTGATCTTTTTGGATTTAATTATCATGACTTTAGTCTTGTCGGTATTAATCGTCATACCCATCTTGGAGCGGTAGTCATGAAGAGTCTTAAGCTGCTTATCTAGGTGCTCATGGCTTCTTGCAAGAAGAACGATATCATCGGCATAAAGGAGAAGAGTAATGATAATTCCAGCAAGCTTAGTGCCCTTGCACCCCATGATTTCAAAAAACTCCACTAGCTTATCGATGTAAATGCCAAAAAGGGTAGGGGATAGGGGACACCCTTGCTTAACCTCGATATTGCATTTAATATCTTTAGACCACCCTTCATTGGTATTAAGCTTGGTAACAACCGTCTCGTAGAGGTCAATCACAACAATCCTCAACTTAGGGGGCACCATTATCTCATCAAGTCTTTTCCAAATCTTATCCCGAGGAACAATGTCAAAGGTTTTTCTAAATCCCACAAAGCAACATAAGCAACCAACTTTACTATTGCGACCTTCCTCGGTAATGATCTTGAGAGTGCCGAGATGGTCGATAGTCGAGTGATATCTCCTAAAACCAACTTGTCCTTTATCTCTTTTACCATGGATTTCAAGCCAACAACTAATCTTCTTTTCCAAAATGAGCCCATAAAGTCTAGCTAAGAAGTGGCTAATCATAATGCTCTTGTAGTTTGAGGGAACAATTTTGTCCCCATTTTTAAGGATAGGCACAATAAGGCTTTGTGTCCAAGGCTTAGGGAAGCCATGCTTTTCAACCAAATTGAGAAGCTTGTGGAGATGGGGAATGAGGACAGATCTTCCCATTTTAAAGATCTCAGCGTGGTATCCTTCAATATCTTTAGCTTTCCCATTAGCGAGCTTATTAATCCCAGACTCAACATCTTTAAGAGAAAATATATCTTCCTTAATAGGAGTGTTATTGATGGTGTTCATGGTGTCTGGGGAGTCATACAACTTCTTAAGATAGATGCTCCACTTCTCTAAGGGGATCAAATGATTATCTTTTGATTTACGAACAAGCACATTCTGCCTAAACTTTCGGGGCACAACTTTAGAAAGGTGAGGAAGATACTATTGTCTCATATTAATATATGACCATTGTTTATGAGAGATTTATATATACTAGTAAATTAATTAATTAAAAATTAATATAAATTAGTTAATATAATAAATTAAACAATAAATAATATAAGTTAAAATAATAATAATAATTTTAGTTTAATAGTTATCTTTGTAATATTATTATTGTTTATTTATCAATTTGAATTTTAATATTATCATTAATATTAAATCTATATCATTTACGAGTTTTCCAACCACATTTACTAATGTGGTTGTGTTAGTCTTTATTGGAATGACAATGGCATATAGAAAGGAATCCAAGTAAAAAACTTCAAATGATACTTTGCCAAATAGACATAATCAAGTAGAAAATAATAAAAATACTTAAAAAGAATTTTAATTCCAAAAATAAGAAGGAAAAAAAAAAACTTGAGACAATTTTACCATGGTTATTATCTAACAAAAATGTTTTGCATACAACTCATTAAAAACTAAATAGGGAAAAATGACCTTTAGTGTTAGGTAATTGAGATCTAACAAAACAACACAATCAATGACAATATTATTTGATTTCTAAATACATGAAGGTAAATTTGGAGCCATAATTGTAGAAATTCCTTGTAGATTCAAATTGCTAATTGTAATTTACTAAAACAATAGACTTGAATCTACTCTACTCATTAGCGGAAATACTTAAACGATCGTGAAATCATGAAGCATACAAGAGAAAGAAACCAATCAACACATTACACAATGATTTATTGGGGAAATCCACAACTAAAACCCCTGCTATCTGTATATTGCACTAGTCATAAAATATGAGAATATTACAATGCTTTTCTCAAGCCCGAGCAGCCTCTTCACTATCTCTGTCTGTCTCACTGCTTCCTAGACAAGCCCATGTCAATACTTAACCAATTTTCTACTTGCTCAAGTCACTATTTCCTTGCATTGTTTCCTTGGGAACCAACCCCCTATTAATTAGGGAAATTCCTCAATTGGAATTGCGCAATCCTCATAGGCCTTCCTCTGACTGCATGCACCACCTGTACAATTCAAATGATTATACAACTGATAGTACATTGTCCTAAACTCCAATCTCAATTGGGTAACTCTCATATTTGACATGCACGAGTTATTTATGAGTGAATCATCAGTTTACTGGTTGATCACTTCAGGCAACACTACACTACACTGCAAGCAACACCACACTACTAGACCTCCCACTAGTTCCTCCAACAGTTTGACTAGTTTAATTGACTTTAACTCAGTTAAAATGAAATAATTAATTAGAACACAAAATAAACTGAACTAGGGCTCCTTTAAAGTAGGAGACACTCTGCATGACCCAAGTTAGACCCTCAACTCAAATTAACTAAGCCAACTAAGTCAGATTAACTTAGTTAACTAATACAAGTTATCATGAGATGTGAAATTACAATTTTATTCCCAATTTAATTCAAGGACAAAATTAAGTTAGGGTTTTCTTGTTGCATTTTCAACACTCCCTCTCAACAAGAAAGTGATTATCTACTACCCCTATCCTACCTCTATAAAAATCAAATTTGCAACTTTACAATGCCTTTGTCAAAATATATGCATCTTGTTCTTCTGTAGGAATGTACTCCAGAAACATGATTCTTCTCTGCACACAATCTCGATATTGGATGTTGATATGCTTGGACTGATCATAAAAAACTAGATTCTCAAAGAGTTTGATACAACTCTAATTGCCATAGTAAATCACTGTAGGATCCATCTGCTAACCAAATAACCTAAAAAGGATCTTCCTCATCCAGATAGACTCACAAGTTGCTTGACTAATAGCCATGTACTCTGCATTTGTTGAACTCAGTACAACTGATCTCTACTTCCTGTTGTACCAAGAAACTGTTGTTGACCCAATATTGAAGATTCCCCCTAATGTGCTCTTCCCGTTAGATGGAATCCCTGCCCAATATGCATCTATGAAGCCTTGAACCTTCACTCCCTTTGTCCATCTGTACCAAAGACCAAACTGAGTGGTGCCTTTGAGGTATCTCAACACATGTTTAGCTGCCTTCCAATAAATTTTGGTTGCCTTAACCATTGCTTGACTAAGCTGGTTAACTGCAAAACATATGTCTGGTTGTGTGTTCACCAAATTCATAAGTGAACCTAGAAGCTGTCTGTAAGTAGTAACCTCCACTACTTCACCTGAAGTAGCATCTTCTTTCCTCCAATTCCTTGTTAGAGGAGTCTCCATGGGTTTGCTGCTCTCCATGTGGAACTTCTTCAGTATCTCGTTGGCATACTTGCACTTAGAGAAAAATAGTTCCTCATCTCCTTTCCATACTTCCATACCAAGGAAATAATGCATGAACCCCAAGTCCTTCATCTCGAATTCTCTTGCAAGATCCTCTTTGCAATATTTTACTAGCCTCTCAGCACCTGTTAGAATTAAATCATCAACATATAATACTATAATTAATAATTTACCCTCAAACACAATATGGTAAAGGTTCACATCTGCTTCACTTTTGGTGAAGCCCAACCTAGTGACATAACTTACAATCCTAGTGTACCAAGCAAGGGGTGCTTGTTTCAATCCATACAACGCTCGCTTGAGTCTGCACACATGCGACTCTCTGTTGAAGGTCTCAAACCCTATCAGTGGCTTAATGTACACCTCTTCCTCAATCACACCATTGAGGAATGTTGTCTTCACATCCATCTAATGTATCTTCCATCCCATTTGCATTGAAAGTGCTAGAATATATATGATTGGAGAGTACCTTAATACTAGAGCAAAGGTCTCCTCATAATCAATTCCCTGCACCTGAGAGAACCCTCTAGCCACAAATCTGGACTTGTGTTTCTCCACGCTCCCATCTGGAACTCACCACTAACTTGTCTACTGGTCTTGGGACCACTTCCTAGACAATGTTGCTGATAATGGAGTCATACTCCTAAACCATGGCATCAACCCATACTAGTTTCTACACTGCTTCCTCGAATGAGGATGGCTCAATCTCTACACTCTCGCTCATCAGAGCCATGTAGCCAGTGTACCAATCTGGTGATCTCCTCTGCTTGCACTGTGATGTAGGTTCTCCCACATTCTCTCTAGCATCATGCATCAATTTGTTAGCCTCTTTGGCACGCTTCCTCCCATCTCTGGAAGTCTCTGCATGAGTCGATGCTTCCACTCTTTGCTCCTATGTATGTGGTTGTTCCACATCATCCTGATGTTCTTCCTTTGGAACTGAAAGCTTTTCTTCTCCATGCAACTGAAGCTCCCTCTCAAGGGAACATCTCATGGCCTTCTCTTCATCGAACCTCACATCTCTACGAACCACCGTCATCCTGTGAGATGTAGGTACACCCGATAGTTGTGAAGTGTATCAGTGTACTGCACAAATATGCCCAACTCAGCTGTTGGTTCTGGATTTTTCCTTACATCCTTGGTAACATAACAATAAACTGATGAACCAAAGATCTTGAAGTGTACCACATCTGGTTTCTTACTTGAAAAAGCTTCTTCTAGTGTACTCATCCTGAGAATTCAATGAGGACTCCTATTCTGCACATATACAATTGTTTTGTATGCTTCATCCCACAATTGTAATGATAGGCCCTGATCATATAACATCGCCAATGAAACTCCCATAATACTTACGTTCTTCCTTTCATCCACCCCATTCTGTTGTGGTTTATGGGGTGATATTAACTCTTGTCAAATGCCTTTTGATGCATAAAAGTTCTTGAATTCATTTTGACACATATTGTCCACCGTTATTGCTCCTAAGAGCTTTAACTTTCTTGCCAGCATCTTTCTTAACTAGTGCTTTAAATTCACAAAATTTTTGAACGTTCGATCTTTCTTCTGCGTGAAAAAAATCCAACACTTACCAGAAAAATCATTTACAAATATTACATAATGTTGTGTTTGGCAGTGGAGGCTATCGAGAATGGTCCACAAACATCTGAGTGAACTCTTTCAAGGGTTGCTTGCGGTCGACTGTCCTTATCATGAAAGGTAGATTTGGTGTACTTCCCCAATGTACCCCCTTTGCATGTGTCTCTCTGCTCTAGTGTACCCTTGGGAAGTCCTATATAAATTTGTTGCATGATCTTCAAAGATCTATGGTGCAAGTGGCCCAATCTTATATGCCACAACTCACCAATGTCTTGGCTCTCCACCTTCTCTGCTTTTGTGCTCAAATCAACACAGTCTTCTGCATCCAATTTCTAGAGGTTCTGTTATGAAACCAGCTCACAAAAAGATTGAAAAGATAGATCAACGACTTAGAAATCAGCCTCTTCGAGGGGGCAACCTCCTTTACATTACACAAATGAACAATTATTGGATGATACAGATGACAAAACCTCCTTTCTATATATAGGAGTCTAAGGGGTCACAATATAACCAAAGTCGACCTAACAATAATAATATAAGGGCACAAAAATAACAATATTGGGATTATATGGGGAACAATAATAACAATATGGGGACAATAGGGGCACAACAATAACAATAAGGGATACAATGACAATAGTAATGGGGGAATCACTAGTATTATAGGGACCTAATAGGTTCTTCACCTAAACCCAATCCTCTTCACTTGCATTGAGGCTATGTGATGAAGGAAATCCTTTCCTTTGCTAAATATCACATTGTAGCCACGATCCTCGAACATGGCAACTAAAACCAAATTCTTCTTCAAACCCAAAACATACATGACATATTTTAATGTGAGAGGAGAACCAGACTCCCTCTGAAAGGTAACAATACCGATGTCGGTCGTGCTATACCTCCCATCATCTCCCATTTTTGATGTGCATCTGGAGGTCCTTCTCCTCCAAGTCGCTAAATAATTCTTTGTTTCCGGTCATACGGCATGAGGCTCCACTATCTAGATGCCACACACTACCAATCACTAATTTCACCATGGAAGCGATGAGGGTGAAATCTAACTCGAATTGTGAAGCAAGTGCTTCAACTACAACTCCTCCTGAGGGGTTCTTGTTGACCTTCTTATGCAGACACTTCGTGGCATAGTGTCCCAGTGAGAGTGAAAACATTTAATCTTCGATATGTCCTTCTTCTTGTCGCTCTGACTGGAATCTAATTTGGAATGGGATGACTTCCCTTTCACTTTCTTTGGATTTCCAGCTAAGGCACAATTCTCCTCATCATCATGCTTGGATGCAGATCCATCTCTAGTGTTCTGCCGAATCTCTTCTTGCACCAAGTTGGACCATAAACGATCTAACTTTGGTAGCTTCTCCCTCTCATTACTAAGCCCTAGTAGCTGTGCTAACTCTTGGGAAGGCTTAGAAGTGTTAGGATGACCAGATCGTCTTCAACAACTGTAACATCGACACTTCCAAGATCATTTGGACATTGGGTGAACTTGGTCAAGTACTTTGGTATTGTGTCGCCCTTCTCCATATTAATTTTCTCGAGCTTGTCCTTTAGTGCCAACTTCCTGTGGTCACTGTTGTTTTGAATTAGGTCTATCAAGGCCTTTCAAATTGCATATGGAGTCTCCTTATCGTGGAGGTTTGAGACAATATGATCTCGAACTCCTTCTAGGATAATCCTTCTCGCCTTTGCAACACATTTTCTCCACTCTACCAGATCTTGAGCATCAGTTGCTGGAGGCTTAGGAATATCTTTCTCTGTGAATTCCTTAAGCCCGTTGTCTTACAACACTGCCTCCATCCTGTCCTTCCATACAATATAGTTTGAACTACCCTCAAGGGAATATTCAAGTCTTAATTCGTAGAATTCCATACTGTTGGCTTTAAAGTATGACACTACAAATTCGGTTTCACATGCAAAAGACAAACTTGTATTCTCCTCTTCTAGAGTGATTTCTACTTCGATACCATGTAGATTCAAACTGCTAATTGTAATTTACTAAATCAACAGACTTGAATCTACTCTTCTTATCAACGGAAACAATTAAATGATCGTGAAATCATGAAGCATACAAGAGAAAGAATTCAATCAACACATTACACAATAATTTACTGGGGAAAGACACAACTAAAAACCCTTGCTATCTGTATATTGCATTAGTTAGAAAACATGAGAAGATTACAATGCTTTGATCAAGCCTGAGCAACCTCTGCACTATCTCTATCTATCTCATTGCTTCCTAGACAAGCCTAGGCCAATACTTAACCAATTTTCTGCTTGCCCAAGTCTCTATTTCCTTGCGTTGTTTCCTTGGCAATTACACCCCTATTAATTAGGGAAATTCCTCAATTGGAATTGCGCAATACTCATAGGCCTTCCTTTGACTGCATGCACCGCCTATACAATTCAGATGACTATACAACTGATAGTACATTGTCCCTGAACTCCAATATCAACTGGGTAACTCTCAGATCTGACATGCATTAGTTATTTACGAGTGAATCATCAGTTTACTGGTTGATCACTGCAGGAAACACCACACTACTAGACCTCTCACTAGTTCCTCCAATAGTTGGAACTAGTTTAACTGAATTTAACTCAGTTAAACTAAATTAATTAATTACAACTAAAAATGAACTCAAACCATGGCTCCTATAAAGTAGGAGACACTTAAATGACTCAAGTTAGACTCTCAACTCGAATTAAGTGAGCCAACTAAGTCAAATTAACTAATACAAGTTGTCATGAGATGTGGAATTACAATTTTATTCCCGATTTAATTCAAGGACAAAATTAAATTAGGATTTTCTTATTGCATTTTCAACAATAATTAAATTTATTTAAAAGATTATGTATAAACAAATAGACGTAAGGTTGTGAATTTTATTGAAATGACGAATTCTCAAAATCGTGGCCTTAAACTTTATACCTTTTTGTTGGCTTGACCCATGTGGATTTGAACCTTGAATCTCATTGTTTACATAATAATTCATATAATAGTGATCTCTAATTCAACGACCCTATGGGTTCTTTCCTTAGACTTTCAAATTCTGTAAGGAAATTATTTTTCTTGCATAATTCCCCATGAAAGGTGAAAATTTGTAACAAAGAGAAATACAAATTGGTTTGGAAAATGCATACATTTAGAATATAGCACTTCAAAAAACCCAAAAGTTAGGCTTTGGAATGCAATTCACATCATGAAATTTTAAAAAATAATGTTGGCAATTCATCAGCATTTTACTTTGGCAAATAACCATACTATCCCCCACCATTTGCACTAAAAAATTAAGATTTAGTGGGTCATATGTAAGCAATATGTGAGTCAAGGGATCTCTACTTGAATGGTTCATGAGGCACAATACTTGCTAAGGTTTTGCAAATGGGGTAGCAAGCTAAGTGGGCTTGATTGTAGGGAAAACTCCACAGTTAAGCGCGCCTTGAGCCAGAGGAGTTTCTGGGATGGGTGACCTCCTGGGAAGTCCTGGTTACCGGGTGCAAGCCCCGGAAGTGATGATTGATGCTATGTGATTCGTTCTCCACATTTCACTAGTTTCAATCCCACTTCTTCACCCCTGTGAGCATCACCCGATGCAATGAGTGGTAAGTGAACTATGCAAAAAAAATCATGAGAAATTAGTCAGTTCTGACTACCTCTCATGGAAATGGTCATACGTGAATGACTTACTTAACCCAGTTGAATCCCAAAATGATATCTAATATAATGCACTGCGTAAACCCCCATACTTAAATTCAAAAAGAGTCAAGGGATCTCTACTTGAATGGTTCATGAGGCACAATACTTGCTAAGGTTTTGCAAATGGGGTAGCAAGCTAAGTGGGCTTGATTGTGGGAAAAACTCCACAGTTAAGCGCGCTTGAACCAGAGGAGTTCTGGGATGGGTGACCTCCTGGGAAGTCCTGGTTACCGGGTGCAAGCCCCGGAAGTGATGATTGATGCTATGTGATTCGTTCTCCACTTTTCACTAGTTTCAATCCCACTTCTTCACCCCTGTGAGCATCACCCGATGCAATGAGTGCTAAGTGAACTATTCAAAAAAACCATGAGAAATTAGTCAGTTACGACTACCTCTCATGGAAATGGTCATACGTTTGAATGACTTACTTAACGCAGTTGAATCCCAAAAATGATATCTAATACAATACAATTTGTGTCACGAGTTAGTATTCTCTTCTCCTAAACTTCTCAATTTTCTCACAAAACGCACATGACCAAATTCATCCTCTTTAATGTGCTACAATGAGTGGCCACTAAACACACCAAGTTTGGCTTTGTACTCTTAGCACCTCACAACTTGAACTCAAGTGAAGACTTCACCTATGATGGTGCCCAATGCGGACTACCACGGGATGAACCCAATAATTCATTAATATTTGGATTTGTGAGAGGATTTCCAACTCAAAAGTCAAACCAACAAAAGATGATGTATGACTATGAAAAACACATGAATTTCACAGTTCATAACCATTATGTTGCAATATCTAACAAGTTTGAATTAAGGTAAAGACACTTCACCCATTTGACATGTAAATCTTTCCATAGTTGCAAGGAAGTTGGATTCTCTCAATTTATTTCATGTGATGATCCATTGTACTTTATTACTTGAACTTTATACCTTTTTGATATCACTTTTCCCCTTTTTCTCCTTGTGATGTTGTAAAACATCTCATTTTGAGGGTTAAGTTTGGATTTGACCCTTTTTCTTGTAGTCCACCATTTGATGATGGATGATGTACAATCCCAACGATCCCACTATCCTCTTCCCGCCCCTTGTTGTTGTCATGCCATTTGCTCCCCTTGACATGCCTTGATGATGCATTGTCCTCCATATATGTTACATATTTCACTATCTAGCCACCTCTTCCCAATCCCTATATGTATCTGCATGTGTTCTTCATTCACTAAGCCATTACTATGCATTAAGAAGGTTTGAGAAGACCTCTAAAGAGACAATAATGGTTTAAAATTGTGTGTTTTGGGGGATGAATTTGAGCAACACACATTTAAACATACATCAACTTAGCTTGAAAGTGAAATAATTTCATGAGCCAAGGTCAAGAAATGGTTTTGGTTAGTGAATCATATCCATGATTGAAGAATCCACCTTCCTAGCTATGATCATTTTCTTTCTTAGTTGTGAGTTTTATGGTAACATAAAATTGGTCATACCATGTAAATTATTATAGAACCCTAATGTTTAATCTTATAGTGAAATTATTGTGGAAAATCCAATCATTGGAAGAAGTTGCTCATTAAATGGCAACAAATTAAAGTGATGTAGAATTAATACCCAATGTATAGATTAGTAAAATAATGAAAGAACATGGAGAAGAGGTCCTTGAATTTAAGCAAGAATGCTTATTGGTAAAGTTAAAAAGGAGAGGATAATACCACTACAACACTAGTACTATTGACATGCTTGGTTACGTGGCGCTCATACAAACAAAATTGATGTCTTTTTAACATGTGATGTTGCAATCAAACTATACATAGCGTCCATGCCTTGCGGTGCTATCGAGAGTGCTCTAACTAATTGATATGCAAGTAGATCCCTAAATTGGTGTTATCATATTGTCAAAGTGATTAGACCTACAAATGTAAAGTGCGTGCGAGAGAGATAATCCTATAGACTTTAATCTATATGATTAAAATATGTGTTGTAGAATAAAATATGTATTGTTTTCTCTTGAGCAACTTAATCCTAATGCTCTTATTCCAATATTTTATAAAATTTCATTCTTTGCAATACTAAATGTTAGTCCTAAAGTTTGTATGTCATAGAAGACCTAAATGTTAGTCGTAAAGTTTGTATGTCATGGAAGATCTAGTTAGATCATTGGCATGAAATTGATATCTAACACTAATAGGCTATGACAAACCAAAAAACATGGAAATAATGATTCACATGCATGTCTTTAAATATCAAAACTCAAGATACACATTAACAATATTCAAATTAAAAAATAACACAAATTTTATTTATATTATTATACAATAAAATGGACTACAACCATTACTATTCCCCAACCCATGAAACTTGATGTATTTCTAAATTACACCCACTCCACTCATCAAATAATCAAATAGCTATTATACCTTTCAAACTGAAAAAAAAAGTTGATTTATTTGTTAAAAACTAATTCCCAAAACAATAAACCTTTAATCGGAATTCGATTCCTAATACATTTTAACCCATACCAACAAAAACAATTGCTAATATATGACACACCTTAAATATCATTTAAAAAAAACACCTCAGTTTAAAAAAGAGAGTCTAAATTGGTTTATTCAAAAATACCTTAAATCTCTTTTAAAAGTCTAAAATGATTTTTCTCCCCATAAATTCTTTCATTAAAGTAACTGTTGCTTATAACAGCTACAACCCAAAAGGGCATAGAAGGGTCACCCACCGTTGTAGCGAGCCACATCTTTTCAAGCCGAGATGCAAGGAAATAGGTAATTCCCTGCGACTGCAATATTTTCCCTCAACGCACTGCAATCCATGATTTGTGAGAAAATACAATTTTTAAAAATTACGGACAGACAAAATTGAAATGACCAGCACCGACTTGAGCTCTTGGGAAGGGCAGCAGCAAGGACAAGGGCCACGTCCTGCGATTATGGACGACAACGACTTGGACAATCTCTATTACGAACCCGAAGAGGAGGAGCCTTCGTTGCCATTGAAGAAGGTACCGACAGGGGATGTGTTCGAGGCTTCGAGGGCGGGTGATGTGGAGCGCCTCAGGTATCTGCTCGAATTGGGCGTCAACGTCAATGCGAGGGACGCGTGGGACTCCGTTGCTCTCTACTACGCCTGTCTCGCCGGGCACTTGGACGCAGCCCGGATGCTTTTGGAGAGCGGGGCAATCTGTGCCGAGCACACCTTCGATGGGGATCGTTGCCACTATGCGGCGCTCAATCTCAAGGTCAGGAGGCTCCTCAAGGCCTTCGAAGCTCGCCCCCCGCCCTTGGCTCCTCTCCAGAGCGCCCTCCGCGATGTCTTCGTTAGCTGCAAAGCCAACGGACTCTTTCACCACGAATATTCCAATGAGCATTCAGGTCAGGTGTTGTTTTGCTGCCGATTAGAACTATTGTTCAGAGCATAAAAAAAATCTAAATGTATGGTTGTGACATCTCGTTTTGATTGCTGAAAAACGTCAACAAGTTTTTATCAATTGCCAAATTCTATGCTATACTTTTATGGTACTCTGAAATTATCACTTAAGTTAATGGATCACAGAGAATTGATAAAAATGAAACTTATATTGATTTGGCCCTCGGCCTGCTCATACCAAATACATGAAAGTGTCTCATCGTTTAGGATTAACCGACTCGATAGTCCTAGCAACTTGGATGATAAAGACTATCACTCAGCTACAACTCTCACACATTGGAAAACAATGACTTCTAGAACAACACCTTGTAATTCACACAAATCTAGAACATTTCTCCATTATCTTCAAGCCTCCCCCTTAATGGAGAAACTAGTTATTTACTGCACCCAACTTTTCTCTACATAACATAAACGCAAAGGCTTAGTAAAGATGCCCAACTTTTCTCTATGTAACATAAACGCAAAGGCTTAGTAAAAACGTCTGCCACATTATCATTTGCATTACAATATATCACAGTAATTTCCTTTGACTGCATTTTTTCTCGTACAAAATGATGTTGAGTCTCTATGTGTTTTGATCTTGCATGATAGACTGGGTTGTTTGCCAGTTTGATAGAGCTTTGGTTATCACACTTGATGATTGTTGGTCCTTCCTATTTTTCTTCCATGTCTTCAAGAATTCTCCCTAGTCAAATTGCTTCACAGGTTGCCCTGCTTTTTGGCAGAGTCTCATCATCAAAACTTGGAATATCATATCTGCCAAAGATGTCTTCATCAAATCAACAACATGTGTTGTTGGCTTGAACTTTCAAGAGACTTTTGGATCAATTTGCTTCCTTTTCCATACTTGTGTAACTTTCTTTTCTGGCTTGGTAGTCACGGTTTTAGCTTGTTTAGGGACTCAAGTCAAGTTACAATTACGCGCCATATGTGTAATGTTATGGCATTTGAAACACTCCATCTTGTTCATGAATGAGGAATCATGACTTCTTCTTGCAAAGTTTCTTCTAGGGAGCTGATGGGGAGCGTAATAGATGTCCTTGTGCTATGCCCTACAATTCTTTGCCATGTGCCCAAAATTTGTACAAGAATAGCAATAACCAAAAAATATACTTTGGTACCTCGATGATGGGCAATAACCAAAAAATATACTTTGGTACCTCGATGATGGAGATTTCCTTGATGTACTTCCAAAGTCATTCTGTCTTGGGATCCTTTGTTCAAATTTATTGCCTCTTGCATTCTTGACACCATTTGCATATCTTCTTGGAGTAGGGTTTCTTCCAATGTCATCTTGACTCTTCTTCTCGCCTTTGCTGGAACTGGGGGCATCAATATTTCTTCCAAGCTTCTCCACATCCTTGTTGTTTGAAGTATTAGGGTTTGCATCATTACTATTTGAGGGTTCACCTGCATAACCAAGACCTGATTTATCAAGAGGAGATCTTTGATGAGTTAGGATGTCATCTAGGGTTTGAGAGCTCTTAAGATTCTTGTTCAGGTGATCAACTTCTTTCGTTAGGAGATCAGTTTCTTCTTTCATTTTCTTGCATTCTTCATCCTTCTTTGCTAGATTGCTCTCCATTTCTTCCTTCATCCTTGTTGCTTCACATGTTTCGGCCTTGACAGAGGTGATATCTAATTTTAGTTTGAAGATGTCATCATCCTTTTCTTCTAGTTGGCATGTCATGGTATTTCTTTCTTTTTCTGCTTCATCGACTTGTCCTTCTAGGAGTGGCAAAGATTCCATCACCTTTTCAACTCCTTGTGCTTGTTTCTTTGCTTCTTCTAGTTGAGATTTAAGGGAGGAAACGTCTTCCTTGTATTGACCAATTTTTGCTTCAAGTTTGTTCAAGTCTTCATGTCTTTGTTCAAGATGGCTTGACCAAGTCTTCCTTTTTCTCTACCTTAGCCAATTGATTTGTCATGGTTATGACTTCTTCATGATGCATTTTCTTGTTTTGATGAATTTCCTCCTTTAGCTTGGTGAGCTCCCCATCTCTTTCTTGATTTTGAAGCTTGAGTAGGTTAACTTCCTTCCTTGTCTTGTCAAGGACATGGTCACCATCTCGTGATTGCTTCTTGAGCTCCTCATTTTCCTTTTTCAAATTGCTTATCCTTTCTAGGGCAGCTACAAGTTTTGCCTTAAGATCTTCTTCATCTTCCAGGTCCTCCTTGGTCTTGGTGTTTTCATTCTTGTTTTCAGCTTCCTTTATGGGTTATGGATTTGCTTCTTCCTTTCCATCATCTTCTTGACTAGAGGTTATGGTTAATGCACCTTTTGAATGAAGATCTTGAAGTTTGTCCCACATACCTTTTGCTGAAGAACATTTTTTCACTTTGGCCTTTATAGGATTTGGTAGGCCACTCAAGATTGCTGCTGCCCAAAACTTTGCACTGCCCCAGAAGATTCCCTTTCCTTGGCCCAAGAGAAACCCTAACTTCTCTTTCCAGAAGAAACCTCTTTCTCTTTTCTTTGCACTTCTTCTTGTCTTCCTTTCTTCATCCTTCTGCTTCTTCCTTACTTCACACTTCTTCTTGTCTCAAGTGAGTCGAGTTCTTGTCTTCAAATGGAGGAGGAGTTAGGCTATATATACCCCTCCTTTGTTGCCCTTTAGGCTGACTTGACAGTTGGAGTTAGGCCGACTTGATCTAGCAACTTTCTCATCATTTGTAGATTGACTTGAAGAGGTTTGGTGACAAGTTCTTGGAGGATATTTTACATAGATAATATTGACCTTTTACAAAGTGTAACATGACTTCATTTACATGACAATGACTCTTACATTTTATGACTAGATGACAAATAAATCTTAAAGGCTCTCAATTGGAGTCTTGACTCCAAAACAAAATCCGTGCTCATAAAACCCATGAAGCAAGTTAATAAAATAATTTTATTTTTCTTTATTTACATCTTATAAAATCATATTTACATGTCATTATGAAGACCGAACTTAGTTACATTTTTCAACACTCCCTCTTAACTAGGGAGGTGTTCGTAATGGTACGTTGGACCTTCTCAATCCGAAGAATCTCTTAAGAAGAATTTGGATTTGTAACTCATTTGTTATAGCATCATACCAACCAACATTGTCATATAACAAGGCCTTGACTAACAACCCTATCTCTCCACAAGATCAAAGCACAATGCTGGCGAGACCAATGATTTATAGACATACTCATCATTGTCTCTCCCGTAACATACCCCACCCGGGTTCTCTCAGGGTATGATCCAGGAGGACTATTCTTATCTTGGACTCCCCAGTCCTCAAAGAATATCAGTCCTCCACGACTACTCTTATTGTTGGATGCCCTATCTCATCCTCAAAGAGTATCAGATGCCAAATGATTACACAATCCTCCATTCTGCCTTTCCAGGTGAAGAACAGAACAACATGTCTATCTCTCTCCTTTTCAAACCAAGAGGGTATATTCCATTAAAGGAATGTACTCATTCCATGACAAAGGAATGTACCTAAGGTTCCTGCCTAGGAATTTTCAATTTTCTTCCAAGTAAGAAACTTCTTTATCATGCTCCCTCTTAACTAGGGACTTTCTGGAGCTTCTCTTATCTCCATCAAGTCTCCTTGCAGTCGGCCTCCAAATTAATAATCAATAAGTCAGCTTCACTAAGTAATCTCATGTCGACTTAACTTTAGTGGGAAACGACTATATAAGGGCATGTAGACTTCGCTCAATTGGATGGAGATAGATTTTTCAGAGAACAAGTTCGGAGAATTTTAGAGAACAAGTTTAGTGCAATATAGTGGAAAGAATTCAGATAAGAGGATAGAGGCATGTCTGGGCCATCTCCATCACAGGACCGAAGTTTAGCGCTGCCATCAGATGACTGAAATCTGGGTTAGACTTCGCTCAATTGGATGGAGATAGATTTTTCAGAGAACAAGTTTGGAGAATTTTAGAGAACAAGTTTAGTGCAATATAGTGGAAAGAATTCAGATAAGAGGATAGAGGCATGTCTGGGCCATCTCCATCACAGGACCGAAGTTTAGCGCTGCCATCAGATGACTGAAATCTGGGTTATCACCTAACCAGGACCGAAGTCTGGGTTGCTACCACAAAACCAAAATCAGGGCTACCTTCACGTGATTAAGAAATGAATTTGTTGCAAGACCGTGTGATCATATGTGTGCTATCTCCACAGGACCAAAAAACTGAAGCTACCATTACAGGAACAAAATCTATTACAAAACTGTGTTATATCTATGATACTTCTATGGGACTTGTTACCCACCATTTTGTGGGTGATATCCCTAGGAGAAATTTTTTCTCCAAGATGGTTTTGAGCCGGTAGTCGGTAGCCCCTTGCAGCCACCAACTAACTTGTTGTGCTACTTCTCTGCCACCTGAGCCAGCCATGTGGTCCCTCACCCATCTGTTATGATCGTATGTTTGAAGGTGGGCCTCCCGAACCTAAAGGTGTGCCTTGCCATTTGGTAATTGAGTATTGTAGTTTGCTTATCATGGACACTTCTGGGCATGGATTAATGTGGGGATTCAACGGAAAGAATGGGCTAGGTCTGTGCTCTTGTCCCCTAGACCCCTTTTGGATATTAACTTTGGATTCTAGTCCCGTGGGATCTCTTTTACTGACCATTTGGCTTTAGGGATGGTATTTCATGGGAAACTTTGATTTTGGTTGCGCGGTCTCGCTCCCTCATCCACATATTGTGCCCCCTTTCCACTCATTATAACCCCATTCATCGTTTCTCCCACCTGGGTCCACATTCCTCCATTGGGTCCACATAGGGCTAACTCTCCTCTTCCCCTTGCCCACACCTTGGGTTGGGCCTAGAACGATGCCCCAAAGGTTGATGCAGCTAAAAAGAAAAGTAAAAGCATAGTTGGCCACATTTAACAGGAAATGCACCATAAAATGCAAAAGATGGTTGGGACAAACACATTTAGCACGTGGCCAAAAGGAAATATATGAGCTCTACCCCATCATCATGGCCATCACCCTAGTTCCTACAGGCTCTATGAGCCTCCTTGATCATATAGGAACCCATGATTGTCTCAACGCTTGGTGGGCAATGAACTGCCCTACCTTAAAAGGGGGTATCCACTACTATATCTCACACATCATGCTCTTAGCTCTTGAGCCCCAAGCAATTAATTAAAGAAAAATCATAAAAAGGCAAAAAGCATATAAAGAATGGTGGAAAAATCAAGGTCGGGGCACCTCATGTACCATGATTGCTCCCTCCTATACATTATATACCCAAGTGTGGACTTTCCTTTTACTAGCTACCCTTGTACCCCAGCATGTGGCCAAGGGCTGCCCCTTTTCATTCCCTACTCCATTCATCTCTTTATCACATGCCACCACCTTTTAAAGGATGTTCCTTGGACAGAGTATCCTCTTTAGGAGTAGAAACCCCCCAATGGGGTACTTGGTTAACCCCATTTGGAGCTTGGAGACATTAGCACATGGCAAAGCCCATTATGGAAGGGCAAACCATTATGAAGTCCCCACTTGTGGTCTATGGTTTGTAAGCTCTTTTACTTGGTTTCCTTGATGACTTGTTGTACTGGAAGGCTAGGGGACGCATTGGATCTTATGCAGGATTGCAGGTGGTCTCCAACTTGGGTTTGGTCTCTCTATACGAGGTCCTAACCCTCCAGAGGGCTACATTGGCGCGTGTAGGGTGTGTGTTGAGAACCATGGGTTTCCACAATAGTAGACAACACTCCATGGATCCCCAGAGATGTTCAGAGATTACTCGAGATTCACCGATTGGACGAAAAAGATGCACCTGGTTCACCAGCCCCATAGATGTACCATGCACTTGGAAAATGACCCAGGATTTGTATGTTGATGTGGCAGCACTTACACCATCATTTGAGCCTTTACAGATGGTCTACATACATCTTTGACTTACTTGGAGATCCATGAGGTCACTTGTGTGCCCTCAGCCATTGGGAGCACCACAAGTTTATTATGTGGAGAACAAGGGGCCAATCCCTTATCCATTACTTCTGGAAGTCCAACTCATCAATTTCGCACTTATGGACTTCATCAGGCCTCTTAGAGAGCCCAATGACATGCATTATTGATTATTTGACCTCTTGGGAGGCTTATTATTTTATTTATGAGCTAGTTTGGTTGGCTTGTCACCAATAGATAGTTATTTGCACAATATTTTAGTTGATGGGCTAATGTAGGCTCAAATTAGGTAATTCGAACTCCTAATGAGTGTATATATAGGAGAGACATGAATTCATTTGTACCATCACTTTGGATTGAATCATTCTTCTCTCGTAAGAATTTCACACTTCTTTCTTGGAGGATGAATTGGAGCATGGATGAATTTTGATATTTGGATATGTTCTCTTACATGTAAGTACACACATTGAATGTTATTCTTGTTTTACTTTGTCGTATGCATTGGAATGGGATTTTCGCTATACTAGGGCTAATTGCTGCATTGCATAATTGCGAAGCTGTGGAATTATTGTTTCTATATAGCATCTCTCAATGTATGGGCCATGTATGTTGAATGAAATCTCCTAGCGATGATTCTACCATTGAATTTATCTTGATAAGCCATCTCTTTTTGAAAAGCAAAGTATAAAGCTTTGAGGTCACTTCTCCTTGCCCTAAAGGCCAAGCAAAGTAGTCCTTGAGGCCTCCTTGACTGAGAAACAAAGTTGTTAAAATTGGCAACTAGGCCCAAACTCCACCTTGGACAACTCATATGATGGAGATGATATTTTTATTGGATTCCTCTTTCCCAGAGGTGTAGGATTGATCTAAAGATCATCTCATTATGACAAGTATAAATGGAATTATGAATTTATTTCTTCTATGGACAAATTGTCAAGGTCGGCCAAAAGTCTAATGTAGGCTCGTGAAGCCTAATAGTCATGTATCTTCACCCTCAACGTTGTGTATATATAGAGGAGTCATTTTCCTCATTTGGTCACTCATCATCACACATCTTTCTCTCTCCTTTCCTCTCCTCATTGGTTCGTATAGCAAACAAGAGCATCTCTTTCCTCATACGTTGACTTGGGTTGACTGGAAATTATAGGTTGAAAATAGGAGATCTGTTTTTGGGCTATTACAAGGATGTTGACTAGCATTGACCGAGGGTCAAAATTCATCTTTTGACTATGTTTTTCAGGAAGGAAATTCGTTTTTTTAGGCCGTAGATCCTAGCACAGAGAGGTGGTTGCAGTTGTTTGACCAACGTTGACTGCAGAGCCGTTGACCGCATAGTTGACTGTGCGTTGACCAAGTTTGACCAAGAAATTTAGGATTGTTTTGGGTTGATTTAGACTGTCTTTGGAGGCCGAGTTGAGTAGGTTTGACTGAGCTGATTTGGAGGAGACTTTCTATTAGTTTGACCAACATTGACTTTCTGGTCAGGACATCCTGTTGACTGGACTGTTTAGGCAGTGTTTGGGCAAGTGAATTTTGTATATTGTACTCTCTCTCTCTGCTGAACTTTTGAAGAATAATAAGAAGATTTGATCAAAGGGTTTTCCCCACATTGGGGTTATTCCCTGGCATCCGCCAAATATTGTGTCCTCTTGTCTTGGCTTGTTTTCTGCTTATTGTTTATGTTCTATCTGCATTTACTGTCATTGTTAATGTGATTGCTAATGTGAACATTGGTATTGGACTAATAAGAAAAATTGAAGTAAATTGCTCTAAAGCATAGAACATACCATTTTTATCTAAAATTAACATGGTATCAGAGGTGAGGTGAAGACAAAGCCCAAGCAAGAGTGAGAAGAGCAATCACTGAGATTTGTTGGCAAGGACAAGATTCAATGGCCTCCTCATCTTACTTTAAATGTGATGACAAGCTCAATGATAAGTCTGATTATCAAGCATGGAAGATGTCTCTTGACTTGACATTGGAAGAGCATGATGCTATGGACTATGTGTAGGGAAAGATTATTGAACCTCCTTCTAAGGCATCGGCTGCCGCTAAGACTAAGTACAAGAAAGGTGAAGTCAATGCTAAGAAGATCATCAGGGATTCTATTCATAAGCATTTAGTTGCTTGCATATCTGATTTGGACACATCTAAGGAGATGTATGACAAGTTGGTTAGCACGTTTAAAGCTAGTAATGCAAACCAAGTCCTCTTTCTCAAGAACAAGCTAAAGGACATAATGAAGGGAAGAGGAGAAGATATCCAATCCTACTTCATGAGGATTACCGAAATAAAAAATGATCTTCTTTCAATTGGAGAAGTTATTGCTGACAGGGAGCTCACTCTCATTGCCCTTAGAGGTCTCCCTCGTGAATGGGATGTGTTCAACACTGTTATCCTCAACAATGATTGGATTCCAGGTTTTGATGAATTGTTGACTAGATGTACTCAAGAAGAAACAAGGATGATAGAGAGAGACATGCCTTCAAATAGGAATGATCCTACTGCATTCTCTGCTCATGCTAAAAAGAAGAATAATGCAGGTTCAAAGAAACAATGTCAAGGAAAACCGGGATTCAAAGATGGGAGAAAGGGTAGATGCTTCATTTGTAACATGTTTGGCCACTATGCTAGGGGATGTCTTAATAGAAGGGATACACCTCAGGATGATGACAACAACAACCGCAACAATTTCAGGGGCAACAACAATCAAAGGAATGTCAGCTTCAACAACAATCAAAGGAATTACAGATTCAACAACAAAGGAAAAATGAATGCTCCTGCTACTCAACATGGAAATGGTCAACCTCCCAAAAGATCAAGAAACTCCAGGTATGATGAATCTAATATTGTAGATAACAAGCAAAAATAATTTTATCTTATATCTGCCCTTTCTACTGTCTCTCCTCTGGATACCTTGGGAAATTGGTTGATTGATAGTGGTGCCTCAAGGCACTTCACTGGGTATAAGGAAGCTCTTTCAAATCCTATAGAGAAGTATACAAATTTGGAAATAATTCTTGGAGACAATGCCACCTATTCCGTAAAAGGAGTTGGGAATGTTACTCTTCAATTAAATCAAGGTAACACCATTCATCTACAAGAAGTACTATATGTACCTAATCTAAAGAAGAACCTGGTATCCATCTCGGTGATGGAGGACAAAGGATTCAAGGTGGCATTTATTGATGGAAAGGTATGTGTTTGGAAAAGAAATTTTAAAGAAGCATTTACTCTTGGATTCAGGGTTGACAACCTATATCAAGTTGGAGGAAGTCCATTGGGAGCTATGTCTTGCGACACATCTCTTCAATCCGAATTCTGGCACCAAAGGTTTGCTCATCTTCATTATAAAGATCTACCCTATGCAAGAAATATGGTGACAGCGATGCCCGAATTTAAAGTAGAACATGAAGGTGTTTGGCAGGGATGTGCCGAAGGAAAACATACAGGGGGACCATTTCCCTCAAGTGATTGTAAGACTACCGACATTTTGCAACTGGTTCATTCTGATTTATCTGGTATGTTGCCCATGACATCTTTGGGAGGATATTTATATTATGCTATCTTTGTGGATGACTTTTCTCGCAAAACTTGGATTTATTTCTTGAAGAAGGACGAAGTGTTCACATGGTTTCGCTCTTTCAAAGCCTTGGTTGAAAATCAAACAGGGAAGAAGATCAAAATATTGAGGACTGATAATGGAACCAAATATGAATCAAATGAGTTCAGTTACTATCGTAGAGAAGCTGGCATTAAGAGGGAGACTACTACCGCATATACTCCTGAGCAAAATGGAGTTGCTGAAAGGAAGAATCGTTCTATTATAGAAGCCACTCGTGCCATGCTTCATGATCAAGGACTTCCAAAGTTCATATGGGGAGAAACTGCCAACATTGCTGTGTATGTTCAAAATAGATGCCCTCATCAAGCATTGGACTCCAAAACTCCCGAAGAAGTTTTCATCGGTAAGAAACTTGATGTTTCTCACTTTAGAATTTTTGGTAGTCCCGTGTATTTTCACATTCCAAAAGAAAATAGAAGCAAATTGGATGCATCTGGGAAGAAAGGAACATTTGTGGGCTACAGTGAAACTTCAAGGGCATATAGAATCTATGTGCATGGTCAAAGAGAAGTGGAGATAAGTCATGATGTCACCTTCGATGAAGATGTTGCCCTTGGGAAGATTAGGAACCTTCCTATTCCAAGGGAGGACACCAAGGAAGGACAAAGAAACAAATACAGGAAATCAGGGAGAACCACAGGATGAGCCGATGCTCGATGCTGAAGGACTAATGGGTCCCATTGATCCACCCCCCATGAGCCCTCCTCCTCAAAAAGGAGACCCTCACGGCTTAGGGAAACTCTCGAAGATGCCGAGAGACATATTGCACCAAGGGGGACATTTCGTGAAATTAAGAAGCCGAATAGGTACCAAGGGTACTTAGCTGCGATGAGCACCATTGTTCAAACTGAGCGTTGTACATTCGAAGAAGCTGTGAAGCACCAAGTTTCGAAGGATGTTATGAACGAAGAGTATGAATTGATTATGAAGAATGATGTCTGGGATGTGGTCCCTAGACCCAAGGACAAATCTGTTGTCACCTCGAAATGGCTCTAGAAGATCAAGCATGGAGCTGATGGAAGTGCTGAAAAGTTCAAGGCCAAGTTTGCTGCTCGAGGCTTCTCCCAAAAGGAAGGTTGGACTATGATGAGATATTTGCACCAATTGCCCGATATACCACCATCCGTTCGATCATTGCCCTTGCTACCTCTCAAGGATGGAATTTACGTCAAATGGATGTCAAGACCACCTTCTTGCATGGTTCACTTAAGGAGGAAGTATATGTAGAACAACCTGAGGGGTTAGAAGTTCAAGATCGAGAAACACATGTATGCAGGTTGAAGAAAGCTCTCTATGGGTTGAAGCAAGCTCCCTGGGCTTGGTATGAGAGGATCGACAACTATCTGATGAAGCTGGGTTTTACAAGAAGTGAAGCTGATCCAAACCTTTATTTCAAGGTTGAAAATGATAGACCTCTCATCTTGATACTTTATGTGGAAGATCTCTTTCTGAGAGGTGTAGACCCTCTCATTCATCAGTGCAAGAGGGAGTTGGCTTCCAAATTCGAGATGAAGGACGTAGGATTGATGCACTACTTTCTAGGCTTGGAGGTCTGGTAAAAGCCAGGTGAGATTTTCCTTTTCCAAGGAAAATACATTGTGAAGCTACTTGAAGGATTTGGGATGATGGATTGTAAGTCTGCGACTATTTCGATGGAACTTAACTTCAAGAAGCTATGTGGAAGTGCTATTGGGCCCGCGTTGGGAAATCCTTTTGAGTATCGTCAACTCGTGGGGGCCCTGATGTTCTTGGTGAACTCCCGTCCGGACAAATGCTTTGCAGTGAATACATTGAGTCAATTTATGGTCGAGCCTCATCACATACATTGGATTGCGGCCAAGAATCTTTTGAAATATCTTTGGGGCACAATCACCTATGGACTGAGATACACTATCCGGAATGTGAGGCTCCATGGTTATTCTGACGCTGACTGGGCTGGCAATGTGGTGGATAGTAAGAGCACATTGGGATGTTGTTTCTCACTAGGTTATGCTTCGATATCTTGGATGAGTAGGAAGCAGAAATCGGTTGCTTTGAGCACTGTTGAGGCCAAATATAGTGTTGCTAGTATGTTGATTTGGGGTAACATCAGATGTGCTATAGCCATGAAAATTGGTGGAGAGGCTAAAGCACATGAGATCGCCAAGACCCAAAAATGGTTTGGGCAGATTCTACTCGGTTAAGGAGATATTAAAATAATTAATATTTTTAATGGAGTTCCTAAGTCTAAACTTAGGAAAAATAAAACATTAATGGGTATTAATATAAAACTGGGTTAGAAGGTTATAAAAGACATGGATCAAGCCAAATCTAATCTTAGCCGTTGATTAGAGATGTAATCTTGGCTGTTGAAGACTCAACAGAAAAAGTATAAGAGGAGGCTTGAGGGTCAGTTGGATAATACACTAGAGTGATCAGTCATTCGATTTTCTAGAGCGGGGTTTGTTAAGAGAAATCGAATCAGTGATCAAAGTTGTAGTGATGGGCAGTGAGTACGAGGCAAAGAGGCAGGGATAGTGCTAAAGACTAGCACAGAAGCAGAGAGGTAGACGTAGAGCCAGAGGGAGCCACGCAGAGGCTAGCAGGGACTGCGCAGAGGCCAGAAGGGCCTGTGTCATCCACACAAAGGCTGCAAGAGTGACGCAGAGAGCTAGAGAGGCTGCGCAGAGCCTCAAAGGGCTGACACAGAGGGTTCCAGGCTGATGCAGAGGCCAGGAGGGTTGATGCAGTGCTTTAGATTGTGTTGGAGAGGGTTTTGTGGGGCCTTTCAGAATATCTGCTTTCGAAGAGAGGTATTACTGCCAGGTTTTTTATCTCTGTCGGGTGAGCCAGTTTGGCATCCAGTGTACTCGGAAAAGCTGCTCCATAATAAAAACCCTTAGAACTGCTGCACCAGTTTTCCTAGGTTGGGTTTTTCTGGGGACGGTTGTCCAAAAATAACGGTGTCACTTGTGTGTTTGTCTATTTCTTTTAGTTGTTGATCTGTAGATGGTTGAGACTGAATTGTGTTTATTTCAGTGTTTATATGGTTAAATAACTTGTTAGTAATTAAACAAGTAGGCGAAATAAACCAAAGAATACAGATAAAATTTCTAATGGGTAATACTTAGAAAGTGGACCCCCAGATAGGTCAAGGGGATAGGATTGAGCAACCAATGGTGTACTTGACCTAATGAGGTTCTGGGGATTAGGTTTAAAGGGTATGGATTACAAAGGAGCTCCCTAATCCTCAAAATCCTTGTGAAACTTGACTTCCCAAGTGGCCTTTGAATAACTAGTTTTGATAAGGAATGGGACCACACAGGATCAAGTGGACCCCCGGATAGGTCAAGGGGATAGGATTGAGCAACCAATGGTGTACTTGACCTAATTAGGGAAGAGAAGGGCATTAGATAAAGAATTTCTAGTGAAAAGCAATGTAATGATCCCAATGAGGCTACTAGCCTAAGGAAACCAAGGGCAACATTCAATCATGAGGCTAGGGCTTGAGATATCTCACAATCTCATTGTCGAAATTTCTTCAAAATTGGAGGGGACATAGGAGACACACCAACGCAGTAGGGGCCAAGAGATCGAAATCTTTTGATGGGTGGTTTGCAAGAAAAATGATGCTATAGGAGACCCAATGGGGCTAGCTGCTAGACCTAGTAAAGGAGGAAGGTGATGAAAAAGTGAACTTTAAAGTGATCACCAGAGGAGGACTAGTGCTTTGTCCTTTGGGAGATATGGAGTCATGGAAGATTTAGGGTTTGGATTGATTTCCACTTGTCAAGGAGGCCTAAAAGACAACTTCGTTAGACATTAGGGCTTAATGGAAGCAACTTCAAGGTCATTTATACTTCATTCAACAATATTTGGTGATTTATCAAGACAAATTCAACAAGAATGTCTCTAGGAACATTCATTTATTCAAACGCCCATACATAATGCAACACTATTTAAAGATTCAACTTCCACAATTTCGTTCCAAGAAAAGCAACAAATTAACCCTAGAATACCGAAAATCCTAGTATCATGAATGCAGCAAAATACTAACACGAATAACATTAACATGTAAGAAGAATATATCCAATCACCAAGATATGCCAATCATAGAAGCTCCAAGACAAAGAAGATTAACTAAACGTCGAAATTCATCCATTCATCCAAAAAATCTCATCCTCAAAAGATAGCGAAAATCTCACAAGTAGGTATTATCCAATCCAAATGATGATGAGAGAATGAATCAACTCATCATGTATTTGTACAATGCCTCATGAATTCGATTTAGCTAATTTTGGCCTAATGTAGCCCATAAAATAAAATAATGTGCATAATAACAACCTTTTGGTGACAAGCCCACCAAACTAGCTCAATAATAAAAGAGTACTCTCAAGACCCACCAAACTAGCTCAATAATAAAAGAGTACTCTCAAGAGCGTCAAATGATCAATAACATGTGTCTTTGGGCCTTAGAGGAGGCCTAATGAAGTCCATAAGTGTCATAATGTAAAATAAGACTCCCAAAAGCAATGGACAAGGGGTTGGTCCCTTGTTCTCCAAGTAATAAACCTGTGGTGCTCCCAAATGGATGTGGGGGCACGCAAGAGTCCTCATGGGTCTCCAAACAGATCGAAGATGCCTGTAGACCATTTGCAAGGGCTAAGATGATGGTATAAGTGATGCCACATCACCATATATGTCCCGGGCCATCTGCCAAGTGCATGGTGTAATTGTGGAGCCGACTAGGCGTGGTGAACCATGTGCATCTTCCTCGTCCAATAGGTGAACCACGAACAATCTTTGAATGACTCTGGGTATCCATGGAATGTTGTCTGCTGCTATGGAGGCCCATGGCTCTCTACACACACCCTACATGTGCCAATGTAGCCCTCTAGAGGGTTAGGACCCCATATAGGGAGATCAAACCCAAAATGGAGACCGTCTTCAATCCTGCATAAGATCTAACGCGTCCCCGTGCCTTCCAGTATACCAAGTCATTAATGAAATCAAGTAAAAGAGTTTACAAACCATGGAAAACAGGTGGGCACTTCATAATGGCATGCCCTTCCATAGTGGGCTTTGGCATGTGCTAATGTCTCCAAGCTCCAAGGGGGTTTAACCAAGTGCTCTATTAGGTGGTTTTTGCTTCTAAAGGGGGTGGTATGTTCATGGTACATCTTTCAAATGGTGGTAGCATGTGATAAAGTGATGGAACGGAGTAGGGGATGTGTAAAGTTTTGTAGATGTTCTATGCTAAGAGCAATTTCACTTTTCTCACAGCAATCATACAAGTAGTTAAGCAAAATGCAGATAGAACATATAAGCAGATCTTACAGAAGACAAATTAGAAACAGGAAAAATGTGTGTGTTTGTTTCGGCGGTCAACAAGATGCTTCAACCAGCAAAGTCTCCTTTGGTCAGCCAGCCCAGCATGTGTCACAACAACCCTCCAACCAGTAGATGAGTCAACCCAAGTCAATTTTACAAAATTCAACGATGTCCTGAAAAGTCAACGCAGGGGCAGCAAGCTAAAAGTCAATGCAGCAGCAAAACGGTCAACACTTTGACCTCGATTTTTGTGCCAGGTAGTACGGCCTTCAAAAATTGAACCTTCCACAAGTTTTCAGCTTGATTGGACCAAGCGTTGACCAAAGTCAACGCTGGTCAAACTTCTGCGAAACCCTAGCAGCAGAAACCCTAGCAGCCATACGGTCTGTCTTCTTCGTCCTTCCCACGTGTGGCTGAAATTCGTCCTCTAGGTAGCTCGTACTCTTAGAATGAGAGAGGAAGATGT
>APFE030271731.1:202613-228408 GCA_000404065.3 Pinus taeda
GGTTTTGTCATTTGAATCATCCAAGAATTGTTCATTTATGTAATGTAAAGGAGGTTGCCCCCTCGAAGAGGCTAAATTGTAAGGCGTTGATCTATCTTTTGTATCTTTTTGTGAGTTGGTTTCATAACATGCAACATGGAAATGTTTAGAAGTTTTTGAAATGGGTAGGGCTGGAAATATGAAACCCCCACAAAAAAAGAAGAAAAAAAATGGAAACATCAAAGGGAACTTTTGTTTTGATGTTCAACATTTCCCTCGACGTTTCCACACACACACTTATCTTTTTTACAAATATTACATTTGCTACATTATCTTGCAAGAAAAAGAGAAAGAATGAGACACATTAATGACATTTCAGAAGGAAACCCAAATCTATATTAACTCTCATAGATGATTACATAACACAAAATCCAAAATTAGCCTATAGATGAAGCTATACATTTAAAATTCCAAAATCAACCTTTATACATGAGGCTATATGTGCTAAAAATGAAATAAACTACAAGCTAAAGACAAGTACAATTACATACAGTAAAAATCTTCATCCTCATCAACAAAAATAGAACATGATGCTTCTTTTGCGGAACTAGAGTGGATTGGAAGAAGAGGCAACTCTACTCTCAGTGGAATCACCACCAATATCAAGCACAACAAGAGAGAATTCCAAGTCTAAGCATTCTGCTTCCACACCCAACCTTTATGAGGTCCACTTATATATTCCTCACCCCTACGAGACACAAGGTGTAGGCTTGAATGGTATATTATATATAGTATATATATATATTTATATATTATAAGATCCTCAACCTTTTGCAATCCCAACTTATTGTACTTCACAAAGTGAATGATACTATAGGTGCTCCAATTTTGTTCCATTGATCAAGAGCCTTTCATTTGTGATAGATCACAAGTGGAAAGGCTTTGCAAATAAATACCATTTTCCCCATGACAATTCCACCATTTAATCGAGCTTATGGTCCTTCTCTCATCCAAAGTTGTCATGTTTACAAAATCCTCTAGTAGAAAAACAAACAATTCCTCCATTACATCAATTTGTAAAGAAGTTGGAAACAACCTCTAAAATACTTTCTTCATGCCATTGGCCACCTCCTTGTCATTATGTGAGACCTTCCTCTTCCCAATGCTTTGAACAATGAAATATTTTTTTATAAAATTTAGGATTTAGAGCATGCGCCAAATTGTGCAATGGAATGTTCAAGCCATTCCACCTTGTAACAATGTTGGTTCTCACAAACTTTGTGAAATCAAAGCAACAAAGAGAAGAGTGGGAGCATCCCCTGTAATAATTTCCATGAGTTTCGCAACCATGGTATCCATGCCATCATAAAAATACCCCAAGAAAAGTTGTTCCATGTATGCATATTAGAGAAGATTAAGTGAAGGTGACATGAACTTGAGCAAGAAATCAATTTTGCTTCACCAATCTTTATTAATCAACACCCTCTGCACCATACTTCCCTTCTTAGGATTTGATTATCTCCAATTTCCCAGGTTGCACCCACCACTATACTCATTAATATAAATTTGACTTCAACAAGGTAGTAAAACTTGATAGTTTGAGGAATATCTTGTCTCAACAACTTTGAGCAACTCCAACATGGAGTATTCTCGATATACTACTTGAGATTGGCGGTTGTTGGTGATGAATTTTACAATATGCCTAACATGCCCTATGACCTCTTAATCCATGTTGCTTGAACCTAAATCTGTTTTAAAAACATATTTAGATTATGGAAAATGGAAGGAGTCCAAAATATATGATTGTACCTACTCAATAATCAATACTACATCTTTAAAAACAGGGACATTATTTGTAATAATTTGCACCACATTTTTTCGCCCTACTTGTTCAACAACAACAGTTAAACATTAGAGGATTTTGAGGTCTAAAATGAGCCTCCTAAGCAAAAAAAAAATATTTAAAATAATAAAATAAGAGATGGATTTTTAAATAAAAAAAGAGGAACTATTTTTTTCATTTTTCATTTTTTGTTTTTATGCCCATTTTTGTCTTCATAATTTCCCTAATGATTTCATCAATGAAATTACTAGCATGATTTCTTCTTTTACAAGCATGAATTCTTTTGGTGATGATGCAATGGCATTAGTCAATGGCCTATGCTTTGTATTAGTCCAACCATTTAATATAATGAAAAGCCTCCTGCTATCCCATGAGCTACGAATTTGTCTTAAAACATCCTTAAGAAGTTTCTCTCTTTTCCAAGAAAATTTTTGAGTTTTTCATAGTTTAGCCCCTTGAAAACTTGAGGGGCTATATTAATTGCTCTCACCAAATCTTTGCCAATATGGGGACCAAACCACATTAAAGGGAATGCGGCAAGTAAATATAACCCTTGTCACTCTTGACTTAGTTCTTTTTTCCCTTCACTGTCGAGCATTTTCAACAATCTACTATCTTTCGTTGGATTTGATGGCTTGGATATCTATTCTTCAATTGTAATCACTCACATCCTTAATTCTTGAGCAACCCTTGGCTCATTACTAGCACCCAAGTGATGATTGTTGGTTCCACCCTTACCAAATCTGCATCTTTGATCCTTCTACCATTGAGCATCATCTTACTCTCTCTTAAATGTAGCCGTCACCTTTAAATTTCTTATATGTGAACAAACTTCAATACCCTTTACCTTTTCATGCAAAATGTCAGCCTTAACTCTTGTGTAAGAGCCCTTGAAGGTCTTATTTATTTTACATAAATTTCACCTTCATTCCTTTGAATCCCAAGTGCCAATTGGCTTGAGTTTGGTCACATGATTTTGAAGAGGATATTATTCTTGCTGCTTGTTTGCTTGAGAAGCTCTATAAGTACTAGAAATACCACTTTGAGAAGCCATGAATGTTGCAAAAACAATAAATAAAATCTACTCACAAAAACAAATATATTTCCCACAACTATCCTTCTGTTGAAAATGTACCAATCCCCCAATGCTCCAAAATACAAGCAAAATGCTCATTGTTGTTGTAGGAAGCTTCTCTTGCCAAAGAATGTGTGAGAAATGAGTGAATTAAGTGCTTTTTTTTTATTAAAAAGGAAGAGGTTGTTAGAGTTTCTAGATAATTCCATTATATTTTAAATTAATGTAAAATTGGGTTAATTAATTTTTGGACTAAATTAAATAATGTTTAATGATGAATTTAGTTGTTTTTGGCCATAGAAGAGCCCCATGTCCTTCTTGGCTGTGTTAAGTCCCTATAATACTAGTGTATTCCCTCATTGTTATTAGTGTAGCCCCCTTATTGTTATTGTTGTGCACATGTAGTCCCCATATTGTTATTATTGTGCCCCATAGAAGCCCACTATTGTTATTGTTGTACCCTTGCATTATTGTTGTTATTTCGACTCTGATTATATTGTGACCCCTTAGACTCCTATATATAGAAATGAGGTTTTTTCATTTGAATCATCCAATAATTATTCATTTGTGTAATGTGAATGAGGTTGACACCTCGAAGAGGCTAATTTTGAAGTCGTTGATCTATCTCTTCTTCTATTTTGTGAGTTGGTTACATAACATTTGGAATCAGAGCTTGGGATTCTAGGGTTTCACTTCTTCAAACAGGCCATCCTGGAATTTTCACTATAAGTTTTTTTATACGAGGCTTCAAAAGCGGAAATTTTTATTACATAGATTCGAAATCGTGGTGAACTTCGTGTAAAAATTTCAGATCTTGGTTCGCTATATTTTAAGGGATATGATCTCGGGAAGTTAGGGTTTTGTAGGCTCCAAATATATGTCTCAAACAGGTGACCTAAGGAAAATCATCATAAATTTCGTTTCAGGCATCAAATTTGAATTCTGTAAGAAGTGATTGAAAGTGCAGGACTTTAGTTTGTCATGTAGAAATTTCAGGGCTGAAGGTCGAAACAATGACACATGACACTCTATACAAGGTTTCACTACTGAACTAGTCTGTAATCAGGTTATCATGGGAGATCGGGCATAACTCTTTCCTGAAGAATTCAATATTGCTCTAATTTGTGGGGTTGGAAATAAGACTTAGAGGGATACCACAGGATGAAATTTCAGATCTTGGAGAATCGAAAGTACAGAGATACAAAAAATTCAATATCAATCTCCTACAAAGCGAAACAAATGTGTGGTTTCTCCTAGACTTCCACAACCTACAAGGTTGACACCACAACAATTTGAAGAGAAAAGAGAAAAATGGATTTGCTACAGTTGTCATAGAAAATACACTAAAGGTAAAAATTGTGTTGAGAAGAAATTATTTTACATCGATTGTGAAGAGGAGGAAGAAAAGGAACAAGAAACGTCAAAATAAGAGGATATACACCAGGGACCAACCCTAGAGAAATAAGAAATAAATCCGACCATATCTTGTAATGCATTGGCAGGAATTACCAGTCCTCAAAATCTCAAGATAGAAGGATATATCAAGAAGAAAAATGTAATAATGTTGATTGATTCTTGTAGTACCCATAATTTTATTCATTGTAAGATATACAAGGAATTAAATTGTTTCCTATATCCAACACCAGCGTGCCAAGTGATGGTTGCAAATGGAGGAACCATAAATTGCTCTGAGAAGTGCCATAATATCAAGCGATCCATGGGAGAATATGTATTGAATAGTTTAATGATTTCTATTCCAATGGATGGTGCTGATATTGTACTAGGAGTCCAATGGTTACAATATTTGGGTACGATAGCTTTTAATTTTCAAGAATTTTTCTTGATTTTTTTGGGAAGGAAATGAAGTTGAATTAAGGGGTATTACAGGGAATAGGAAAAATAATCTTCTCTAATGACATGAAAAAGCTTCTAAAGAAAGAACAACAGGGTGTAATTTCACAATTGTGTTCACTAGAGGTTCAAACATCAAAATCATCTATTTCTCCAGACGTCCAAAAAGTCTTGGATAATCATTCCAAGGTATTTGAGATTCCCAAAGGCATCCCACCTATTTGTGATCATGATCATGCGATTCATTTGATTCCAGGAAGTATTCCTCCAAACATCAAGCCTTACAAATATCCCTATGCCCAAAAGAGTGAAATTGAACGTATGGTTGCAAAAATGCTAGAGGTTGGTATAATTCAACTTAGTCAAAGTTCTTTCTTTGCTCTAGTAGTATTGGTGCACAAGAAGGATTGATCATGACGCATGTGTCCGGATTATAGGGAGATCGAAAAGATCACTATTAAAGATAAATTTCCCATTCCTACCATTGATCAATTATTGGATGAATTATATGGAGCAATTTACTTCACCAAGTTGGATCTTCATTATGTATATCATCAAATAAGAATGAAGACTGAAGACGTTCCGAAAACAACATTTAGAACTCATGTGGGTCATTATGAATTTTTCGTCATTCCTTTTGGCCTTACCAATGCACCTTCTACATTTCAAGTCTTGATGAATTTCATTTTCAAACCCTCCCTTAGAAAACTTGTGTTAGTATTTTTTGATGATATACTAATCTACAACAAGCCTTGGAAAGATCATGCTCAACATGTTAATAGGGTGATCAAGATATTGGATAAGAAATAATTATATGCAAAAAACTCCAAATGTTTCTTTGGAGTACAAGAGGTGGAATATCTAGGTCATATTGTATCCCATGAGGGTGTTAAGGTAGACCTTAACAAAATTAAAGCCATTAAGGAATGGAAAATCCCCACATCCATAAAGCATCTGCTCCATAAAGAATCTGCGAGGATTTCTCAAGTTGACAGGGTATTATCATAAGTTTGTTAAGAATTATGGGAGAATAGTAACACATCTAACAACATTATTGAAGAAAGATGCATTTTATTGGAATCGACAAGCAATGAAGGCCTTTGAACATCTTAAAGAGGAAATATGCCAAGAACCGGTCTTAGCTACGCCAGACTTCACAAAACCCTTTATTGTGGAATGTGATGCCTCAAAAAATTGAATTGGTGTTGTTTTAATGCAAGAAGGAAGACCCATTTCTTTTGAAAGTCGTCCAATGAAAAGAAAGTATTTACACAAGGCTATTTATGGGAAGGAAATGTTGGCAATACTACATGAACTTAAGAAATTATGAACGTACTTAATGGAAGGACCCTTCAAGGTAAAAATAGATCGTGACAGTCTTAAATAATTTTTAGAACAAAGATTATCTTCAGAAGAGCAACAAAAATGGGTCATAAAGAGTTATGACTTTGAAATCATTTGTAAAAAATGGAAGAAAAATGTTATTGCAGATGCACTCTCAAGAAAGGATGAGGATGTGGAAGAATTTCTTTGTGCCATTTCTATTATCCAACCAGAATGGATAACCGAAACAAGGGATGAATGGAAGAATGATGAAGAAGTGTGGGCACTCATTCAAAAGTTGTAGCAAGATCCTAGTACATATGATACATTTAGCTGGATTAATGATTCATTATGGTACAAAGATCATTTACACCTTTGTAAGAATTCCCAAATCAAACAAAAGATTCTTCTGGAATTGCACAACTCTCCCTTAGGTGATCTAAAATGGAGCAGATTAGTAATGTTGTGCTAATTCCCCATTCATAATAAAACCCAAGATGCTTATCATTTTTTTTATCAAGCACTTAACGATTCACCATTTTTGCTTAATTAACTGATTCCCATGAGAGTTTCTTATGTAAATGTTATAAACAATTTAACATAAAAAATATGATGAAGAGCAACAAAATAACAACAAAGAACATCAAAATACAACACACAACACAGAGATTTGATGAGTTCACTCCTCCCGGGCTACGTCTCCTGGTTTAGCTTCCAATGCTTGGGCCTCTCTATTATGCTTAAAATTATAACAAAAGTGTGTTTACAATGCCCAAATGCCTTTGAAACCTATCTCAATGAGTTCAAAATAGACAAAATTTCTATAATTGACTCTTTTTGCACCTAATTTGGATAAGAACTGAAGAAGATACGACCTCTCCCATTTCTCCCATAATTTGCTCAACAAAATTCCCTTTTCTGGCCACTAACCATCAAATTTGGCCTGAAATCCGCCAAATTTGTGAGAATTCTGGCGCGCGACAAGCCATATTCTTTCAGCCAACCATTTTATTGCAAATCACAATTGGCTTTACTAGGGGTGATCCTTATATTTGGGACTTCAACAACTGCGATATACGATTTGGTGGACCCGATGATTTATCAACTACAACTCTGAAATGATATCACATCTGCAAATCAAATTGACAAAGTCTCTTGGTAACATATATATCTATGGGGTACTGGTGCGATATGTGATTGGAATTTATCACATCACAACCCTGACTATTTCAGGGTCGATTTCTTTAACATTTTGTGATGTGCGATTGCGATATCTCAAATCACAATCGCAACATGGTTTTGTCAGGGCCGATTCTTTAACTCCTTCTTCCTTTTGCTCTGATATGTGATATGCGGGACCTAATGGAAGCCTGCCACTTGGAATTTCCCCATTCGCTGAGACTTTTACCATGTCATCTCTTCATGCCACCTGGACAAGTCAAACTTGAACTTTGACTTGCTTTAACTTCTGCATATGAGCTCAGATTTGAGTGTCGTTTGCACCATTGGAATCAGAATTACGAGCTCTTCGATCTAAAGATGAGTTTAACAAAATTCTGACACTTTGATTTTGAGCATAAACTTGAGCACATGATCAATCCTCCCCACTAGAAACTTTTGGACCCCAAAATATTATATTCAGTTATTGAACATATGAGGGTACTGTTCCCTCACCTTCCCCTCTTCAATCCATTTGGCCTTTGATGGATTTGTACCTTTGATACCCTCTCGAAGATAATCAACATTTCCCCTCTTTGATGACCTTGTTATTCTGTCAAGTATGGTGTCTTGCTAAAACTCATCAAAAAATTCTGGAAAAAATCTCCAATTGATGAAATTTGTACACTTTCTCCTTGATATTCAATAAAAGGAGGCTCATACATCTCAAATTTTCAACATTAACAATGGAATAAATTTGCATATATGAAGGCACATCAAGCTTGAAAGCATTATTATCAATCTTTTCCAGAATTTTAAATGGACCATAATGGATTGGTTTTAGCGTTTTACCTTCACCTTGAAGCCTTTGCTTGCTAATGTAAAGCCAAATTTCATCAACTAATTGAAACTAATGATCCACATGATGCTTATCATGCCTTGCCTTATACTTGCCTTGACTCTTTTCTAGCTGTTCTTGAACTATTTGGTGAATCAACTGAATTTGCTCAATGAATTTCTTTGCTCTGTCTATGTCTCTATGTCTATCTACAACTACATTTTTCTTAAAGATGAAATCCAAAGATGATTTAGGCAAATAACCAAGACATGCCTCAAAAGGTGAAGTTAGAGTAGAAGAGTGTTTTTCTTGATTGTAAGCATGATGAATATAATGCAACTATTCATCCCACAAATTAGGATGTTTGTTGCAATATCCTCTTAACAAATGAATAACTGTCATGTTAACCACTTTAGTTTGACCATCTATTTGCGGATGGAAGGCTGTACTTTTCTTCAACTTGGTGTCCATCAAGTTCCATAAATTTGACCAAAAATTCCCAATAAATCGGGAATCACGATCACTTATAATAGAAGTAGGTAATCCAAAATGAACCCATACATTTTAAAAGAAAAGTTGAGCTGTTTGTTCAGCTGTAATTTGTGTTTTACAAGGAATTAATATGCACATATTGCTGAACCTATCCACAACTACGTACACATAATCATGACCTTTTCTTGATAAAGGAAGAACTCCTACAAAATCCATAGAAACACTCTCCCATGGATGTGAAGGCACTGGAAGTGGTGTGTACAATCCTAGTTTCCTATTACTAGGCTTACTGACTGCACACAATGAACAACCTCTGATAAAACGTGACACACTTTCAAGCAAATGAAGCCAGTAAAAATGCCTCTGAATATTTTCCACTGTTTTACTTACACTGACATGTCCAACAATAAGAGAAGTGTGTGCTCCCCTTGTGATATTTACTCTCTCTCCGTGTGGAACACAAAGTTTTCCCAAATGATACAACATATTATCATGTACATGGTAGTCTAATTCCTCAACTTGGTGGCCTTGACTGAAGTTTGAATATACCTCTTGAAAGTCAACATCATGTGTGTATTGTTCAACATAAATTTCAGGCAAAACATAATGATTCTTGAGTAAAATGGCTACATTAACAACCAGTTTAGAAAGCATATCAACAACCCTGTTATAAATACCTTTCCTGTACTTGAATACCAAGTGGAATTGCTGTAAGAATCCCATCCAACGAAAGTGCCCTGATTGCTGCAATTTTGTTTGAGATTGTAGATATTGCAAAGGTTGAAGATCAATGTGAATAATGGTTTCTTTTCCCATTACGTAATGCTTCCATTTCTTCAACTTTGCACCAATGCATAAATCTCTTTATCATATTTAGGATAGGTAATAACAACACCATTAAAAATATCAAAATGAAATGAAATGGGCTTACCATGTTGTAAAAGAACTACACCCATGGCGTAGTCACTTGCATCTGTTTGTATTTCAAATGGTTGTTTCAAATCCGACAATGCTAAAACTGGGGCAAAACTAATCTTTTGTTTTAAAGCATCGAATATTTTTTGTTGCTTGCCTCCCCAATGGAAGACAACCTTCACGCTGGTCAAAGCATGTAGTGGAGTTGCTATGGAAGATAAATTGGCAATGAACTTCCTCCAGTACTGTGTTGCTCCTAGAAAACTCCTTACTTCTATGGCTGATATGGGTATTGGCTAATTCACAATGACCGAAACTTTAGAGGGGTCAATATTTAGCGCACATCCTCCAACTATGTGGCCCAAATACACTAAGGACGTTTTCCCAAATTCACATTTAGAAATCTTCAGAAATAATTGTTTTTTTCAATACATCTAACACTTTCCTCACATGCTTGACATGGTCTTCTCGTGATTTGCTAAATATCAAAATATCATCTAAATAGATAATTTCAAACTCATCAAGAAAGGATCTTAAAACATCATTCATAACTCTCATGAATGTAGCTGGAGTGTTGCAAAGACCAAAGGGCATAACCAGCCACTCAAACAATCCCTGTTTGGTTTTAAAAGCAGTCTTCCAAATATCCTCCTCAACTATTCTAACTTGATGAATCCACTTCTCAAGTCTAATTTAGTGAAATATTTTGCATTCTTTAAATGATCTAGCAAATCATCTATTCTAGGTAGTGGGTATCGATTCTTTATGGTAATTTTATTCAAAGCTCAATAATCTACACACATACGCCAGGTTCAATCTTTCTTGGGTACCAAAACAATTGTTGAACCACATGGAGAAGTAGAAGGACGAATTACTCCTTTATCTAACAATTCCTGGACTTGTTTCTTAATTTCTAAACTTTCCAGAATTGACATTCGATACATACTGATATTTGGGAGTGGACAGTCTTGCTGTAGCTGAATTTCATGTTCAATTCCCTTTTTGGTGGTAATCCCTCTGGTTCTTGAAACACATCTCCATGTTGATTGACCACATCAACCATTTCGGCTTTTAGCTTCACGTCACAACCTGCAAAGGATTCACACTCCATGTCATTCTTCTGCTTTATCATAAGGAGCACAAGATTCTTGTTGGAATTGACCAGTCGCTTCATTTTCCATGTGATTGCTGAAGACAAATTAAGATTTCTATGATGGGCTCTCACAATATACTCCACTCCGTCTTTGAACAAAATCTATTTGTTCTCAAATCTATGGAAAACAGTTTTCCGGTCATACAGATACAGGATTCCCAACACAATTCTAGAAATATCCAATGTCACTACATCTAATTCGACTTCATCAACAAAATTGGTAGTGATATCAAACCTAAAAAATCATTTCCTTGTGACCTGAAGATTTTCATCCTCGGTTATCGAACCCATGATTTATGATGAGGCACGGTTTCTAGATTCAACTTCTTGACCAAGTTTTTGGAAATTAAATTTGCCCGGGATCCATTGTCAAACAACGTATCAATCTTGGTGTGTTTGGAAATAACTCTGATATGGAACAGTTCAATTAATGTTTCTTCATTTGAAGCATTTTTGGAGTTATTTGTTGCGCTGGTTCTTTCCATGACTTCCTCTTTGCTTGTTTTTGCCATGAATTTTACTTTAGTGACTGTGCCTGCAATCTTTGTTTCATCACCTGAGTCGAAACCCAAGTCTTGTTGTATAACAATGTTTGTCTTTTGTTTCCCTTTATTGTTAAATTTATTTGGTCTTAATTCAATATGAAGCTTCCAACAATGCGCTTCATCATGGCCCTCTTTGGAACAATTCTTACACATAGGTTTCTCCCCTTCTTTCTTAACATAAGCATTTTCCTTCTGCTTTCCTTTATATTTATTTCATTTTTCACCACTCTGGAATGGATTCTTCTTAACTTCTTCTTGTACATTTTTCCCTCTTGCTTCGAGGTGTGTATCTTGAACACAGATCTCATCAAAATTCGTGGGATTAAACATAAGAATGGTGTGTCGAAGATAACTATGCAAACCTCCTATGTATTTCAACAAAGTATCTTGTGACTGCAAGTCTACTCCTAGCATAAGAGTTCTTCTCCTAAACTCCTGAGTATACTCTTGCACGTTTTGACCTTTTAACTGTTTGAAATTTTTCCAATTCATAATAGATTTTTCCGTATGAGCTAAAGGGTACAATTGTATTTTTATAGGAGAAATGAAATCATACCAAGTAATAGAGGTCTTACCACGTTTTTTGATCTCATCTTGAGTCCTTTCTTCCCACCAAATAAGTGATGCATCCTCCATTCTCAATGAAGCCAACTGAATTTTGATATCATCCTCTTGAAGGTTCTAAATTCTATAATATACCTCCAATTGACGAATACAATTATCAAGCTTCTATGCATTCACTTCACCATTATACATGGGCAACTCGAATTTAACATCAATTTTTAGAAGAGGTGATTTACGAGTTCCATTTGAAGAATGATGATGAGTATGAGTGATCCAAATTGGATCCTAAACACTCTCTAAGTTTTCATGACTATTTCAAATTATGCCAAAAGATTCAAGTCTTAGAAAAATCAAGCTATCAGAAGGAATCCTCGTGACAGTTGCAGTTGTGGCTAGAGTGGAGCAACGAGGAACCTCGGTCGAGCGCGCAGACCGTTGGCCCATGGTAATGCGCACTGGCACAAATTGGCAAAAACGGAGGCTAATTCGAGAAACATAGGTAGATTTTGATATGCGATTAGTGCTAAGCACTAATCGCACATCGTAGGGCATCCTCCTCAGTGAAGGAAAGCCCTGAAACGCTCAGACCCGAAAATATTATGAAATGCGGAAAAATAATGCATTCGGTTCCGTAGCGCGGGATTCCACAAATCGGCAGGATATCGGAAAGCCTCGAGGTGGTAAGCAGTTTTGATTGAGTCCTGCCCGATGCCACACATTGAGTGACATGCGTCCGGCGGATGAGAGAGAAAACCACCCACATCGAACGGGTAAACGTCATGCAACTTACCCCCCGGATATGGATGACAATCGTAGGATCTGGGGGGCCCAGATCAACGGTGGAGGCGCATCCTGATAAATGACCGGATTTGATGAAGTTATAAAGAAAGATTACAGGGGATTTGGAGTCCAACGTGGATGATGAGTTGGCAAAAGATTCGTGTTCGTGGGTGATATTGAAGAAAACGGAAATAATGGCCATTCAAATATGATTCAAGGAATCTGACACTTAGTTCGTTAGGAAACAGGTGGCCACCTCCCTGCGAGGCGTTACCTAGTGATGATGACGCAGAGCAGAGGAATTTGAATGGACAGAGGTAGGGAAACAAGAAGGCCAGGAAGTGGAAAAAAATAGTCAAAGAACAGGGTGGCTTTAAAGACATGAACTGATAGAAGCAGAGCAGGGAGTTAGTTAGACATCGAAAGCTAAGAGTAGAGAACAAAGAGTAGAAGCCGAGCTGACCTGAAGGCAACATTGAGCCAGACAGAGCCAGAGAGAGTTAGAGAGTCTATGTACTCTAGAGAAGGCTTGAGAGATTGAAGTGAACTCCTCAGCATAGGCCTGTCATACTACTTTGACCAGTAGGGTTGTGTTTCAGTAAGGAGAGTCTGTGTACTCTAGTCCTACTGATTTTTATCTATTTAGTGAGACTCGAATTGAGCTCACTGTTGTAAAAAATATGCTTGAAAACATAATAGGGAGGCCACCAGTGAAGGCTGGACCAGGAGACGTAGCCCAGGAGCATTGGGTGAACTCCTTATTAAACTTGTTGTGTTTACATGTTTGACTGTTATGTTTTCTCTAACTGCCTCAATGTCTATGTATTCTCGCAATCTTATCGATCGATTGCATAAAGTAACATAGGCACATCCATGCACATGAGTCTATAATACCTTTAATTCTTTGTCCTAGATAAATCCAGATCAAGTGGTATCAGAGCTCTAGGTTACGAAGGTTAGACAAGCTTGTGCTGGATTTTGTTGTTGAATGCTAACTAGATCAAAGCTTAAATTAGGAGAAGGAGAGTTGGTTGTAGCTAACCCAGAAATTTGAAGAGTCTATCCTAAGAGGAAAATGTTAAAAGAAATTCCCTTGGAATCAAACTCCCAATTCATGGATGGTTTTCTGACCATGAAAGCCATGGTGGAGGAAATGTATGGGGAATTTAAGAAAAATAGAGATGAAGATTCATCAAACTCCAAACAAGACAAGGGAATAGAAGAATCTCTCCTCCATGACCACTCTAAAGGCAAAGGGAAAGAAGAAAGATTTCTCACCCCTCCTAATAGCCCTGAAAATAAAAAGAAATCATCTTTGATTAAATTAGATGTTAAATTTGATTTACCAATATATGATAGAGAGTTGAATGCAGAGAAGCTGGATAATTGGATTAGACATATTGATGTTTATTGCAGAGTGCAGAGTATTGATTTAGGCAAGAGTAAGATTCAGCTGGCCAACCTACGCCTTGGGGGCACTGCCTTGGTATGGTGGGAAGGCAAGACATAAGCTGACATGAAGAAACATGGTAAGATTCTTTCTGTCTGGAGTGAATTTGTTTCTACAATTAAAAACAATTCTATCCACTAGCCTATATGCAGCAAGCCATGATGAGCTGGCAAACTATTCGCCAACTAAAAGGGAAAAGTGTACAAGGTTACACCCAAGAATTTAGGAAAAGAGCTTTGATTCTAGGAATTTCTTTATACTCACTTGAAACTCTGTTGAAGTATATAGGTGGTCTACACAGCTACATGAGGCACAATATCCTCATGTTTAATCCCACTAGCATAAATGAGGTGTCCGTTTAGGCTATACATCTAGAAGCTAGAGGTAAGAATGAGAACCCAGAAGTTGGGGGATCATCCAAACCCACTGCAAGCAAGAATAAGGAGAAAAGAAAATAGAAATGGAAGAGAGGAAGACAAACCCTGTACAAAAGAGAAAGTATTCATGCACTCATTGTAAGAAGGATGGGCATGATGATGAACACTACCGGATTTTTCATCCGGAGTTGAAACCCAGGAAAAACGAGGGCAAAAGGAAGAAGACTGCTGTAGCTATTCAAAAGGATTTGGGGTCAGACTCGAGGGATGAAACAACAATCGCAGCCATAGGTATAAAAGGTAAAAATTCTGAAGCATCTACTAGTAATTATGCACAATCTATTGATAATGAAGAAAATGAGAGGAAAAGGCACGAGCTTTTTCATATTCGAATTATTTCCAATCATCAAAAGATTGATACTTTGTTTGATAGTGGCTCACAAGTAAATTTAATTTCTGAAGCAATTGTAAAAAAGTTGGGATTACTAACGACACCTCACAAGAAACCATATCCATTAGGTTGGTTATGTGATAAAGCAAAGCTACAAGTGACTAGACAATGTAAATTTAAGTTTTCTTTTGGGTCAGCATTTGTAGATGAGGTTGAGTTAGATATAGTTCCTTTGGATATATGTGGAATTGTTTTAGGAAGTCCTTACTTGTATGATAGAAAAACTATTTTCTATAGAGCTGAGAACAAGTATCTAATCATTAAAGATGGAATCAAATATATTTTAAGAGCTCAACAGCTAAAGAATAATTATACTCTCATAAACTCAGGGTAGATGAAGAGAATTGTGAATTCATGCAAACAATTTTTACTGATGGTTAAAGGAAAAGAAACATAATAAAACCAATGTATTTGAAGGTTGTCATGCTAAACAATAAGCTGATTTAGAAAAAGTTGTTTCACAATATGATATATTATTTCAAGAAACCTAAAGGTTTGCAACCCAAAAAGGAAATAGTACATGATATTAATTTGCAGCAATATGCTCCATTGCTTAACATCAGAATGTACAGGTTGTCCGCTTTAGAGAATGTAGAAATCAAGAAGCAGGTACAAGAGCTACTCGAGAAAGGGTTCATAAGGCCTAGCACATTTCCATGTGTGTCTCCAATTGTCTTGGTGAGAAAGAAAGATGGCTCATGGAGAATGTGCATTGATTATCGAGCACTGAATAAAATAACGATAAAAAATTGTTATCCCCTTCCTCACATAGATGATCTGTGAGATCAGTTGAAAGAATTTGTTTATTTTTCCAAGTTAGACTTGCATAGTGGATATCATCAGGTCAGAGTTGCAGAGCAAGATGCATGGAAGACTGCTTTCAAAACAAAGCAGGGATTGTATGAGTGGCTGGTTATGCCTTTTGGCTTAACTAATGCTCCTGCTACTTTCATGAGAGTAATGAATGATGTACTCAAACCTTTTATTTATGATTTTATCATTGTATATATGGATGACATTCTTATTTTCAGCAAAACGTGGGAAGAACATTTAAAGCATGTTAAGCAAACTCTAGATATTTTGAAAAGAGAAAACCTTTATGTTAAACTCTCAAAATGTGAATTTGGAAAAACATCTTTGAATTATTTGGGTCATATAGTAGGGGGTGGTGAATTGAAGATAGATCCCTCTAAGGCTGCAGTCATTATAAACTGGCCTAAACCCAAATTTGCTACAGAAGTTAGAAGCTTCCTAGGAGTAGCACAATATTGGAGAAAGTTTATTTCTAACTTTTCCTTAATTGCAACTCCCTTACATGCTTTAACAGGATTGAACAAGGTGTTTCAGCGGGGAGGAAAACAACAAAAAGCCTTCGACACCTTGAAAGAAAAGATTAGTACAACACCAATACTAGCATTGCCCGATCTTCAAAGACCATTTGAGATTGAAACAGATGCCAGTGACTATACCATGGGATCAGTGTTGATGCAGCACGGTAAACCCATATGCTATCATTCTGAGACATTTAATTTTGTAGTAGTTAATTATCCCACATATGATAAAGAATTGTATGCATTAGTACAAAGTGTGAAAAAGTGGAAACATTACTTAATGGGCAAAGAGACAATTATACACACTGATCATCAACCACTTCAATATTTACACTCCCAAACTAAGTTGCAGTAATCAAGACACTATAGGTGGATGGGTTTTCTACAACAGTTTCATCCTGTCATCAGATATAAAAAGGGCATACACAATAAAGTTGCAGACATGTTGTCTAGACCAATTATAAATACATCTACTATACTTAAGCATAATTTAGTATTGCATGAAAGCTACATTGAACAATATGCTCAAGATATAGATTTTAAGATGTATATGCAACTTTAAGTCAAGGAAAACAAGTAGGAGAATTTGACTATCATGTTAAGGACCAACTCTTGTATCATTTTGGGAAGCTATGCATTCCACAAACTGAAAGAGTAAAGATAATTCAAGAAGCACACACTTCTCTAATATCAGGTCACTTTTGTGTAAGTAAAACAGTTGCACAGCTGCAAAGATTTTGTTATTGGCCAAAAATGAACGAGACAGTTTCTAGATATGTAAGAGGGTGTACCATGTGTGCTAAAAGCAAGCCCAACAATAGAAAACTAGGCTTGTACACTCCACTACCAGTTCCTTCTCATGCTTGGGAAAGTGTTTCCATGGACTTTGTTGCAGGACTGCCTAAATCTAGGAAAGGTCATGACTATTTATAGTTGTGGATAGGTTCAAGAAAATGTGTATTTTAATACCTTGTAACAAACATATTACAGCTGAACAAACTGCAAAGTTGTTCTTTCAAAATGTATGGGTTCATTTTGGATTACCCACTTCCATTATACCTGATCGAGATACCCGATTTGTTGGGAAATTTTGGTCGAGTCTGTGGGAATTGATGGACACTAGACTGAAAAAGAGTACAACTTTTCATCCACAAATAGATGGCCAAATAGAAGTGGTCAATAGGACAGTGATCCAGTTGCTCAGAGGCTATTGTAGCAAGCATTCCAAGCTTTGGTATGAACATTTATGTTATGTGCAACATGCTTATAACCGAGCTAAAAATTCTTCTACACAGAGATCTCCTTTTGAGACCTATTTTGGTTTCATACCAAGGTCTCCCTTGGATTTTGGTTTTGGTAAAGACATAGCAGTTGATGGATACAGTGATGTGGACAAGGCAACCAAGTTCATTGAACAAATCCAAGAGATTCACAAGGCAGTACAGGAACAACTGGAAAAGAGCCAAGACAAGTACAAGGCAAGGCATGAAAAGCATCAGATGGAGCATAGTTTCCAAGGTGGTGATCAAGTCTGGCTGTATATTAGCAAAGACAGAATGTAAGGTGAAGGTAAGAAGCTAAAGCCAATAAGGTATAGACCTTTCAAGATACTTGAGAAAATTGGTGAGAATGATTTTCGCCTTGATTTACCAGCTTACATGCACATCTACTTAGTCGTTAATGCAAACAACTTGAGACTATTTGAACCTTCATTAATTGAAGATCCCGAAGAGTAGAGTCAATTGCCTTCTATTGATGATCCGTTGCTTGAATATCTTAATGAGTTGCAGGAAGATATAGTTCTGGACAGGAAGGTGAGGACCACACGCAGAGGGGATGTTGAGTACCTCAGGATTGGACTCTAAGGTTCGAAGCCAAGTAGTGCGAAATGGATAGAAATTGAGAAAGCGAGGAAGCTATACCCTCACTTGATTGATGCTTAAGGAAAACCAACTTTTGGTGGTCCAAAATCGTTTTTAGTGGGAAGGCCGTGATCCGAATTGGATCCTAAACAATCTATAAGTTTTCATGACTGTTTTAAATTATGCCAAAAGATTCAACTCTTAGAAAAATCAAGCTATCAGAAGGAATCCTCGTGACAGTTGCAATTGTGGCCAGAGCAGAGCAACGAGGACCCTCGCTCGAGCGCGCAGACCGTTGGCCCATGGTAACATGCACTAGCACAAATTGGAAAATATGGAGGCTAATTCGAGAAATAGAGGTAGATTCTGATACACGATTAACACTAGTCGCGTATCGCAGGGCGTCCCCCTCAGTGAAGGAAAGCCTCGAAACGCTCGGACCCGAAAAGACTATGAAATGTGGAAAAATAATGCATTTGGTTCCGTAGTGAGGGATTCCACAAACTAGCAGGATATCAGAAGGCTTCGAGGCGGTAAGTAGTTTTGACTGAGTCCCACCCAATGCCACACATCAAGTGACACGCGTATGGCGCATGAGAGAGAAAATCGCCCGCATTAGATGGGTAAACATCATGCAACTTACTCGCTCGATATGGACGATGATCGTAGGATCTGGGGGGCCCAAATCAATGGCGGAGGCGCATCCCGATAAATGACCGGATTTGGTGAAGTTAAAAAAGCAAGATTACAGGGGATTTGGAGTCCAACGTGGATGATGAGTTGGCAAAAGATTCATGTTCATGGGTGATCTTGAAGCAAACATAAATAAAGGCCATTCAAATATTATTCAAGGAATCTGACACTTAGTTCATTTGGAAACAAGTGGCCACCTCCCTGCAAGGTATTACCCAGTGATGATGATGCAGATCAGAGGAATTCGAACTAACAGAGGTAGGGAAGCCAAAAGGCTGGGAAGTGGAAACAAACAATCAAAGAATAGGCTGGCTTTAAAGCCATGAACTGACAAAAGTAGAGTAGGGAGTCAGTTATACGGTGAAAGCTAAGAGCAGAGAACAGAGAGTAGAAGCCAAGCTGACCTGAGGGTCGAGCCAGACAAAGCCAGAGAGAGTTAGAGAATCTGTGTACTCCAGAGAAGGCTTCAAAGATTCAAGCCAACTCCTCGGCATAGGCCTGTCATACTACTGAGACCAGTAGGGGTCGTTTTTCAGTAAGGAGAGTTTGTGTTCTTCAGTCCTACTGATTTTATGTGTAACTGAGACTCGAATTGAGCTCACTGTTGTAAAAAATCTGCTTGAAAACATAATAGAGAGGCCACCACTGAAGGCTAGACCAGGAGACGTAGCCCAGGAGAATTGGGTGAACTCCTTATTAAACTTGTTGTGTTTACATGTTTGATTGTTATGTTTTCTCTAACTGCCTCAGTGTCTATGTATTCTAGCAATCTTATCGATCCATTGCATAAAGTAACATAGGCACATCCATGCACATGAGTCTGTAATACCTTTAATTCTTTGTCTTGGATAAATTCCAGATCAATGAGTAAGGGTTGTATTAGTGGAAGAGTGTGAAGATGCTTGTGAAGACTAAGATGAAGAATGTGGTGGAGAGGGTGGAGGTTTGTCTCCATTCCCATTACCCCCTTTTCCATTACCTCCTCCTGAAGAGCCTTCTCCTTTGGGAGGTTTGAACTTTCTCCTTGCAACCTACTATTCCTCTCTTCATAGAGGACCTTCACCATCTCTGTCATATCAAAGAAAGCCTTTATGAAGGTGTTCTTATTTTCTGTCATGTTTGTAGGTTCACCTTCATGAGACATGGTCTCTGAAGACTCAACGCAACTTATGCAACTTGAGGATGTACTGGTGTAGAAAAATTTGGCAACCTTGCTCTTCTTCCACTTGAGCCAACTATAGGGCTTTCAACTAGCTTCCGTTATCCTCTTTTGAGTTTTAACCTAGTTAGCATGACACAAAACTAGAAAGAAATACTCCTTCTTTGCATAAGCAAATATAGTAAGCAAAAACAGGTGCTCTGATACCAACTTGATCTGAAATGGAGCAGATTAGTAATGTTGTGATAATTCCCCATTTAGAATAAAACCCAAGATGCTTATCATTTTCTTATCAAGTGCTTAAGGATTCACCATTTTTTCTTAATTAACTGATTCCCATGAGAGTTTCTTATGTAAATGTTATAAACAATTTAACATAAAACATATGATGAAGAGCAACAAAATAACAATAAATAACATCAAAATACAACACACAACACAGAGATTTGATGAGGATTTCACCCCTCCCAGACTACGTCTCCTTGGTCCAGATTTCAATGCTCGGTCCTCTCTATTATGCTCAAAATTACAACAAAAGTGTGTTTACAATGCTCAAGTTCCTTCGAAACCTGTCTCAACGAGTTTTGAATAGCCAAAAATTCTAGAATTTACTCTTTTTGCACCTAATTTGGATAAGAACTAAAGAAGTTATGGCCTCTCCCAGTTCTCCCATATTTTTCTCAACAAATTCCCCTTTTCCGGCCACTAACCATTAAATTTGGCCTAAATTTGCGAGAATTCTGTCGCGCGACAGGCTATACTTTGTGAGTCGACCATTTTATCGCAAATCGTAATTGGCTTTGCCGGGGGTGACCCTTATATTAGGGACTTAACACATTATGATATGCGATCTGGTGATCCGACAGACCCGACGAGTTATAAACTACAACTCTGAAATGATATCGCGTCCGCAAATCACATCGATGGAGTCCCTTGGTAACATATATATCGGCGGGGTACTGGTGCAATATGTGATTGCGATATATCACATCACAACCTTGAATTCTTTGGGACCAATTTCCTTAATATTTTGTGATGTGCGATTGTGATATCACAAATTGCAATCGCAACATGGTTTTGCCAGGATCGATTATTTAACTCCTTCCTTTTGCTCCGATATGTGATATGCGGGACCCAATGGAAACTTACCACTTGGAGTTTCCCCATTCATTGAGACCTTTGCCATGTCATCTCCTCCTGCCACCTGGATAAGTCAAACTTGAACTTTGACTTGCTTTAACTTCTGCATATGAGCTCGGATTTGAGTGTCATTCATACCGTTGGAATCAGAATGACAAGCTCTTTGATTTGAAGCTGTCAACAAAATTATAGCACTTTTATTTTGAGCATAAAATTGAGCACCTGATTATTAGTAGGGCACTCATGATTAAAAAAAATTACCACAGGGTTAAGAAGGTTTTTTTTTTGGGATGGCCTTAAATCTAATATTAAAAAGTTTGTGGCAGAATATTTGGTTTGCCAACAAAACAAAGTTGAGACAATTAAGACCCTGGGTCTATTACAACCTTTATCCATTCCAAGTAAACATTGGGAGGAGGTTTCAATGGGTTTTATCAGAGGTTTACCCAAGTCCAAAGGAAAGAGTGTCATCATGGTGGTAGTTGATAGAATTATCAAGTATGCACACTTTTGTGCATTATCTCATCCATTTAAATCCAATACAGTTGCTACTACATCTATGGAAACAATTCAAAAGCTACATGGAAACCCAAATATTATTGTAAGTGACAAAGATTCTATTTTCACTATAAATTTTTGGACGGAATTATTTTCTTGTCTGGGTACTCAATTAGCTCATAGCTCATCTTATCATCCTCAATCGGATGGGAAAACTAAGATAGTGAATAAATTTTTGGAAGGATATCTTCGCTGCTTTGTATTTGATAAACAAACACAATGGGTCTATGGATGAATGGTGGTATAAAACTTCCTTCCATACTACAACAAAAATGACCCTAGTTATGGCACATTATGGATATCATCCACTGTCCATCACATCATCTTTAAGAGAAAATTCTAAGGTTCAAGAAATGGAAGATCACATCGAGCATCAACAACAAGTTCTCCAACCCTTAAAGGATAACCTCACTTTGGTGCAAGATAGAATGAAACAACAAGAAGATCAACATCGCAACAAAAGAAGTTTTGATGTAGTCGACTAGATATTTTTACAGCTACAACTATACAAACAAATGTCCCTCAAGCAAGCTAAGAAGGATAACAAATTATCACCAAAGTATTATGGTCCTTACAAGGTGTTGCAAAATATTGGTAGTATGGCATACAAATTGGAGATTCCTACATCTTCCTGAGTGCACCCAGTTTTCCATGTTTCATGCTTAAATAAGGTTATAGGTGACAAGCTCCCAATTCAAACAATATTGCCAGAACTTGACAAGGAAGGAAAAATCATATTGGAAGCTGAAGCAGTCACGGAAACAAGAACTCGACATCTATGAAATCGATCAATTTCAGAGTATCTCATCAAGTGGAAGAACTTACCCTCAGAATATTCCCCATGGGAGGATGAGAATTTTATACAAAAGCATCTAAAACTACTCAAGAGTTGAGGAAAACACTTTTTTGAAGGAGAGTGGCATGTTAGTCCCTATAATACTAGTGTATTCCCTCATTGTTATTAGTGTAGTTGATCCATGTGGATATTGGTGGCCACCCACCTATTCCACCTAGACCCCCCAGTTAGTTTCATCTGTTTCCTTGTTCATTTCAACATTTACTATTTTTAGTAGTTTTTTCGGGTCCTGAACTTCCGGAGCAGTTTTGACACCCTAAACGACGCTTTTTGGGGTCTGTGATAGGCCCACGGTAGTACTCGTAGAGACCTTTCTGTAGCTTTTAACCATGTACAAAAATTACCTGCATACAAATTCTAAAACACAAATAATAAACAATGTGAGAGCATAACACATAAAACACATATACACAGAGATTTTCCCCTGGATCCCAAAACCAAGACTACCAGCTTGATTTTTCATTATGTTCATTTCAATGTTACAATACATATTTATACATGCCAAATCATCTAATACCATGGAACGAAAACCATCGCGTCCAAAACCATGGACCAAAAACCATCGCATCCAAAACCATGGACTGAAAACCATCACGTCCAAAACCATGGACCGAAAACCATCATGTCCAAAACCATGTGCGAAAATCATGCACAAAACCATAGGTAGGTCCGCCCAACCTAACATAGGGTCCAAAACCAAAATTTTCTGGGGCGCTTCCCCGGACCCCATGGAGTGGGGTTACCTGCACCCCTCAAAACCCATGTGACTCCCCCAACTACGTAATCAGCGCAACGAAGGAGGGGCTCCGCCCCCCTTATAGCCCCGTGGTTAACTATGTGGGCTAGTCGTGGAAAGAATATAACACAACCAAACACTCTCCCACTTGTTTTTTTCTTTCCATAGGGGGCCACAAGAGAGCTTAGTCATTTATACAGCCGTGTAACACCCATTGTTTCTCTACACCAAGAGAACTTCTCAGAGATTACATATTTTGTCAATGCATCTGCAGTATTCCTCAAAGTGTCAACCTTTACCAGCAACACCTTTTTTTCTTCTATCATATCCCTCACAAACTGATATTGAAGATCAATGTTCTTTTTCTTTGAATGATATGTAGGGTTCTTTGCCAAGAAAATTGCACTTTGGCTGTCACAGTCTATCCTTATAGCTCCCTGTACTAACCCCATATTTGAAGATAATCTCCGAAACCAAACTGCTTCCTTGCTTGCATGAGTGGCTGCCAGGTATTCTTCCTATGTAGTTGATAGTGCCACTACAGATTATTTCCTACTCATCCAACTGACTGCACCTCCAAATATGTTAAACACATACCCACTTGTAGATCTTCTCTGATCCAAATCTCCAGCACAGTTTGCATCAAAAAAGCCACGATTATCCAACACTCTGTCCAATCCTGGTCTTCTTTAGTAGCACAAACCATAATCACTAGTGCCACACAAATACCTGAAAACCTGCTTTACTGTTGTCCACTGCTTCTTCCCCAGTTTTCACATAAACCTGCTCAATGCTCCTACTACATGTGCAATTTCTGGTCTAGTACAGACCATTGCATACATCAGGCTACCAACTGAACTTGCATATGGAACATGGGACATGTCCTCTTCCTCTTCTTGTGTCTTGTGACACTGTTCAACAGATAACTTTACACCTATAGGAATAGGAACCTTCACCGGTTTACTATCCTGCATATTAAACCTCTGCAATATTGTCTCGACATACTTCCTCTGGTTTAACCAGAGCTTCCTCTTTGTCCGATCTCTTTTAATTTCCATGCCAAAAATATAGTTTGCAGCACCAAGATATTTCATGTCGAATTTGGAGGACAAATGGGTCTTCAAATTGTTATCACCCTAAAACCCTAAAATCTTTGTCTCTAAGCTTTGAAGCCTCACCATGAGTTTGGAAGTCATATCTCACATTAATTTGGATAAATTGTCAAACTAGCTTTGAAATCACTGAACTAGGAGTTTTCGTAGCGCGCTACGAAACCCCTGTAGCAGCCTGTTTTAGCAGAAAAAACTCTGTTTTCTGCGTTTACTAGTACATTTCCAGAAGGGTTTCTGAGCAGATGAAAACTTAATTTTGAAAACTGAAAGAGGCTTTTATTCCTAACATACCAAGCTACAAAAACCTCTTTCAGTTTCCTCAAATTCATTCTGAGATGGGAGAAACAGGTGACCAAAGTTGCGCTACGAAACTGCTGTAGGTGCAGTTTTTCATCTCCTGTTTGCCACGTGTTTTTCAAGGACAGTTTCCGGACAGCTGGAGAATTTTTTTTAAAAAACAGGAGAGGTTTTTGTTCTGGACAACGTGGGCTACAAAAACCTCCTTCAGTTTCGTAAAATATGGTATGGATGAAGAGATAAAGGCTCTGCCATTTTCAAGGATATAAACCTAAAAAACAGGGAGACATGTTCCCTAATTTCTAGGGTTTGTCATCAGCAGTTGGGTGACCACGTGGGAGGCCTCATCAAGTTCGATATCATGGAGTTTTAGGTGTCAAATAATGTGTTAAATGTTTAGATAAGGTTGTTTTGATCATAATGAGGAGTTAGACTCCTAATTGTTTTAGGTCTCTAGGATTCCTAGTTAGGTGTCATTTGCATTTAATAGTTTGTTTTATGGTTAGAATAGGTGTCACTGATGGCAAATTCGAATTCTGTTGTTGATGGATGATGGAATCCTATTTGTAAATGCTTTATATAGAGCATGAGGTAGAATTAGCAAAGGGTTGGAGACTATTTGGCTCAACTGCTGCTTTATGCTATGAGCTACAATCAGTAATGCAGAGAGGTTTTCTTGAACAGATCTGAGTTCTCATGGAGTTGATCCTTTCTTGATCTATATGTTATTTTGATAACTTGCAGTAGATCTTATTGTTAATACTCAGAATTCATATCTAATGCTCTGACTTCCTTTAACAATAAGATGACTGTGTTTTATATTTGAACCACCAGTACTAGATTACATTGTTATTGTTCAGAATTCACAATCATGTGCTCTGATTTCTTTTAATGATGTAATGATTATGTTGAGAAATAGATCTCATTGCTATTACTCAGAATTCATAATATTATGCTCTGACTTCCTTTAGTAATGAGATGAATGTGTCTTTCCATAATCTTGTGAGTAAATCACCTTTGAACTATCAGCAGTAGATTTCATTACTATTACTCAGAATTCATAATCCTATGCTCTGACTTCCTTTAGTAATGAATTATTGTGATGACCTATTTCCTTGAGTGAATTATAATTGTTTGAAAACCCCATTTGCCTCAGCTTTCATGTCAAGAAACCTTGCCACTGAATTTATTGACTTGTTGACTCCATAGCCCAATGGTAGCAAGCCTTCATCTTTTCAACCTATAAACACACAAACC
>APFE030271731.1:228428-243815 GCA_000404065.3 Pinus taeda
AAATCTTGGACAATTTCTTTGTCATTTCCAACTAGCAACATATTATCCACATACAAGACCAGATAAATAACACTTTATCACCCCAAGAAACTCTCGTAGGTTGTAGCTCGGAGATGATCGGGAACATTACAAACTCAACTTAATGTTGGAAATGGATGAATAAAAAGAATGATGCTTGTTCAAGCCAGATAACCACTTCTACTATGCTTAACTCCAGACATGCGTGAGCACCCCCAGACTACAAGGCTTTAGACCACCAATTACTCACAATTTAAGGATTAGATGAATATGGAGAATACTGACCACACCAGCAAATGTACAAGACCATGTGATGGCCGGATGCAACTAGTAAAGAGGTCTGTAAATCTAATTCACTAAGGCACAGACAGGATGACAACTCTTTGGAATTAGGTGAAAATAAACCTGAACAACACATTCACTGATACCTACAAGATTTCAACACAGAGATAGGATGACAACTCCTCTAATGCTAAACATCAAGAGTTCATGAAAACTGCATAACAGCCACAACCCAGAACAAAATAGAAATGAAAAGTAAGCAACTAACACCAAATAAGCTTGTATTCGATGAAAATAAAGATGAGATGCTGAAAGTATCAAAGTAGTTATGGTCTCCAGAAGTTGAACCTTACATCAAAACAACAACCATCAACCCTGATTACATCTCATTTCTGGGTATATATAGAGTTTCATTACAAAGGCATTCTGCCATTCTAGGTGTGGAGGGGTCATAATCGACCATCAACCACTTTAACTACCTGGCAGAACTTCTGAGTGCAATTGCTTGCTGTAGCAGATGAATTTGATCTCCTCGGGTGCTCTACTGTCCTCTGAGGTGGCTCGAGTGTCGTATAAGATAAAATGCCATTCTTGTTAAATGAAACTTCTACTTGAGCCTTGTCCTTCTTCTTCTCGGGTATACAGTCTGCTTGAATGCAGTTGTTGAGGAACTACTGCAATCAGTACTGAAGACTGGTTATCTTCGTCCTTCGGGAGCACAGAACAATCAAAGGTCGTGTATTGCATAGTAGGTGGACAAACTAGTCAGAGGAACAAGGTTGGCTGTCGGATTGAGCAGATGGACGACAGGTATGGCTTGGTGTAAGGTATCGGGAGGAAACGGGGGTACGATGATCGCGAGCCATTGGATCTCGGGTGGGTAGATCCAACGGTCATCGAGCGGAGGAGACGCGGGGGGGTTAATGGGTGGGGAAAAGCGGTTTCGACGACGGGCGGTATTGATCGCACCACTTTCAGACGATGGGAAATAAAGGTACGAGGGTGCGCAATCCCATTCAGACGGTGACGTGTGGTGGTAGGGAAAAACGAAAACCACTTTTCATCGCGAGTTAAAGCACCTGTACATTATGGCAGCGGGGGAAGCAGATGTCGTTGGATCGTGTGGTAGGTGATTGGACGACAGGGTCTAAAATGCGTAGGTTTCATTTGATGCGATAGGGAAACGTTGGATCGGGGGTAGCGGAATGTGGTGGTTAAGGTCATGGAAGAGGGTTTGTGAAGGCGTGCGGTTATATGGGGTTTTGGGTTTTAACACCCTTGGCTTAGGAGTGAGGGTGCTTATTATGATTTTTAACCGAGAAGCATGTGTAAAGGAGATAAGAGGGGAATGGGCAAGGAAATGGAGAAGGGTGAGGATATTTGGTGTAGGCATTTTCTGAGCAAAACCAAGGACTAAGCTTACTTCTGCTCCTCGAACATCAACAACATGTAGCAGAGTTAACAATGACTCCTTCTGGGGATGAAATCCTCCCTGTGAGGTCTCAAGAACTTATAGATCAATGCCTTTCCTATGAAAATCAATTAGCAAAATTTTCTAGTGTTCCATTGGGAATGGAGTCTAACTGAGCCTATACTAAAACAGATAAAACAACATATTTACAATTTTAAGGCCAAAAGACCTTAAATAACATAATTTTTTAGAAAACACCCATTAACTGGGTCATAAAAAACTGTCTCCCCTTCCATACTTTGCATCATGAAGGTATTGTTCCCTTGAATCTGAGAAATGATAAAAGGCCCTGTCTAGAAAGCATCAAACTTCCCATGGTTGCCTTTCTTTTTTCAGTGCATCCCACTTCAGAACCAGGTCTCCGATCTAAAAATTATCTGATTTTGTCCCTTTTTCAAAAGCTTCCTTGATCTTTTTCTGATGTGCTACAACCTTTTCAACTAGTTGTTCTCTGATTTGGTGTACCTCTGCTAGATCAATGATCCTTTTTGCCATGTATTCTTCCTCATTCTGTTCTTCTGATAAGAATTTTTCCACGGGGAGGGTTAACTGAATTGGGAATACAGCCTCAGTGCCATATACCAACTTGAAAGGAGAATTCCCTGTGGATTTCTTAATGGTCACTCTGTCAGCCCATAGTGCATATTTGAGCTTAGAACCCCATTTTCTGTTGTTGTCTTCCAGCAGCTTTTTAATTATCCTTATCAGGATTTTGTTTGAAGATTCTGCTAGACCATTTCCTTGAGGATAGTATGAGGTGGAATGAACCAGCTTAATGCCCATTGAGTCACACATATCTAGCAATTCTTTTGCCCTGAAGGCTACTGCATTGTCTGTGACTAATTTATGCGGACAACCAAATCTAGTGAAGATATGCTCTGTCAAAAACTTCATGACCACATTATGATCAACCTTTCTAGTAGGGATTGCTTCAATCCACTTAGTGAAGTAGTCAGTGGCTACTAAGATCCATCTGTGCTGGCCACTGGAATGTGGATTGATTTCCCCAATGAAATCCAAGCCCCACTGCTGAAAAGGGCCACTAGCATGTATAGGTTTTAAGGGCAGGGACTTCAATCGTTGTTTCCCTTCAAATATTTAGCACTTGTCACAAGATTTAACAAATTAAAGGAAATTAGAAAATAAAATGGGCCAATAGTACCCAACTCTGAGGATCTTGTGGGATGTAGTTTTCCAATAATGGTGTCCTCCACATATGCTGGAATGGAACTGCTGCATAACCTCCATTGATTGTTCTTTATCCAGACACCTCAAAAGCATCCCAGAGGGGTCCCTCCAGTAAAGCATATTTTCATGAATGCAATATTTAGCTGCTCTGAGCTTAATAGTTCTGGCTTGGCTTGAACTAAGGCCTGGAGGGATTTCTAGCTTCAACAAGAATCAAGCTATTGCAGAGTACCAATCAAAAGAAGCTAGATTTTCTGCCAATGGTTGCTTCTTTCCCTGTTCAGTTGTTTCTTCTTCTGTTTGACCACTTTCTGAAATTGAGCCCATGAGGTTTATGTCCAATGTTCTGCAATTTTCCTCAATTAATAGTCTGGCAAGGCCCTGACCTCTGACAAGCTTGGTGGGCTTCAGTTCTATATTAAATTCAATCAAATTTGCAATCCATTTAGGCCTTCTTTCATCAGCATCAGGTTGTGTTAAGACATCTTTTATTGAAGCAGAGGGCACATACACAATTATCTTGGAATGCAGAATATAAAATCTGAAATCTTTCAAGGACTTGATAAGAGCATATGCTTGTTTCTCAATGATATCATACCTCAACTCATCATCCCTTAAGGTTTTGCTGAAAAATGCTACTGGATGCTCTGAACCTTCTTCATTTGTTTGCAATAAAACTGCTGCAAGGGTATCTTTAGAGGAAAAAGAAAATATGTGGAACTCCTTGCTGTAATCTGGATTGCTTAAGGTGAGAGCTTCCATAATAGCTTTCTTAATGGACTCAAAGGATCTTCTTGATGAATCAGTCCATTTGATCTTTGACCCCTTTTTCAACATGGAGGTTATATGCTTCACAAGTTCTGCAAAATTTGGGATAAACCTCCTCACAAAATTTATTTTTCCCAGAAAAGACTGGATATCCTTCTTTGATCTTGGGACAGACAAAGTCTGTATTGCTTTTACTCTTTCTGGGTCAACTTTGACACCTATAGCAGAAACAACATGTCCTAACAACTTGCCTTCTTCTAGAGAAAACTGTGACCTTTCAGGATTGAATGAAATCCCAAACCTTCTACACTTCAGAAACACTTTCTTCAAATGTTGCAAATGGTCTTGATGGCTGCTGAAGTACACTATTATATCATCTAGGTAGATGAGGACAAACTTATATTTCTCTCCCACAAATGCTATCTCCATAGCTCTCTGAAAGGTAGCTCCAGCATTCATCAACCCAAAAGGCATCCTGGAATACATAAAAGTGCCCCAAGGAGTGGTGAATGCAGTCTTCTCTTGATCATCTGGATGCAGACCAACCTGATTAAACCCTGAAAATCCATCCAAGAAAGACATCACTTTGGCTCCTGAGACTTTCTGCAGCAAATGCTCCATCTTGGGTAGAGGATAATTTTCTTTCTTAGAGCATTTGTTTAAGTTTCTGAAATCAACACAAAGCCTGATTTCTCCACTTTTCTTCCTCACCACTACCAAATTGGCTACCCATTTTGAATATCTGAGAGGGACTATGATCTTGGCAGCCAGTAACTTCTTAATTTCTTTTTCAATTAGAGGAAGGAGTAAAGGATTTATTGGTCTCATCTTCTACTTGAAAGGGATGGTGTCTTTCTCTAGAGGAATTTTATGCTAAATGATCTTTTTGTCATATGTTTTCAGGTCACTATATTCCCAGGAAAAGACATAAGCAAACTGATTCATTAAATTGCAGTACTCAGAACTTTGATCAACAAACAAATTAGTGGATAGATTTATGTATCTTGGCTGACTTGGACTCCCTATATTATTCCTATGGACAATTGGTCTTCTTTTTGGGCAACCTTATAAGGAACATCATTCTGGTCAAACAACTTTTCTAAAGGAATTAAACCCCTAGGTATATGATTGTTGGGTAGTTGGACAATGCTATCTTTACCAATTTTGTTTCTATGCTGGGACTTGGGGCTTTCTTCCAAGGCTTCATTCTCTTGGTCAATTTGCATTTCGGAAAATTCATCAATGACTTGCAGGAATCGATTCACTTCATTATCATCCTCAAAAACTTTCCAATGCTGGACATTATTAGGCAAGGATGGTCTATATTTCATTTGGACTTCATAAACTAGTCTGGGAGGCATGGGAGGGATAAACATGCTAGCAGACACAGCAAAGGAATCAACAATCTAATTTCTAACTCTAGGGATATATGAGATACAAAAACTATCAAAGGAATCTTTGAGTCTCCATACCTCATCTCTATATGCTTTCAACCTTGGGTGTTTTTCTTGAAATGTTCTGTTTACTTGCTGAATGATAAGATCAGCATCTCAAACACCTTTATGCTCCTGATTCCTCTGTCTTTAGGTGCATTGAGGCCCAATATTAGAGCTTCATACTTTGCTATATTGTTCGTGACTTGAAAATCCAGCTTAAAAGATAGGTATGTGCTTTCTAGTTTTGGAGATGTTAGCACCGCCCCTGCTCCTGCAGTCTCCTTGGAACATGCTCCATCAAAGAACATCTCCCAAACCTGACTTCCTTGCTTTCCCTCGGCATGATTTGTTGGTTTCTTGATCTGCAATGAGGCCTTATGGAATTCTTCAATTTGGAGGATACATGCTCCAAAATTAGTGTCCACAGCATAAATGGGATGATTAGAAGGATTCGTCTCATCACTGATGATGTATGCTAGCTGCGCCTCTCTGTACAATCTCCTGCTTTCTCCTCCAAAAACTAGGACAGTGGCATAAGATAGATCATTCTGCAATGTCCCACCTAGTCTCTTAATCCATCCTCTAGACAACAACATGCCAAACTTAGGAGGGACATCTTCTACCGCAGTATCCATCATCATACTCTTCATGGGCAACTGAGTTAAGGTAATAGCTAGATCTTTTATTAACCCTAAGCATTTTACCTTCCTTGAATAAAATGAGAATAAATCATGATATGGTCTAGTGATATTAAGGCCTAAATCTTCCATGACAACTTTAGGCATCAGATTATGGCTAGCCCTTGTGTCTAGCAGGTAATTGTGGAGGATTTTGTCATGAATGGTCAAGGAGACATAAAATGATGGAGAATTGTTATCAGCAGGTTTGGTCATTGGGCTAAGCACAATTTCAGGCTTATCATCTTGCAAATTGACAGAGTCAGTGGAGGTTTGTGTGGCTTTCAGCTCAAGAGAATCAAGGATAGGCTTTCTAAAAACTTCACTCTTTACTAGTTCTATCAGAGGCACAAATATTTTTAACTTCTGAACTTCTAATTCAAAGCTGAAAGGGGAAGGGGACTTGTCAGGACCTCTTACCTCTTGAACTAGTGCTTTGAGGATGACTCGGTTAGCTGTTGGTATTTTCTGTCCGATATTCTATGGCTCTGCTGGGACAACAACGTTTTGGGTAGTATTCTCTTTGACATTGTTTTCTTTTGACCTCAGATTGTATCTTTGTTGCTCATCAGTTTGAAAAACATCCTCTCTATCCCACCTTTGACTGGTTTTGTCTTGCAGCAATGATTCTTCATAGGCATCGAATGTCAAAAATGCAGCACTGCCTTTATCTTCCATGCAATGAATCTCATCCTCTTCTTCAAACTGCTCCTCCTCCATGACTACGTTTTGGAAAGGAGCCTTAACTTTTTGATCTTCATGAGCTTATTTACCCCTCTGAATGATTTTCTACTGTTCATTTGCTCTTCTGAATGGATTTGGGTTTCTTGGAGCAAATGTGTTTGGAATCCTTGTCTTTCTCGAGTTCTGCTCAACCTTTAGCTTAGATATCTCAACAGCCAATGACTTTATCATTCTAGTCATTTTGTCTAACTTCGGTTCTGAAGATGAAGCAGAGGAAAAAGAAGCCTCGCCTCTCTGCCTCCTTCTATCAACATGACTTTTGAGCTTTTCTATAGCCATAATATTAGATTCTACTTCTAGGGTTGCATCTTGCATATCAGCCAGAGTGGCACATATTCTTTCTCTCAATAGTAGGCAGAAATCAGAGTCAAAAGCATTGACATAGGTAACTTTGGCAGAGGTGAGGGTAGGCTTTACTTCAACTGGTATCTTACTATACATACGATTGAATCTTTTATTAAAATCAGGCAATGATTCCCCATTTTCCCTCTTCAGGTTTCCAAACTCAGTATGGTAATAAAGCAGGTCCTTCTTATCCCCCCAATGCTTCAAAAATACATTATCTAAGGCTTCAATGTATGCTATAGACCTAGGGGTCAATTCTCTAAACCACTTTCTAGCCTCTCCATCAAGGCTTTGGACAAAAACTATCATCCACACATCATCTTCACTGATGTCTAAGTTATTAGCATAACTGTAAAAAGACTCAAGGTGTTCTTCAGTTGTTACTCCCTCTATACTAGTGAACTTAGGCATGTATTTATGATATTCTCTCATAGGCATGGCATTCAAAGGAACAGGCAAGACCAAGGGTCCATACCTAGCAGCTATGATTCTTTCCATCTTTGTGAGAGCTTGCTGGCCTGCCATGACTGGGGTAGGTAGAAGGATACTGGTAGATTGAGTGGTATGGAACAATGCAATGGATGACAGAGACAAAGGAATGTGATGGACTGTATGGGATGCTTTCTTTGGACTGAGATCCAAAGGGGAACTGAATGGACAAGGAGCTTTATGAATCTCTGAAGGTATTTCTTCACTAACAATGTTAGGCTCTAGATCTTCAAACTGTATATTCTCAGTTATAACCTTCTCTTGCAGAGATACATAAGATTTCTTGGGCTTACCTGATCTTGATGCTCCTTTCTGCGATGTTTTCTTCTGCTTAACGATCTTCTCACGGTCAGGCACTGGGTCAGCTGGTGATTTCTGAGGATTTCTCCGAGTATGCCTCAAAAACTGAGCCAAGAATGCGATGTGGAGTCTCCAAATGTTGCTCTTCCAGTAGAGTCACCAGATGGATGATTACAACCAGAAATGTGTCCAGGCTTTGTCTATCATCAAAGCTGGAACTCTGTCATTTCCCATGGAAGCTGAGCTTCAATCTCCTCCCCCCGGCAATGGTGCCAACTAATGTTATCACCCCAAGAAACTCTCGTAGGTTGTAGCTCGGAGATGCTCGGGAACATTACAAACTCAAATTAATTTTTGAAATGGATGAATGGAAGGAATGATGCTTGTTCAAGCCAGATAACCACTTCTACTATGCTTAACTCCAGACATGTGTGAGCACCCCCAGACTACAAGGCTTTAGACCACCAATTACTCTGTATTTAAGGATTAGATGAATATGGAGAATACTAACCACACTAGCAGGTGTAAAAGACCACGTGATGGCTAGCTGCAACCAGTAAAGAGGTCTATAAATCTAATTCCCTAAGGCACAGGCAGGATGACAGCTCTCTGGAATTAGGTGAAAAGAAACCTGAACAATACATTCACTGATACCTACAAGATTTCAACATAGAGGTAGGATGAAAACTCCTTTAATGCTAAACATAAAGAGTTCAGGAAAACTACATAACAAGCACAACCTAGAACATAATAGAAATGAAAAGCAAGCAATTAACAACAAAAGAATCTTGTATTAGCTGAAAATGAAGACGAGACGCTGCAAGTATCAAAGTAGTTACAATCTCCAGAAGTTGAACCTTACATCAAAACAACAACCATCAACCCTAATTACATCTCATTTCTGGGTATATATAGAGTTTCATTACAAAGGCATTCTGCCATTCTAGGTGTGGAGGGGTCATAATCGACCATCAACCGCTTTAACTGCCTGGCAAAACTTTTGAGTACAATTGCTTGCTATAGCAGATGAATTTGATCTCCTCGGGTGCTCTGCTGTCCTCTGAGGTGGCTGGAGTGTCGTATAAGATAAAATTCCATGCTTTTTAAATGCAACTTTTGCTCGAGCCTTCTCGGGTATACAGTCTTCTTAAATGCAGTTGTTGAGGAACTACTGCAATCAGTATCGTAGACTGGTTATCTTCGTCCTTCGGGAGCACAGAACAATCAAAGGTCATGTACTGCATGGAAGGTGGACGAACTGGTCAGAGGAACAGGGTTGGACGTCACATTGAGCATATGGATGGTGGATATGGCTTGGTGGAAGGTATTGGGAGGAAATGGGGGCACGATGATCGCGAGCAGTTGGATCTCGGGTGGGCAGATCCAACGGTTATCGGGCGGAGGAGACTTGCGGGGGTTAATGGGCAGGGAAAATCGGTTTCGACGGTGGGTAGTATTGATCACACCACTTTTAGATGATGGGCGGTAAAGGTACGAGGGCACACGATCCCATTCAGACGGTGACGCGTGGCGACGGGGAAAAATGAAAACCACTTTTCATCGTGAGTTAAAGCGCCTCTACATTATGGCAGCGGGGGAAGCGGATGTCGTTGGATTGCGTGGTAGGTGATCGGACGGTAGGGTCTAAACTGTGTGGGTTTTGTTTGATGTGACAGGGAAACGTTGGATCGGGGGTGGAAGAATGCAGCGGTTAAGGTCACGACATAGGGTTTGTGAAGGCGTGTGGTTATATGGGGTTTTGGGTTTTAACGCTTGTGGCTTAAGAGTGAGGGTGCTTATTATGATTTTTTAACCAAGAAGCATGTGTAAAGGAGATGGGAGGGGAATGGGCGAGGAAATGGAGAAGGGTGAGGATATCCAGTGTAGGCCTTTTCTAAGCAGAACCAACGACCGAGCTTACTTCTGCTCCTCGAACATCAACAACATGTAGCAGAGCTAACAAAAACGATTACCAATTAATTTAAAATACACAGAGTGATATGCTTTGCTTCTGGTGAAGTCAAGTCCCCATATAAATGTATCAAATTTTTGATACCACATCCTTGGTGACTGTTTTAACCCATACAAAGACTTCTTTAACTTGCATACCAGTTCTTTCTTACCCTTCTCGCAAAAGCCTCCAGGTTGCTTCATGTAGATCTCCTCTTTCCAGATCCCCGTGAGAAATGTTGTTTCAATTCATCTATTCTACCTCAAAATCAAAAGAAGCAACAACAAATAAAAGTAATCTAATAGAAGTTACCTTGGCAACAGCAGAAAAAAATATCACCAAAATCATTCTCGACATGGGGAATAACCTTTTTCTACAATTGAGCTTTGCATTTCTTCACCTTCCTTCTGATTTGTATTCTTTCTGAATACCATTATGCTACCAATGGGTTTCCTTCCAGCCAGAAACTCCACCATACCCCAACCCTCATTTTTGTGCAATATTCCATTTTCATCAACAATGGCCTCTTTCCGAGTTTCCATCGTCTGATCTACTACTTCCTTCACAGTTCTGGGATCATCATCAGTAATAGATAAAGAAAAATTTGAACAGAAAGTAGATGGACTATACCTTTCTGGTTGCCTTCTTTCTTGAACTGATCTTCTCACACTCGGAGTTTGTGGCTCTTCATCTTCTGATTCCTCCTCTGTTGTAGAGTTCGATTCTTCCTCTTTTAGCTCAAACTCTATCTTCTCATGTTCCTTTGGTTGGACTTCATGTTTGATAACATCTTTCACCTCTCTGAACACCACATATCGCCTGTACACAACCTTCCTTATTACTAGGTTCCAAAGCTTATAACCCTTTAAACCATCCTTATACCCAATAAATGTTGAAAATCGAAACAAGAAATGCTAAAAATAGCACTGCTATAAATAGTACTTTGGGTACTAGTGTTGGACATGGCAACAAGGAATGAAAAATGGAAGTGCTAAACATAACATTGCTATAAATAACATTTCGGGATGGATTCCAATTTTTGTCAGTCCCTAGACTAAAATTGAGAAGTAAAATTCAAATTTGATCTTAGCAGCTATTTGTAAGATAATTAATTAATTCACCATGAGTTAATTAGTTGTGGAAAATCAAACATGAAGTCTATGTGAGGACATGCAACAATTTCTCCATTGATTGAGGAATTTATCCATTAGTTAAAGAGATAAGGATGAGTTGTAATTAGTTGGCTCAGTTCACTGAGTCAAGTCCAGTTAAATTAGTTCTAACAGTTTGTAGAATTAATTGTGAGTTCAGTTAGTTAATGCTTGCATGCATGTAACTGCTGCTCTCTAGATAACTGAATATTCTCTCATAAATAACTCATGCATGTCAGTTCACTCAGAGACCTAGTTGAGATTAGAGGAAGGGACAGTGTACTATCAGTTGGAGGATTTTTCCTATAAAGGAAACTCATCCATGTAGAAGGAATTATATCCTTCAGGTTTGTGCAGTTATTTCTGAGCCAAGTGAGCAGTGTGAGTTAGGAATTCACACATGTGGAAGCACTGGACCCCATGAAAAACTGTGCGAGGAAATAGGAGGCTTGGAGGGTAGAGGAGAAGGTTTATGAGAGGCCTTTGACTGTCTATGAGCAACAAAGGGATTGTAGAGAGAGCATGATAGCTTGTGAGCTGATTATTTTTGTATCCAGACTATATTTCCACTAGTATGATATTACAGAGATTGGGGTTTTAGGCCGAGGCTTTCCCCAAGATTATTCTTCTGTGTTCATGTGTGATTGCTTTCTCATTCTCAGTTATATGTGTTCTATTGATCTTTCTCATATTTGATTAAGTTTCTGCAAAGTTTGTTGTAGAAGTAGATCTTGTATTTTGCTTTAGTATATTGCATAATATGTTGATCTATAGTGGGAATTTACACATGGTATCATAGCAAAGGTGATCAAGGAGAGAACAATATACAAGAAGGGAGAATTTCAAAGTTTGTGGTTCCTAAATATAGAAATCGAGTTCTTATCACATCTCAATTTCACCAATGGCATTCAACGGTTTAAGACTCGAGTATGACCTTGATGGTAGCTCAAATTATAGAGCTTGGAAGGATCACATGGAAACAGTATTAGAGGATAACGGTCTAAAGGACTTCATTGATTAAGAAGCCCCCAAGCCGGTAGCGGCTAATGCTACAGAATTGGCGGAATGGAAGAAATGTGTGGCTAGAGCAAGGAGAATCCTATTGGAGGGAGTTCGAGACCACATAGTCTCGAGTCTCCATGGGAAGGAGACACCATTTTCAATGTGTAAAACATTGAAAGATATATATCAGAACAACAACGATCAGAGGAAGCTGGCGCTGAAAGACAAGCTTCGGGAAATCAAGTGTGAAAAGGGTGACACGACCTTTACATATATGAACAAGCTCACCATCTATAGGGATGAGCTTGGAAGTGTAGGCATCATGACAACCGATGATGACATGGTGAGTCTTGCACTCCTCGGTCTTCCTAAGTGCTGGCATAGCTACCAAGACTTGGTTAATGGAAGAGAAAAACTTCCAGATTGGGAACGACTTTAGTCGGATCTGATGCAAGAGGAGATAAGAAGAAGCACCAGAGATGGTTCTTCATCCAAGGAGGATGAATAAAACTGCATCTTAGTGAGTTAGGCGAAGAAGCGGAAGGAGAAGGATTCTCATTCCAAATCCAGTTCTTCCCACGGTGGGAAGAAGTTTGAAAAATTGAAAGTGCGATGCTTTTGTTGTCATGAGGTGGGAAATTTTGCTACAAATTTTCCACTGAAGAAATCCAAGATGGGATCTAAGGAAGGATCTGAAGGTGAGGCATTGGCCTCACAGTTCGAGTTGGATTTCAGCCTCTTCGCATGCATGGTTTCATCCATGGTGGGATATGGTTGCTTTCTTGACAATGGAGCTTCTTTCCACATGACCGGTGATAAGAGTTTGTTTAGAACCTTGGAGGAGAAAGATCTCCAGATACTCATAGCGATGGGTAATGAAGAAAAGTATAGTGTATCAGGTGTAGGCACAGTTGTTTTTTAGAGGGAGCATGGAGCTCGCATTACTTTGGCCGATGTCAAGTATGTACCAGGATTGAAGAGAAATTTGGTGTCGATCACAATGCTAGAAGACAAAGGCTATGATGTAGTCTTCAGTGAGGGAAAGGTTTTCCTTCGACACATCACCACAAGACATGTGAAGTAGATCGATTCACGAGTCAAGAACTTGTATGCTATTAAGGTTCAAGATGCATGCAAAGCCTTGAGGAGCAAGGAAATTGATGGAGACTTGGTGGTTGAGAGGGAGAGTACATTACCTCTCAACATGCAGCGCCAGAATAAGTCTGAGACGATTGTGGAGGAGCCACGATTGGTGAAGAAGCTTCAAGAGGTTGTGGAGCAGCCACAACTAGTGAAGCCGAGGAGAGACAGAGTGGAGGCATCCACTCATGCAGAGACCTCCAGTAGGGGGAAATTTCAAGCCAAGTGAGCAGAGGGATCACATGCATCCATACCTCCAGGTAGGAGGTGGGGTGATGTGGAGTGACAATCCCAAGAAGGCTAGAATGGGGGCAATATCATTTAGGTACCCAACCTCTTTGATTAGGCCTTGCTACGGGAGCCCCGACGACGAGTAACAGGACTGGCTGAGTGGGTAGAGACAGATGCAGATGGAGTGGCATAGAGAGATACAGTGCAGGAGTCCCAAGACTATGCAGAGTTAGTAGGCTACAACAATGCGAGAGGCACAGGAGTGTTGTACAAGTGTAGGATGGCACGGAGAGGTGTGTAATGGTGTGTGATGCATGGAGTGTTACAACAGCTCAGATTTCAGAGAGGGAGTACTTGTTAGCGACAGATGGAGCTTCAACATCAGAGGATGTTTCTAGCCCAACATGAAGGTCAGTTGGGAGTTTTGTTTTGTTTCTAGAGTTGCTGGAGCAATAACACTTGGGAGAAGTGTTGCATGCAAAACATTCCAAAGGTACAGGATTGGGTTTGAGTTGAATGCCTTTCTTGTTGAAAGGGAGTGTTGAAAATAGCAACAAGAAATGCTAAAAATAAAAGTGCTAAAATAGCACTTCTATAAATAGCAGTTCGAGTACTAGTGTTGGACATGGCAACAAGGAATGAAAAATGGAAGTGCTAAAAATAACATTTCTATAAATAGAATTTTGGGATGGATTCCAATTGTAGTCAGTCCTGGACTAAAATTGAGAAGTAGAATTCAAATTTGATCTTAGCAGCTGTTTGTAAAATAATTAATTAATTCACCATGAGTTAATTAGTTGTGGAATATCAAACATGAAGTCTATGTGAGGACATGTAACATTTTCTCCATTGATTGAGGAATTTATCCATTAGTTAAAGAGATAAGTATGAGTTGTAATATTGAGTTGTAATTAGTTGGCTCAGTTAACTAAGTCAAGTCCAGTTAGATTAGTTCTAACAATTTGTAGAATTAATTGTGAGTTCATTTAGTTAATGTTGGCATTCATGTAACTGCTGCTCTCCAGATAATTGAATATTCTCTCATAAATAACTCATGCATGTTCGTTCAGTCAGAGACCTAGTTGAGATCAGAGTAAGGGACATTATACTATTAGTTGGAGGATTTTTCCTATAAAGGAAACTCATCCATGCAAAAGGAATTATCTCCTTCAGGTTTGTGCAGTTATTTCTGAGCCAAGTGAGCAGTGTGAGGTGGGAATTCACACATGTGGAAGCATTGGATCCAAGGAAAAACTACAAAAGGAAATAGGAGGCTTGGAGGGTAGAGGAGAAGGTTTGTGAGAGGCCTTTGACTATCTATGAGCAACAGAGGGATTGTAGAGAGAGCAGGATAGCTTGTGAGCTGATTCTTTTTGTAATCCAGACTATATTTCCACTTGTATGATATTACAAAGATTGGCGTTTTAGGCTGAGGCTTTCCCCAGGATTATTCTTCTGCGTTCATGTGTGATTTCTTTCTCATTCTCAGTTATATGTATTCTATTGATCTTGCTCATATTCGATTAAGCTTCCGCAAGGTTTGTTGTAGAAGTAGATCTTGTATTTTGCTTTAGTATATTGCATAATATGTTGATCTACAGTGGTAATTTCTACAATAAAGATGCACTTTTCAGATTTACTATCCAACTTGGTTCATTTCTCCTTTGGAACATGTACATATGCATCACATCCAAATACCATCCAATGTGAAAGAGAGGGTTTCTTACTAGTCCATATCTCTTTTGGAGTCTTATCCTCCAATTCTGATGAAGGTGATCTGTTGACTAGGTAATATGCTGTCTCCACCACCTCTGCCCAGAATTCCAGTCCTCACCTGGCACCACTGAGCATGCTTCTTGCCCTTTCCATCAACATCTTGTTCATTCTTTCTGCAACTCCATTTTGCTAAGGTGTATATGGAGTATTATACTGCCGTGCTATACCACACTTATTACAAAATTCTTCAAATTCCTTACTACAAAACTCTCCACCGTTATCTGTCCTCAGCACCTTTATCTTCTTCTCTATCTGGTTTTCCACCAGAGCCTTAAATTCTTTAAACCTGTCAAAGAATGCAGATTTCTTCTTAAGGAAATATATCCATGTATTCCTTGAGAAGTCATCTATAAATGATACATAGTACACAGACTTACCCAATGATGGAACCTTCACAAGTCCAAACACATCACTGTGC
>APFE030271731.1:243835-292400 GCA_000404065.3 Pinus taeda
ACCACCAGAGGGGAAACTCACCCGATTCTGCTTCCCATATACACAATTTTCATAGAAATCAAAATCCAAAGAGATATTACTCATACCTTCTACTATACCTTTACCATGAAGTACCCGTAGGCTCTTCTCTCCAATAGCTCCAAGCCTTTGATGCTACAACATGGTCTTCTCTCCAGAGACCACTAGATTTTTTGCTCCACTTTCAGGAACCACGGAACTATTGCACCCATCAACAACAGTGCTACCTTGCAGCTTGTACAGAGTTCCAATTCGAACTCCCTACATCAATACCAGTGACCCCCGAACCATCTTGTAAGTATCCTTCTTGAACACTGTTTTTAAACCTGCATCATCCAGCTTGCTTACAAAAATCAACTTTTTGGCTAATGCAAGAATATGCATAACACTTGGAAGTGTTCTAACCCTTCCACCTTGCAACTTCAACTTTACTTTTCCGCGACCAACGATTCTAGCCTTCTTGTCATCCCCCAAGAAGACATCACTACCATCATATTTCTCATACTCGCAGAACCACTCTCTATGGGGAGTGAAGTGAAAGGATGCACTTGAGTCAATTAACCATGCCTCATGATCTACATGTGTACTTGAAGAAGCCAAGTACACATCCCCACCTTCATCCAAGGTGGTTATCGCCTCTGTAGAAGGAGCATCATCAGATCCCTTTCCTTTATTATGAGCTTTATATTTAAAATCCCTTTTGTAGTGCCCTTCCTTTCCACATTTCCAACACACCACCTTTACAAGTTTTTCTGGAGATTTAGATCTCCCTCTATATTTAGATCTCCCACTCGATGAATTATTTTTGTTTCTGTTTTGGGACTATTCTCGTACAGACAAGGCATCACCATTCTGGCTCTCCATATTTTTCCATCTCATCTCCTTCGTCAGTAAGGATGAGACTATTTCATCAAATTGTAAGGCAGTTGTATTGCTACCTATTGGAATAACCATATTATCCCACAAATCTGGTAGAGAACACAACAAACTGATGCACTTATCTTCATCTGAAATTTTTATATCAACAGACGATAACTGACTTACCACGGTAATAAACACATTCAGATGCTCTGTCACCGAGTCTCCATCTTTCATCCTCAGGTTATACAACTTTTTCTGTAGGAATAATTTATTTACCAGAGACTTAGATTAGTACAAATTCCCTAACTTGTCCCACAAAGCCTTCGTCGTAGCTTCCCCTGATACATTCAGAAAGAATGAATCTGAGACACACAATCGTATTGTGCTCTTTGTCTTCTGATACAACTTCTTCCATTCTTCATTAGACACTCATGTTGCTTTAGTACTCAGATCTACCGTGATCCACTGATCTTTATCCACCAATAGATCCTCCATCTTGAGTTTCCACAACTCAAAACTCTTACCATTAAATTTCTCGATCTCTATCTTTCCATTGCTCGCCATCTTCTTTCACTACCAGAATCGATTCCTCAGATCTCCCATTGAACAGGGTCTACCACAGGCCCGAGCGAAACCCCTTAACACCAAAGGCATCCCCTTGAAGCCAAAATAGCGCCGATACCAAATGTAGGTTTTAACCCCATACAGAAATTACCTGCATACGAATTCTAAAACACAGAAAATAAATAATGCGAGAGCATAATACATAAAACACATATACACAGAGATTTTCCCCTGGATCCCAAAATGGGGACTACCAAATTGATTTTCATTATGTTCCTTTCAATGTTACAATACATATTTATACATGCTGAAGCATCCAATACCATGAACTGAAAACCATCGCGTCCAAAACCATGGATCGAAAACCATTGTGTCCAAAACCATGTGCGAAAATCATGCACAAAACCATACGTCGGTCTGCCCAACCTAACATAGGGTCCAAAACCAAAATTTTCTGGGGCGCTGCCCCAAACCCCATAGAGTGGGGTTAGCTGCACCCCTCAAGCCCCCTGTGACTTCCCCCACTACGCAATCGGTGAAACAAAGGGGGGGCTCCACCCCCCTTCTAACCCCCGAGTTAACTACGTGGGCTAATCATGGAAAGAATATAACATAACCCAACAGAGATAGCCAAGTGTTGTGGTTACCTGCACCCGTCAAACCCCTTGTGACTCCCCTTGCTACACAATCGACACAACGAAGGGGGAGCTCTGTCCCCCTTCTAACCCCCCAGTTAACTACGTGGGATAGTCATGGAAAGAATATAACACAACCCAACACTTTCCAAAAAGGTATCATATGTGCCAAACACAGATAATATAACCAAGTTATGACCTCAGGAAGTTGGTTGCTCAAATAACCCCAACATGGCCCACAAACACTTGGTGTTACATCTCATGGGGCTAGGGTTTTGGTTGTTTAGGGTTTTCTCACATTTTCCAATAATAAATAAGCCCTTGAGCGTCATTGTAACACAATTCAGAGGCATGTAGCCACCACATCTCTTCTCAGAGATAATCTACCATCGCTCGAGCTATCTTATTTCCATTATGTTTATAAGCATAGTTCAATATTTTTCTATTAATGAAATGAAGTGTTTTTCTACTACATCTATGTGTTTATGATTATATCTGTAAGTTGTTGCATTCTTTTTTAAGTTTGGATCAGTGGTATTAGAAGGATCTTCTCTTTAAGTTAGGGCTTGATTTGGTTGAATCATTGCAAGTTCAGCCTCGCAAAACTCGACGACCTACCATGATGAAAGAAAATAAAGAAGAGGGGATAGGATATACTTTCAAAATGTTGTTCGAGGAAGCCCTTGAGAGAAAGTGGGACGCTATGATGGATAAATTTGGCCAGATCCTTCGATGGTTACCCACAGGTGATGCATCTCCATCCAGCAACCACTTTGGAAGTGCCACTCCTTCTAAGGTACAAGCTAACTTCACTATTCCCATATTTGAAGGCTTGATAGATGTAGAAGCCATAAATAAATGGTTAAATTTTTTGGAAGGATATTTTTTAGTTCATGACTTTTCCAATCGGGAAAATATTACTTTTGCACTTCTCAAAGCCGCCCCACACATCAAGGACTGGTGGAAAACCTACTATGAACAAAAGGATGAGAGTGAACCCTCGTTGTTTTTAGCCTCACCCACTTGGAATTCTTTCTGAGATGCCATCAAAGAACAATATTACCCTATCGGGAGCTATGAAGACAAATACATAAAGTGGACCATGCTATGGGAAGGGTCCAAGGCTTGCCATATAGTTCACAAATATTTTCCACACCCTTCCCACGAAGCTCGGTATCAAGGATACTTAGTAGAATTTGGTGCTCAAGAACTGTGACTATCTACACACGTGAATCCAAGATGAGATGGAGTTCCTGGAAATTTCATCACTCAACATGACGTATCGGCACACTATCAAGATTGAGAATAAGTTTAAACAAAATAAGTGGGACTTTGGATCTCCAAATCCAACGCAAGGAAAAGGCATCCCTGAATCAAAGAATAAAGGACCAAGCCAAGGCGGGGCTACCTAGGACAACCCACCGAAGCCAAAAGAAAAGAACAAAACCATGAAGACGAAGAAGGACATGAGAAAATGGTGTGAGTTCCATAAGAGCTCCACTCACAATACAAGTGAGTGTCGGGCCAAGCAGTCACTGGTGGCCGAGCTGAAGGCTTCCAAATTATACGCAGGTTCCAACCCTGAATCAGAACCTAATAAGGGAAGAAAATCGTTGATGCGGAGCCTAGTGCCACCATGGCCACCACCAAGATCCAGAAGATTGAGCTTGAAGATCTAGAGGAGGGGGGATGTCTCTTCCACTCAAAGATGTGGGTGAATGGTTCTCCACTATAGTTCATTGTCGACAATGAGAGCCAAAAGAACCACATTTCAGCAAAGGTCATGAAGTGGTTGGGCCTAATACTACAACACATCCACAGCTATACACCATTGGGTGGGTTCACCAAGGATGAGATCTTCACATTAGCTAGCAGTTCCACCTTCCATACAACATCAATCCCTTCACGGATGAGGTACTGTGTGACGTTGCTCCTCTTGAAGCTTGTGATGTATTGTTAGGACAACCATACTTGTGGAAGCGACATGATGTATATGAGTCTAGACCTCACTCTGTGATTATTACTTTAGCTAATAAGTTGTACAAGATACTGGAGGTAGCCTTGCTTACCCCCATCTCTTTGATCACTGCAAAGAAATGCAACAAGATCATTTCCCAGACCAGGAAATTGTTTTCCTTATGATTGGCCCCCAGGTACATAAGAAGGTTGTGGCCACGATTGCCAAGCAGGGCTCCTCTGCACAACAAAAATAGATGGACAAGGTTGTGGATGAGTGTTGGCATGATGGGGCCTGACCCAGGTTCAGAGTTAATTAGCCAAACAAATCCATATACTACTGGCCCTTTCGACATCAACCCGCGGAGTGCTAACTGAAGTCTCACCTGAAGCAGTATGGGGGGATGTTGGAACTAAGCTTCCGCACCCTCGAGATGTCTAAGGGGTCGATTTAGTCCAAATGTGCCTACCTTCGCGCAGGTCAGTTCACGCTATGTTTTGACTTGCGATACCGTTGTGATTTGCTATAATTGTCCTTTGCGCAACCCTAAACAGGGGGTGAGATGATTTCACACTGCTATGGCAGCGTTCTGCGTTATTTCCCCAAGTTACACTGCATGTCTTACTTATCCTCTTATAGATGTTAGTCAACTTCACGTAAACAGATACTTTAACTCAAATTCACTTAATCTACACAGTTATATATGTTCGTGCACCATATAAACAATAGAAATGAAATTTATACCCAATATATTCGATGCAGAAAATAGGAAATAAATACAAAGAATTGATGTATAACTTCTATTTATTAATGCTTCAACAATTATAGACTCGACTCGCCCTACGCACTCTACTGCAGGGGTCCACGCACTCAGCTGCAGAGCCTTCTCCTACTCTACGACCCAAAGACTCGACTTTACCCTTAGATCTTCTGCTATGCTTCTATTCCATGATCATTCAATTGATTCCTCTACAACTTAGAGCCTTGATCTATTTATACAATCCCATGGTCCGCAGACCATGGGTAGATCTCTCTAGCCGACATTACATTACAAAATTAAGGGCAGACAAACCTATGACTCATTTACAAGCTACACACTCTGTGCCCACAAAATGCAGTGCCTTTACATCAAAGATACAATTTATGACCAAAATATGGGATTTTAGCCCCAAAAATTCCCTTGGGGGATCCCGCGCCCAACAGGCCCCCAACACAAACATTGTGACTTGCCCTCGAGTCACTCTGTTGGTGGGAGATCTTTGCGTGCAGACCTCACAACTCTGCCTGGACTACTGCAAGGTCAGCAACGCACTCAACAACTACCTGTTGTACTTCCTAGATGCGCTGTTCGGAAACCACTGTAGCTAAACTACTTCCTTGAACCTGTTCTTGTGTGCCTTGCATCTACACAAGCTTTACTTCAATAGAGGCTGTAATGATGAAGGCCTCATCAATCCATGGTTGTATGCGTGCCTTCCAAACGTCTCCCTTGTGTCGAGCAACATCCACCTGCTCCTTGAGCGCTTTTTCCCACTGCATCTGCGCGAGCCTTTGTGTAAGGGAAACCATCTGCGTTGTCCTGCCATCATTCTCGTTAGAAGGTCTTGCATTTACTTTGGCAATGTTTGAAACACTAATCTTGCTCTCAAAGCCTCAAAGTTCGAAAGGTCCATACACAGTTGATAGCGCAACAACTCAGTTCTCAAAATGGAAAGTGTTGTTCACTGGACAACCACTTGTAATTTATAGCGCCTTTTGAATTTGAATTCGACTGTTCTCCCCTCTTTCGGTCCATTAATGCTCCCTTGGCGGCAGATTTTCCCAAATCTAGCCCATAAAGTTTGCCTTAAATGTCTTCTACCCGCTCCATTTGGTCTCAAACCAAGCATCATATCGTGAATAGTGATTGTAATGGTCACTTTCGAACCAACCCACGTGGCAGTGCAACTACCCTCGCGCTCTCACGGACCCTGTGACACTTCGCTACTGTGCGCAGTCTTGACATCGCACAGCACTTGAGCAGAGTATTTTATAGTCCCACGCCTCCTTTCAGCTGCCAGGAGCGCTAAGACTGTCACTTCTGCGGCTAGTCAGATGACCGGGCCACCTTTGTACACCTTTGAACGACTGCCATTGACGTTTCCTAGGAAGATTTATCCATTTAACTTTACCAACTGCACCGTGCCACCATCTCTGATTCCCTTAATAACATACGGTCCCAACCAATGCATTTTGAGCTTCCTTGGGAATTAATCAAACTTACTATCATATAAAAACACCAAATCATTCACCTTGAAGGTGCAAAAATTAATATGTCGTTCGTGCCAGGCCTTTTCGCACTTCTTTTTCACTTGCTAGTGGAATCCAACCAAAAATTGTTCTTCTTTGAGCTCCTCCAACTGCACGAGCCTCTCCCTCAGGGCTCCGCGATCTGTCATACCTGTGAGCACCGCTATGCGCAGACTAGGCACGATAGATTCCATAGGCATTACAACTTCCACTCCATAGACAAGTCGGAAAGGTGTCTGTCTTGTCAGTTTCTTGCATGTCGTCCTATAAGCCCATAATACTGCGGGTATGCACAAGTCCCAATTAGTTCGCTGCGCATTGCATACCTTCATCAGCGTATTGCACACCATATTAAATGCTTCCGCATGGATAAACTTCTGCACAATTTTCCTTCCTACATACTATCTTTCCAACATTAAGAGCCATTTACACATTTGTCCCCCCAACACATACTTATTGACCATACCTTTCAGCACGAAGTTCATGTGCATCTGCGCAGGTTGTTTTCCATATGCCTGCATCCACTTGGCTAGACTCGCACGCGGATCATTTCGTCCATTGTGTTTGTCGGTCAATTGCACCCTAGGCTTTCGAAATCATGTGTGCATCATCCTTCTACATTTGCGCCAGTTGTCAAAGCTCCCTTTGTGCGTAATCCACCACCTCGCGGGCATAGCGCGCAGTACCCAATCCAAGGCAGGGAAGTATTGCTTTTCCGACACCTCCATTTCAAATTTATTCAAGAAGGTATCTACCTCACTTAGGCCATCATAAGTAGGCAGGTCTCTTACTTCTGTCGATATGTAATGCAACGACCATGTCATCATATTACAATTCAGTGTAGTCACGTCATGTAACCGATTCTTCCATCGCTCCATTTCCTCATCCGAATCCGAAGTATAGGAGCTTTCACGCTCCCATGCAAGCCACCCATCCACGGTGGGATTCATCTAGTCCTGGTTTTGCGTTGTTATCTTATAGATGCAGTCCACATCATCGTCACTTTCATAGTCGCGCACCGGCTCTTTGTAGCGCAATCCTTCAACAGGGTCCAGGGGTATAACTACACGTAGTGACTTCTTCTCAAAAATCATGTTGCACTTCTTTAGATTAATCACCTCGTTCATGTTAGAGGCCCAATTCATTATTAAGAGTGCGGGGTAGGGATTTCTATCATCAAAAATCTTTATCACTTCAAAGTCTGCTAGCGTGCTCGCTCCCTCAATGCCCATAGTGATTCCCTGCAATCGCCCCATGGGTATTATCTTCTGCTGGTTTGCCATTCGCAGCTGAATAGGAGACCATTGCAGCATAGGTCTCCCTATTTGCTCCCATGTCTACTTTGACAGAAAATTCGCATCCGATCCTAAATCCACAACTACTTGGTCCATTTCATATTCTTCAATCTGCGCAGTTAACCTCATTTCTATTCTCATTCTTGTCTTATGCTTTCCGATCTTCCTGACTACGCGCGATTCTCCTAACGCGGTCCCAACACATCTGTTAATGAGCTCTTGTAACCGTTTGACAGTTTTACTATCATGCAGTAACTTCATACATGTTTCCAAGAACATTGTGAGCATGGATGGGTCCATCTCTGGCTCTGGTCTATCTTTGCTTCCTGAAGTGGAGGCCTCCATGAAGCTCTTCTTAGCTTCCATGAACGTTTCCCAAGCACGCTCCAAGTCAAACTCCGCTTCTTTTTCCAGAGCTTTGCAAACCCAAGTACTATCCTCTGGTTGTTTACCTTTGTCATCTCCCATCGCGATTCCACTTAGGAGCACAATGTTCACATTTGGATCTTCCTTGTGTGGCTCAAACCTCATCATCTACGGGTTCTGGGTTAGGGGAGGTGGTAGCGTTCCTTTGTCACGTATCCTAACTATCAACGTAGGACAATCTTCTGTCTCATGATCAAACAAGTTGCAATACAAACATGACGGGCGTGTTGGATTCATACAATTGCGGGCATAATGTCCTGGCCCTCCGCAATTGTAGCATATCAACCACCCACGACCTCTCCCATGTCCTCCTCCACCTCAACCTCGGATGTGCCCTTGAAATCCTGTCTGCGCCACTCCTGCATTCTGGTCTAGGGGTCATGATTCAGCTTGAACTCTGTAGGTGGGAGTTCTATCCATCATCAACCCATAGCTTCTACAAATGCGCTCATCATGTCCCACCGAACTACAAAAGTTACAGAACAATTGTTGCGAATTTTGTAACAAATGGCAGTTGTCCGTAGCATTTTTTCCTCCTATTTGACAAATCACGCACCACAAAGTAGGCACCGCGCTAGGTCTTGCTTGTGCTTTTGGCCTTGACGACATTAGTCCTCCTCCTGCGAGGTAATTCTTGAAAACCGGGAAATGGCCCTTGTCATGACCTTGGCCTTTTCATTTTACGCACCACACCTCTTTGCGTACTTCTGGTCGAGCTGTCTTGTCCTGTTTCAGACTTTGCATCTCAAGTCATAAATTTTTCAGCTGCGCGTGGATCTGCTGAACTCCTAGTTTAGGATCCTGCATCGGGGTCTCATGCAGCCTCATCGAGATCTCTAAGGCCTCTGCCTGAATCGTTAATTTATGTTGTGATAACGCACTCCTCAGATGTTGTGTTAGCGATGCTACAAACCATTCACGATGTTTCCCATTCATCAGATTCATATTAGCTTCACGAATTGTGCATTTCAATCTTTGATCCACCTCCCAAGGAGTCTTGCCTGGTAGAATCGTGATTTCTTTGAATCCAATGATCGACTATGCTTCAGTCTTTGGCCTGCTAAATTCTTTGTTTAGCGCTACTTGGATATCTGTGATTCCCACATTTGGATTATCATTGGAGTGCTTAACATACCAGGTCAGTGCGCGGCCCTGTAGGGTGCTAACCAGTGTCACTTTCTTTATATTATCATCTGCAACTCCTTGTGCTTCCCATGCATCTCATACAATGAACCAAAATTGGTCTAGATCCTTATTTCCCACTCCCTTGAACACATGAAACTTTATCGTGCTTGCCATATTGAATTGCGGTGGTGGTAGAGGTGGTATGGGTGAAGATGGAGGTGATGGTGGTGAAGCTGGTGGCGGTGTGGGTGGGTGGTATTTACAGAATTCTTTGCCTTATCAGATGGATCACACTTCGTGGTGAAACCTTCACAAGGTCTTTCTCGTCCCCTCGCAGAGGTGAAATCAAGGGGCTATTTTTTGGGCCCTTATTTCCTTCGTTCTTGTAAGTTTTTCCACTTTGCATAGACCAAAACATCAAGGTAACTTCATAACCCTCTTTTCACACAATCGTATTTTAATCCAAGTATTCAAAGACTTTGCGTACTTACCTCACGATCCTTTGAGAAAGCGTCACTCTACCTCACTGTAGCTAACTGAGGTGTCAACCACAAACTCAATAATGAATCCTCCTATAATCCGATCGAGCCAATGATCAATGGCACGCATGATCTTATCCTCCGATGCTTCCAACCTACGAACTAACTCTAGGGTCCGCACAATAGGACCGTCAAGTTTCCACCTTCCTTGGCTATCTACTTAGCTTCGCGATCCACTCGTACAAATCAGTAGGGAAAGACACGAAGAAGATTTCGTGGGTCTCTATGTATAGGTAGCAATCTAACCACTCTTCTTTTGTCAATAGTGGGTTCCTATTCTCCTGCGTTGCGAACTCGTGAGTTCTTCTATCCAACCAGCCTTCAATTTCCTTCTTAGTTGGATTCCAATGATACAACATCAGAAATCTCTTATGTAGATTCCAGTCCCGGAAATGGGACCATTTGTTGGCTTGATGGGGCTTGACCCAGGTTCAGAGTTAATTTTCCAAATAAATCCCTACACTACTAGCCCTTTTGGCATCAGCCCACGGAGCGCAGACTGAAGTCTCACCCAAAGAAGTATGGGGGGATGCTGGAACCAAGTTTCCGCACCATCAAGATGTCTGAGGGGTTGATTTAATCCAACTATGCCTACCTTCACGTAGGTCACTTCGCGCTCTGTTCTGACCCGCGATACCTTTGCGATCTACTATAATTTTCCTTCATGCAACCCTAACCAGGGGCTGAGCTGATTTCGCACTGCTATGGCAACGTTCTACACTATTTCCCCAAGTTACACCGCATGTCTTACTTATCCTCTTATAGATGTTAGTCAACTTTGCGTAAACAGATACGTTAACTCACATTCACTTAATCTACATAGTTATATATGTTTTTGCACCATATAAACAACATAAATGCAATCTATACCCAATATATTCGATGTAGAAAATAGGAAATAAATACAAAAAAATGATGTAAAACTTCTCTTTATTTATGATTCAACAGTTATAGGCTCGACTCGCCCTGCGCACTCAGCTGTAGGGGTCCGTGCACTCATATGCAGACTACCAGGCTTCTGTGCACTCATCTACAGATCCTTCTCCTACTCTAAGACCCGAAGACTCGACTTTACCCTTAGATCTTCCGCTATGCTTTTATTCCATGATCATTCAATTGATTCCTCTACAACGTAGAGCCTCACTAAATTTATACAATCCCATGGTCCGCGGACCATGGGTAGATCTCTCTAGTCGACATTACATTACAAAATTAAGGGCAGAAAACCCTATGGCTCATTTACAAGCTATGTGCTCCACGCCCACAAAATGCGGAGTCTTTACATCAAAGATACAATTTATGACCAAAATCTGGGCTTTTAGCCCCAAAACGTCCCTTGGGGGATCCCGCGCCCAACAAGGAGTACATGGATATTTTTGCCTCACCCACAGGGGTACCTCTACGCTATCAGGTCAAGCACTTCATCGATCTGACCCCATGCACATTGCTTCTCAATGGAATGATCTATCGACGTTATGTTCTGGAGAACGATGAGATCAAGAGGTAGATTAGGAACTATTGTAGAAAGGGAACATCATGCCAAGCTCATCACCTTGTGGGAGCCCGATCATATTGGTACAAAAGAAGGATGAGACCTGGAGGCTCTGTATTGACTATCGTGCACTAAACAAGATCATTGTCCAGAATAGGTACCAAATATCAAAGATTGATGACCTTCTAGACCAGCTCAAGGGGGGAAAATATTTCAGCGAGATTGAATTGAAGTCAAGTTATCACCAGGTGCTTATTGAACCCTCCGATGTGTCGAAGGTTGCCTTGAAATCCAAGGAGGGCCTTTTCGAATGGTTGGTCATGCTGTTCGCATTGATGAATGCCCTTGCAAGCTTCATGAGACTGATGAACAACATCTTGCGACCCTTCACCAATGCATTCGTGCTGCAACCTTCATGAGACTGATGAACGACATCTTGTGACCCTTCACCAATGCATCCGTAGTGGTGTATTTAGATGACATCTTGATCTTCAGCCAGACTTGGGAAGAGAACCTCCACCATATTCGAGAGGTTCTTCAAACCCTTCGACAACACAAGTTGCGCACTAACTTGGAGAAATGCACCTTTGGTCTGACTCAGGTTCAATATATGGGATACATCATTGATAAGCAGGGTGTACATGTGGACCCATCCAAGACACAATTTATTTGGGATTGGCCAACCCCAACCATTCTAACAGAGCTTTGTAGCTTTTTGGGTCTTGCCAATTTCTACCATAGGTTAGTGTTGGGGTTCTCTCATATGACTTGGCCTTTAAGTCAAGTCACCAAGGGCGGAGTGATTTTTTTTTTTTTTGGTTGGAAACCCAACAAAAAGCGTTCTCCGAGTTGAAGAATCGCCTTTGTTCTTCACCAATGCTCGCATTACCAGACCTACAACAACCATTTGTGATTGAGAGAGATGCCTTTGACTATGCTATTAGTGCAGTTCTTACTCATCATGGGCATCCAACGGCTTATTACAGTGAGACACTTTCAGACACAGTCCGAAAGTACCCCACATACGACAAAGAAATTTATTCCATTGTGCATGCTTACTGTCAATGAAATCATTACATTATGGGGAAGGAAACAATCATCCACATAGACCACCAACCTCTACAGTTCATACAAACACAAGGGAAGTTGCAGAATGATTGCCATCAGAAATGGTCCACCTATTTGTAATAGTTCCATTTGAACATTAAGTATAATAAGGGAAGCAACAATAACATCAGTGATTACCTCAGCCGACCACCGGTCATGGCGTTGATCATTGTGCTCGACTCCTGTGGGCACGAGACATCGAGGTGTAAGCATCTTTACAAGAGCGATCTAGAATTCGGTAGCATATACTAGGCACTCCTGAAAGGGAAGCAAGTTCCAAATTTTCACCTTCAGGATGCACTATTATGCCACTTGGGACACATCTGTGTTCTTTCAAGTGAGCGTGTCGAGATGATTTTGGAGGTACACTACAGTCAGATCGCTAGACATTTCAGAGTAGAGAAAAAAATGGCAGTATTAAAAAAGTATTTTATTGGCCGAAACTTCATCAGGATGTTGGGAAGTACATTAGATACTGCATCGTCTATGCCATTGCCAAAACAACCATCAAGAAGAAAGGCTTGTATATTCCTCTACCTACTCCTACCCAACCTTGGGAATTTGTCTCCATGGATTACATGTTGAGCCTCCCTTCTATGAAGCACAACAACGATTGTGTTTTCGTGGTCGTCGACAAATTATCTAAGATGACCATCATGGTGGCCTGCAAGAAGAGTATCACAACAGAGGCCAATGCTAAGCACTTCTTTGAGTGAGTATGGGTACACTTTGGGATCCCGCAATCCATTGTCTCAGATCGGGACAACAAATTCCTGAGTGCATTTTGGTCAAGTCTTTAATCAATGTTGGATACAAAACTTACTAAGTCCACGATTTTCCATCCCCAAATTGATGGCCAAATAGAGGTTGTGAACATGATGATTGCACACATTATGTGCATGTATAACTTGAAGAATCCATGCACATCGGATGAAAGTCTCCCCTATGTCCAACACAACTACAATAAAGATCTCCACCACTCAATAGGCCATAACCCCTTTCAAGTAGGGCTGGGATTTCAGCCATTATGCCCCATTGATGAGGCCATACGATTTGCAATCACTTAGGTAGATTCGGCTCATGTTCAGTTCAAAGATGAAAGGGCCAACAAATTCATTGAGTGCATTCAACACATCAGCGAACAAGTCCATGATATATTAGACAAAGCCAATGCTAAGTACAAACAACACCATGATCAACATCAAGTTCCACACAAGTTCTACACAGGCAACAAAGTTTGGCTAAATTTACAGAAGGAGCGCATTGTTGGACCCCACCGCAAGCTTCTCCCGCTCTGATATGGGCCATACACCATCACCAAGACTATCGGTGACAATGCCTTCGAGCTCAGAATCCCACCTTTCGTTGGTCTGCACCCATTTTTCAATGTATATTACCTTTAGCCATACTTTCCACCATTGTTGGACACATCTGACATTGCAGAACAAATCACACCAATAGAGCTCAACCTGAACTGCATGGAACATGCCACAACTGATCAAATCATGGACACATAGATCAAGAACACTCACCAATAGAGGATACAATTATATCGAGTTGTCAAAGCAAGCCAACTCCTTCACCAAGGCAAGTGGTTCACCAGGGACCAGGTTCAACATAAATTTCCTCACCTCATGGAGGTTATACATGCAATGGGGACCATTGCTTCCTAAGGGGGGAGGAATGATCCAGGTGGATATTGGTGGCCACCCGCCTATTCCACCTAGACCCCCCAATCAGTTTCATCAGTTTCCTTGTTCATTTCAGCATTTACTATTTTTAGCAGTTTTTCGGGTCTTGGACTTCCAGAGCAGTTTTGACCCCCTAAACAATGTTTTTTTGGGGTCCACGGCAGGGCCATATCCATAGACAAGGGCATATATTGAAAATTGTAGTACTTGGAGAGACCTTTCCAACAAGGTATCGTATGCTCCAAACAAAGATAGTATGACCAAGTTACGACCCTAAGAGGTTGTCTACCCAACTAACCCCAACAGGGCCCACAAACTCTTGGTGTTACATCTCCTAGAGTTAGGGTTTTGGTTGTTTAGAGTTTTCTCATGTTTTCTAGTAATAAATAGGCCCTTGAGCCTCATTGTAACATAGATTAGAGGCATGTAATTGTCACATCTCTTCTCAGAGATAAGCTACCATCACCCAAGCTATCTTATTTCCATTCTGTTTGTAAGCATAGTTCAATATTTTTCAATTAATGAAATGACGTGTTTTTTTGGTGCATCTCTGTGTTTATGATTATATATGTAATTTGTTGCATTCATGTTCAATTTTGGATCAATAGCCCCCTTTATTGTTATTTTTATACCCATGTAGTCCCCATATTGTTATTATTGTGCCCCATAGAAGCCCACTATTGTTAATGTTGTGCCCTTACATTATTATTGTTATGTTGGCTCTGATTATATTGTGACAACTTAGACTCCTATATATGGAAAGGAGGTTTTGTCATTTGAATCATCCAATAATTTTCATTTGTGTAATATAAAGGAGGTTTCCCCCTCGAAGAGGCTAATTTTGAAGTCGTTGATCGATCTCTTCTTCTATTTTGTGAGTTGGTTTCATAACAGGGTGCTTTAGTGGGCCCATAAAAGAAACTATCCATGGATTTGTGGTGAAACTTGGAAGAATTGGGTTGAAACATTGTCAGTCATACTATCCAATGTTTTCAACTCATGAAACACTGTATGGTATAAACAATGACATTTTGGTCAAGTTTCTAGTACCAATATGCCCATATGGAGGTTGTTTCCTGCAACATATCTTAATACATAAGGTGCTCAAACCTCCACTTGATGTTTATCTTTAAAAGAAAACCAAGGATAATAACACCAAGCCAATCATTTTTGGATCTAATTTTTGCTTTGATCCTTGCAAGTTGTAGAGGTTCAAGTTTCATAGAGCATCATGTAGAATGTGCCATGTTAACTCTATGAACAACAATTTCCAATTCCTAGAAAATACTAGAGGTTTATTCATGCGTAACAATAGATTATAGGTAGATAGAACCCAATTAAAATCCAATGAACAATGGCAAAATTACCAAAAAAGTGCCAATGCTCTCAATGCAACATTTGATTTCCCATGCATATCTTTCTCATATGGAGCACCATTACTGTGTTCCTCTACCCCAAGTAAATATCAATATGAGATAAAAATACATGGTCCTTCAAAAATTAAAGCAAAAATTCATAAAGAAGGTGTAAATATATACAAATAAAGATAGGTGTTGTTCCAAGACCTATATTGTACATCCAACGATGGCAAAGAGACCCAAAACAAGTCCTCAAGCTTATGAATGTCTCCTAAAATCACCTTTGATAGTGGTGCCCTACAATTTAAGGTGTACCATGATTAAGCAATGGCACTAGCCACATGAGATCAATGCATTCCATCGAGAATTGTGGAAATGTAAAATTATTATTCTTATTGAGAGTTTGTGAGATCATTGTTGATTTTTCCATGTCCATGATCATAGGAACCTTTGAAGTAGTTATATGTTTTAATATTCTTATCATATGTTCTCAACACGACAAGCATCCCCAAGTTCCCTACAACTCTAAGAAGAAACCTAGCGCTAGCCTACAAGTTCCCCTGCAACAACATGGAGGTCAAATGCATGTCTTGAGTGCCGACTTAGAAATTCCAACCCATTTCTCTGAAGATATTGATTCTAGGCATAATCATGCCATCAGGTAAGACAAATGCATAACTCCACATGATGATAGAGGTGGGATTGTTGGAGCGAGGAGGGGTCCCTACCATCACAATAACAACAACCATATTAGTCTTTGATTTATTGAATTAAAAGGAAAAGTCCACATTTCTTTATTAAAGGATCTCCAACAACCATACCAAGAACCAAATGTGAAAATTTCAGCTCTATTACAACTACTGGAAATTATTCTTCTAACTGATTGATTTATTACACAATTTATTTTCTATGACAAACTGTTAGAGAATAAAGGGCAAAGTAGTGGTGTGGTGATTCTCCTCGGACTTGATAAAAATTTGTCATGTCTTTTTACTTTTTCTTAGTTAGCTATACTTCTTCTTGTTCTTATTAGTGCATATGTGTGTGCTTCATCAAACTGCTACCAAAAAAAAATAACAAGAACACAAATTTGGATCTCTACTAGGGACAAACCCTCTCCACTCTTGAGAGGGAAACCCTTTGAAAGTTTTCTCTTATTGAAGCTTATTATTTGAACAAATTCCAAACCCTAGACACTTGACTAAGATATCCTCCAAACATGAGTCAAATCCTTCCTCTTTTGGCACTGTCACTTCCGACACATCTTCCGACACTTTGTCTTCCAGCACTTTGTCCTGTAGGTTACGAAACCCTAAAATATTAGGGATCCTCTTCTTTACTATAAGGATGAACTTATTTTCTGACATTGGGATACCTTGTAGACCTAACCTCACATCTGAATTAGGCTTCTTATCCTGCTTCCCTAAATTGTTGTGAAGCCCTTCCTGATCCTCGCACATGTCCCTGTTTCTAGCCCTAGAAATAGTCCTCTTCTTCCTCAGTTATGTCTCTTCTTCCTTCGCTGGTGAGACTGCCTTCCATGATGGAGTAGGAGACCTTTATTAGACTAGTTTCTAGACCAAACCATAAATTATATGTCACTACACTTTGCTACTGATCTGGCCACATTCTGCCCCTTACTCCTTCGCATGTGTGGTTGTAGAAACCCTAGAAAGCAACCCCTTAACTTCACTGTTCTTCCAAGTTCTTGTAACGCTGTCCTTGTAGCCCCTTTTCTCACCTTTTCTTTGTCCTTTAAGCCTTATTCTTCCTTGTGGATTTTAGATATGTGAGCATGTGTCCAAATTAGGAGTGGATAACCTCTATTTATAGAGGTTTTTCCCTCCTCCTTGAAGCCAACATGACTACCCCTAAATCCGACTTGTAGTTGCATTATATTTCAACATTTATTCATCAATTTTGCTGCTTGTAGACTCCGTTGGTGCTAGGAGACGATTTGAACATTCTTGGAGTTATTTACTTGACCTTGTATGATGACTTACATGATGTAACATGCCCTCAAATGGTCTTTCATAATTACATTTTGACTTTGACTCTCTAGAAGAACTTCAAAATATGCTTAATCTATTTTCAATGAGCAACAAACTCATTGACAAATAATACAAAAATATTTTCTCTTTTCTTGAATAAGTACAAATATCAAAATTACATCTATGAAGACCAAACCTAGTTACATTTTCTCCAACACAAACAACAAACAAAATCACAACTACAATTTTCACCATAAAAATGTTGTGGAAAATAAAATGTCGGAAATTGAAAAATATAGAGCACACACACAAAAATATGATAGTTATTTTTGGACAGATGTCCTTGGAAAAACCTATGTGTAAAGCCAGTGCAACAAATAAGGGTTTTGTTATCATGAAACAATAGAAATTATGAGTACAATCTATGGATGCCCAACTAACAATGCAATCTAAGAGAAATAGTGGAAAAATAATTGTGAGGCAAATACCTCAACACCACAACTGCTCCTACTTCAAAATATGGCCAAAATAGGCTATGTGAAATGCACCTTCATGAGCCTCTGCGTAGTGCTTATGAAGGATTTATCTGCTCTACCTCCAGAACTCACTGAATCTTCTAGCTCTCCCTGTATATGCCTCGGGAAGTGACTCTATTGGCCTCCTAGAATATGGCCTCCAAAAGTTGAATCAAATCCCCCTCTAGATGAATCGAACTCTCCCCAGAAACCCTTGCGCGTGCCTTGCACAAATCATTGAGGAAAATATGTCCCGCTCTTAGTTAACTCTTCAAGAACTGGAAATCTCCTCCAGAAATCTATTTCTAATCTCCATTTCAATATTTCTTCCTTCTAGCTTGAATACTTCCGAATGAATACTACTCTCTCGAAAATCGATCTGCCAAGGAAACTCACTCTTCCTATGTGTTTCTCCTCAACCCCATTGACCTCTTCTTATAATCTCCAATTGTATCATGAATGTCCACGATTAAGTCCTTACCGATGGATGAGGTCATTTCTGAGTTGATTTGTGTGATTTTCTAGAGAATTCTCACCTTTCTCAATTAATTCCCATTAATTGATTGATTTCCATAAGTTAGACTTAGGTATTTTTAATTGTTGATCAATTAATTTAATTGAGCTATCTCTAGGTGGAATTTCCAGAAACTATTTTTGGGTTTTGCAGATCTCATGTATTTTAGCCTCTCCACAAAGTTTGAGATGAGAACACCATCCGATGCTACAAAAAATAACACTCCCTCTTAGCAAGGAAGGTGTTCTCCCATACATTCTGCCTCTACAAAATATCCTCCCATACACATTGTTGATGTCTGACATCTGCGACAATCTGCCACTTTCCACCAACTGCTGTACAACTTGGATAATCCTACATCTATGTTGTTGGTTACATTGCACTGTACAACTATGCTGCTACCAACTTTTCCACTGCACTACATTTGATCTCATGCTGATGTTGTTGTTGCAACTACTACAACTAAAACCCAAAATTTTGAACCAATTGTGACCTCATGCTGCAACTATATCTTGAGTCTCTGACTTTTACTAGCCTTTATGCTACATACTAAGTCTATTTGCGCTGCAACTGCACTATGCTCCTTAGTACCTCATTGTCACTAATACTACAATTGTACCTCAATAATTGACTGCATCAATATGGCACTGATCCAACTTCTACTGAATATTGTGGGCCCCTGTAGCAAGGGAAATGATCCAAGAGGAAACACCATTAAATTCTCACCTCGATGGACCTTCCCAAATCTACGCAACTTTGGAGTGTAGAACTCAATGTATCCCCACCTCTCTCTTGGAGGTATAGCTGCATACAAAGAGAAATCTTCCTCCAACCTAGAGGATAATTGATCAATCTCTGACTAAGTTGTTTCCTACTCCTACTTCTCCTTCTTCCTTTGAGGACACTAAGTACTATAGTGATTGAACTCACCACACCTGAAGCACTTAATCTTTGACAAATACTTTTTCTTCTTGTCTCCTCCCTATGAGCCTTGTCCCCGACTAGGATCTTTCTTTGATTTCCCTTTTGATGCAACACCTACATTTTCCTCCTCTGTGCCTCCTCCTTCACACCCTTCGATCCTGTGATTTAGGTAATGTTCCCTCTGCAGACAAAGGCAACCCCTCTAGCCCTAGAGTGGTTCTATTCACAGCAAGACAAAACAACAACTAATTTCCTTAAATAGTGATTGTTGAAAGAGCCTACCTCAAACTGGTGTTTGATGGAGCTTTCGTTGCACTACTTCAGCTATCATTTCCTTTTCCTCGATGAGCGATTCACCTGAAACAACACAAGAGAACAACATAACACATAATAGAGTACAACAATGAACTATTCACTTACAAAGTCAAGGAACCATAAGCTATCAAATATATTTTACACATGACATAGGAAATCACCAGTGATTGTATTAAAATGAATAAAAGCAAAGCTTACAACCAAGCCTTGATGTCACAAGCTTCCTTGAAGGGTCAAACTAGTATGTGTCTTCAAGCATTCACTCTCAAAAGGGTCTCCCAGTTGATAACTCTCTCTCTCACTCAAAAGCACTAGTACAAGGTTAAGGAAATCCACAACCAATTGCTAGACTGTCAATAATTCACACTGCAAACTATCAAACACATACCAAAACTAGCTAATTTGCTCCAAACCAAAAACTAGCTGATCATAGCAATGGGGAATGCTTTTATAAGAGGAGGAGCCTCCTTAAATTATGGAGAGGGAGCTTATCCCCAAGGGAGGTTTCTCAAAAGGCGGAACCACCATCCTAGAGGAGCAAAAGCGAACTTCCTTGACCCAACAACCAGTTCCAGAACCACCCAAAAGCATTCTGTTTGAACTAATTTTCCATTTCTAGGTCGTCACGAGTCAAACAATAGTACTTAGAGATGACATCATGGGACAACAATGTATTCAGATTTATCGTCGCAAGAAAGAATTTGAGGAATCGCAACAAGCCCTAAAATTCGACCGTCACAAAGAACAGATGTATCCCTACGACAACGTCGCATTGTTCTAGTTCATTACAAGAAATCGTCGCAGGTAGAATGAGGTTTACTTGTGACGATCTTGAAACATGGGTAAAAAGGGTCAATATTTAGGATTAAAGAGAATTTTTTAATCTTCTTGAATGATTGGGAAGATGTGGACACATTTGTTTGAGGTATGACACAGAGAAGGTGTTGCTCAGGGACTGGCTTTATCCGAGATCAGGGGATATGGAGCTAGTGACAAATTACTGTGTAACAAATGCCGCCTAAAGCATGAAGGCTGAGAGAGTGGGAAGGGTGAAATGCTTTACGAAACCATAACCGAACTGGAACACCATCGCTGAGAACTTACAAGCGCAAGTACAACTGATATCTCTGATAGTGAAAGAAATACATGTAGTCTAGTACAATCCACAAAGTGTGAAGAATGATTTGGAGTCGAACACTTGTGGAATCACCCGATCGAAGACCAATAATGCAAGCCTATCATCGAGTGCGAAGAACTGGCCATTGAGGCATGCAAGCTCCAAGGTACCCAAAAGGAATCTCTAGATCAACTTCTTGGATAATGAGTTGATGTCGGCAGGAAGCGACCCGTTGTAGGAGGGCCATAATGTTTCCCACATCAATGACATGAGACAAGGAACAAGATGAAGATGGACGAAACAAAGAATCAGAGGAGGGTGTAAGGGTACAAACTGCTGAAGGATTAAACTCTTGAACATATTGGTGACACGAATCCAGAATGTAGCATCATTTTGGTACCAAGGGATCGAAGGTCTGGTGGAGACGATAAAGATCAAAAGGAATGAGGCAAAATGACAAACCTGAACCCAGGAAGGCCAATGACGATGTAAGGATATCCCAAACCTGGTGAGAGGCAAAAGTGTCGATGTTCAAGAGTGACTAGCTGCCATAGGTAACCAATATAATATTTCCAAAGTTTTCCCCCACCATTGCTAGCGAGTACCCCAATTATTTTTGAAAAACAAGCTTGAACGGGATAACATATGCTTGCGATATAAGTTTATCCTTCAAACAAATCCAACCTAGTGAAATTTTAACGAGCCCTAGGGAGGAGAAGCTTGGGTCTCATCCTGGTGACGAGTCCAATGTCCTCAAGGTTTAACGAGTCTGACATAGGTAAAACTCAAAGTCTTTTTCATGTTTAGAGAGTTTGAAAAAGACACGGAAAACAAAACTCTAGGGGGACCCTCTTCGTAAGTTTAAGTCTCTCAAGCCCGAAAAGGTAGAAAACTATACTCGAGAGAAATGCTTGACAATTTCGATCAAGGAGTACTTTTCGTAAATAGTATTTCTAGTCCGAAAAAGTAGAAAACATACTGGAGACACGACGTTTCATAACCAACAAAGAGCTCAAAATGGCAAGAGATGACCATATTTTCATTTTTAAATGGTTGGAAAAGAGCTAAAAGCATACCTCCATTTTTATTCTCTTTAATGAGTCAAAAAGAGAAAAAATACTCAGCAATATTTTCATTTTTACGAGTCAAAAAGGAGCTTAAAGATGACTCGTGAAATTTTTTCGCGGTATTTACCAAGCATGTATCGATTAGTACCTGCATCTGACGCACCTGTTCCTGCACAGAGAAACCCAAGCATAAGACCCATTCCACAAGGATACACGATTAATGTTCGAAAACCTAAGTCAAAAAGCATAAAAACCATAACAAAAACCCTAAAAACTATAGTAAAAACCCAAAAAACTATAGTTAAAGCCCTAAATTTAAAAAAAAATCTATAACAAGGCATATCATAAAAACATAATTCACTTTGTTTTATTTTTAACTGTGGTAAAACTCCAAACAACACGTACCTTGCAAAATTGGGTGTCAATTTTCAGAGCTGTGGTGATTCATTGTGTTCCAAACTCTCTCCAAGTAAGTATTTTGCCTTTTCCTTTGTGTTTTGAGTGCATTTTAACTGTAATTTCAATTTTTTGGTCGAGTTTGGGAAGAATTTTTATTTCAAAAATTCGCCTCGGTCGTCGCAGATTTTCCCTGCGGGGTTGCGATGACCATGAATTCCAAAAGGGCCAAAATCGGCATTGTCGGAGGAAAGTGATGTAACCCTGCGACGATCCGAGAAATTGTGAACTGTTCAAATCAGGCCATCACAACTGTTTTAGAAACAGCTGCGACAAACACGGAAAAAACAAAAAAAATATTTTTACACAATTGTGGTATATGAAAATGGATCAAAAAATTTCTAATAAGAGAATGTTTGTATATGTAGGGTGCAAAATGGCATTTTCGTGGCAAGAATGTACACATGATGTAGATGACGAGAGAGGGGCAAATGATCCTCAATGCTTGCAGGTCCTCCAGAACTATGAATTTCTCAAATTATTCCTAATGCCGTTATTGAGAGCACAATTAGACCTCCTAGAATTCTTAATTCGATCATGGAACCCAACAGAGGGTAAATTCATCATCTGAGGGTAGGAGGTTGAATTTGACACCACAAATATATATTTTCTTACTGGTTTATCACGATGACGGGAGAGACCCCAAATGGGCGGTGTGCGAATAATCAGAGAGTCCTTAAACATGCTGATTTCACGAGCATTCCCAGGGGCACGAAAATCATCCACTAGCGATAAGTTACAGATTCCAACAATGAATGATTTGTCACTGTGTGTGTTGTTGTTCACAATCACGAGAGCAACTGGTTCTCAGGCTCAACATGAGGCAACTAAAACACAACTACGGTTGGATTTAGATTGCCTCAATCCTACTATGTTTGATTGGGCATAGGCTGTGTCTTTGAACATGAAGAGGCAACTGACCAAATGCTAGAGAGGCGAGACGAACCAGTTTGGGTACAGTTCGAATTTGATACCGCTCATGCTGGAGCGAGTACCCATACTTCAGTTATAGGACATGCGAGTATGGTGGCCTAGACGATGAGAGACTCGAATCACTCGGTGGGCCCATGTGATGCCGCAAGGAGGCGATGGCTAGCCAATATCATGGGGTCATGACTTCGTGGAGTGGCTACATCATCAACAGGTGGTGGTTGAGGATTGGCCCTACGCAGGGACGGATTTCATGGGAGATCCGAACATGCTGCTTCCACCTGGAGAGCAGTGGGATGAGAGAGGTAACATACTTGGGTTTATCGTCACACTTTTATATTTTAGTTTTTTATTGTTTTTGGATTTTAAATGTATATGCCCTAATAATTATGTTCAATTTTGCAGATGTCAGACTTGAGAGACCAGTGGGTCTCACTCCTACGGCTCAGAGGGAGAACAGAGGGCTTGCCTTGCCACCCCCAGGTGGAGATGCGGAGGAGGAGATAGCCCGAAACTTGGAGGGCTTGACCAAGGGGATCCTTGACTACAGAGGGTTCGAGGAGATCCCGAGACAGTACCAACGACACACTGCGGGTGTGTCGAACATGATTCATAGACTTCTCAGACGAGTAGTTTGTGTAGTGGTCTGCTATAGAGAGCAACACCCACAGTAGTCACCTAGGTTTCCTTTATGGTGTTTTGAGAGACATGTGTCTCAGATTGTAACCTGAACATATACATTATTTCTTGGACATATACATTATTTTTTGAGCGCCTCGGTGCGCAACACACAATATACAACTATCTATGTTTTGTGGTCTCTACTTGTTATGTCTGAATGTTTGTCTATGATTTATATTTTGTGAAAATGTCCACTTAATACATAATGTAATAATGCATCAGCTAATATTCATAACATCTACATAAAATACAAAAGACACAATAAGTAAGAAATCACTTAACGCACCAAACCAAAAAGGGTACATGGGCGCACGGGTTCTTTTTTACACAAGCTCAAAACATGGCGAAGTATGCTTGGATTCAGTTTCATTATTTATATAAGCTTGAAACGAAAAACTATGCTTGAATAAGATTAACATGCCCCCGACATAATCATCCAATCGAGGGACATACCCCCCAAGCTTCATTGCATTCAATGAGGTGGATGTAATGAAGGTTTACTGACGAGATCCAAGAAAGACTCGATTGGCAAAAGGGGAGTTGTTTCATTTTCAATGAGGTTGACATAGTGAAAGAACTATCCTCAAGACTCCTTGATTCATTTTTTAACAAGCTTGACACAAGATCAGGAACTATGCTCCACACCCCTAGTTTCATTTTTTAACGAGGTTGACGCAGGAACAAACTATCCTCGGGCTTCTTGTTTCATTTGTTGAATAAGGTCGACACAAGATCAGAACTATCCTCAGAATCCTTGTTTCTTTTTTTAACGAGGTCGACACAACAAAACAGCTATCCTTGGAACTCCTATTTATGGGCCATATGAGAACATGACTCCCAAGAGATCTTCGCTAGAGGGAAGAACCATGCTCTGGGAGGAATACATGTCAGTAGGCACCAACGAAAAATCAGGTTGCAATGCCCACAGTACATGATGTATGAGACCGTCTGCATGATCATTAATAGATACAAAGATGGAACGGGTAGCCACATAATTGACCTGGGGCGGGGAAGGTACTTCTTGCAAACAAGAAACGATAGGGGATGATGGTGGTACAGGAGGTACCGGGTGACTAAAGAGCAAAAATTGGTCTATAGTCACAATTCTTCCATCATGTGGGAAACAAACCACACAGAAAAGCGAAGAAACAAGAGTCATCATGACATAAATATAGTCATGGCCAAGGAGAAGACTGAAATCCAACGCACCTTGGACAACCATCACATCTATATAGACAATTTTACCTCCTAAAGTAAGAGGGAACTTTGAAAGGATCCCCAAAGGTTGATGAGTTCCTTCATCGAAAGACAACAGATTCTGAGTGACAGGCACAAGCTGTGGGGATCCCAAAGCTTGCCAAATAGTGGAAGACATAAGGCTAACAGATGCCCCTTCGTCCAAGAGAGTGCCAAGCACTGCCTTATTACAGGCGTGTACTCTAATATGGAAAGGCACATAGGATGGAAGGCGGAATGTAGTAAAGTGACTCCAGTTGAAGGAAACAATAGAACTACTTGGCGGGGGTATCGTATGAGTGGCCCCATGCTTTATAAGAACCGAAGAAGGACCCTCTTGATCAGCCGGGATAGAAGGGTTGTTCTTGGACTCAGGAGAATCTGACAAGACGAGAAGGACATGAGCAATATGATCAATATGCTCTTCTAGAACAGAGTGAACAACTGGTGGTGAAACCAAGTTGACACTCTTTTCGACCAATGGGTGGTCGGAAATAGGCATAACACAGCCAGGCTCGGGAAGATCAAGATGGACAAGAGATGAATCCAAGTCAATCTCTTTGTCAATAGAGAGAGGGTCAGAAGATAGCCTCTGATAACAAATTGGAAGTTGGGGTTAAGGGGCTGTAAGACTTTCCAAAATGGCGGAAGCTTTATCCATCAGCGGACAAAGGTGAAGGAAATGGTTGCCTTCACATAGCCTACATGGGAATCTAATCTTCTCTTTCTTCTTACCACTACCAATTGAGGGTGTAGCATCGAAATTTGCATTAAAGGGCAATGAGGGAAGATCCAGATCGTGAGACCATACATCTAAGAGCCTAGGAATACCGAGACAATTACGAAGAAGATGGTCATCCTTGCACAATTTACAAGGAAACTTAACCTTCCATGGAGGATCAGAAGGTTTTCTGACTTGAGATGTACTTGGAGCGATAGTTGCATGGGTGGACTCTCACTTATCTAACTTCTTCTTCACCTTCTGCTTTTTCTTCTTAGCCTCCTAGTTAGTGGATTTGGAACTTTCACCAGGTGAAGTAGGAGAGGAGGAGGAAGAAACATGGGAAGAAGGCAAAGGCTCAACCCTATAATCATCGTGATGTGATTCGAATGGAGGAGTCGGCAGAATAGGATTCATGACGCTTGGGACCACCAAGGTTGAAAACAACCAAAAAGGAAAACTTATAGGTAACCCAGGCAAGGAAAATGTTGCCATATATGGAGCACCAGCATTTACAAAAGAAGGAAAAGGACCAGGATTCCCATATGGGGGGAGACCTTGACTGGTGGACTCTGGAAAGGTTTCCATTGGGATCGACCTTGAAAGGAGCTCTAACTGTAACCACGAATATTTCGTGGGCAGTAAATTTTATGACATTGAACGAAACTTGACCTTTTCATATTTAAAGAGTCAAGAAAAAGGAAAAAACATGACTCTAGTCGCCTTCGAATATTTAATGAGCCTGAAAGGACAAGTGCTCAGATGATCCTTTTGCTTTTAAGGAGTCGAAAAGGAATGAAAGTGACTACTCTGGAGTACTAGACAAGAGTTTTACCAGACAAATCACAAAACTGCATATACACCTTGGTGATCAAATGAAAGATAAATGACCAAGGACTTTCTGTACAACAGTCAATCTTCCCGAATGCTGTGTTTGGTGCGTTATGATTTGTAAGGCGAAAAACTCAGATTCCTATGAATAAAAGGATGATAACCTAGTTGGGTCTCCTGATATATACTCGACGGTATGGGGAGCATGAATCCGTACTAGTGGCTATTGAATCACAGGAGGAATCACCCAACATTAGCGAAAATAATAATGACTAGGTTTAACAACGCCAGAGCACGTCTCTAGCCTAGACCTCTAGATAAGTGTGCATTAAGTTCCAATGCGTTGTTAAGTTCATTCAATAGATTTAAAGATTTAATCTTGAATTAATTTTCGGTTTTAAGGACCTACCAAATGTGTTTCAACAATTCCTAGGATGCAACTACAATGAGTAAAACACCATTCATTTTGATGAACAACTACCTAAATTAGGGTAAGGAGTTCATTTCCAAGCGAATGCAAACCAAGATAAGAAAATGCAAGAACAACAGTGCATGAAAGCAATCCGATCACTAAGAAATGCAATGCATCAATGCACTTATCCCGTAACTACTAATGAAAGATTTGAAATTTTCTTCTAACTTCTCAATCATGAAAATTCAGTGATGCAAATGCGCTTTCACTTCCGTATGCTTTATGAATGCAATATTTTTTATTTTTGGAATTTTAATGACAAACAAGCAAGTGGAAGCCTGACTGATCCAAACAAATGTAATCTATGTTTGGTAGTGTGGAAATCAAATTAATATGAGAAACTGGTTCAATAACCAAACACTAGAGACCAATCAGAAAGAAGACAAGCAGTAGAACAACCTCAAACAAATCGATCAGATGGTTGTGGATGAATCTTGGATAGACGAGTAAACCAAACAAATGATTTCTTGACGAAACCTTGAAAAGAGCTAGGTCACACAGTCTGAAAACACAAGACTCAGATAAATGAAACCAAGGAGAAAGTTCCTTAATCAATATAGTCAACACAAGTGTGAAAAGAGACAAGAGACAATAGGAGACAAGCAGTGCTGACTAATCCAAGAGGTAAGGCTGTGAAAAAAAACTTTACAGGAATCATCGCAGGGGTTGAACTAGCAACCTGAGACGAAAACCAAATTTTTGCAAGAAAAAAGCTAGCAACTGAGTGACATCATCGCAAGTGTACACGTCTTCAGTGACAGTCTAATTTCAGGAATCGTTGTAGTTGTATGACGAGATATCCACGATGTATAGCTTAACCAAAGAGGACAGGCACGACTCGTTGCAACTGTTAAGATATAATCAACGACGATCTCAATTAAGAGGAAAATAAAGAAAAAACACCTGAAGGACACCATACTTATCTCTTAGACAGTGAGAGGGACTACCAGATTGACTCAAGTAACCCAGAACACTAATGGCTTAGCTCCAAAACCAAGAGACACTAAGTAATTCAATAAAAAACAAATCAAGAGAAAAACAAGAGACAACACACAAAGGATTCCCCAGTATGGTCACCAACTTGTGATGTAGGTAATGTTCCCTCTACGGATAGAGGCAACCCCTCTAGCCCTAGAGTGGGTCTAGTCACAGCAAGACAAAACAACAGCTAATTTCCTTAAATAGTCATTGTTGAAAGAGCCTACCTCAAACCGGTGTTTGATGGATCTTTTGTTGCACTACTTTAGCTATCGTTTCCTTTTCCTCGATGAGCGATTCACCTAAAATAACACAAGAGAACAACAAAACAAATAATAGAGTACAACAATGAACTATTCACTTACAGATTCAAGGAACCATAAGCTATCAAAAATATTTTTACACATGACATATGAAATCACCATTGATTGTATTAAAATGAATAAAAGCAAAGCTTACAACCAAGCCTTGACGTCGCAAGCTTCCTCGAAGGGTCCAACCAATATGTTTCTTCAACCATTCACTCTCAAAAGAGTCTCCCGAGAGGTTGATAAATCTCTCTCTCTCACTTAAAATCACTTGTACAAGGTTAAGGCAATCCACAAGCAATTGCTAGATTGTCAATAATTCACACAACAAACTATCAATCTCACACCAAAACTAGCTAATTTTCTTCAAACCAAAAACTAGTTAATCATAGCAATGGGGAATGCTTTTATAAGAGGAGGAGCCTCCATAAATGAGGGAGAGGGATCTTATACCCAACGGAGGTTTCTCAAAAGGCGGAACCACCATCCCAGAGGAGGAAAAGTGAACTTCCTTGACCCAACAACCAGTTCCAGAACCACCTAGAAGCATTCTGTTTGAACTAATTTGCCATATCTAGGTCATCACGAGTCAAACACTAGGACTCATACATGATGTTGCGGGAAAACAGTGTATTCAGAGTTATCGTCACAATAAAGATATTGAGGACTTGTGATGAGCCCTAAAATCTGACCGTCGTAAAGAACAGATGTACCCCTGTGACAATGTTGCGACATTCTAGTTCATTACAGGAAATCGTCATAGGTAGAATGAGGTTTACTTGCGACAATCTTGAAATATGGGTAAAAGGGGTTAATCTTCAGGATTAAAGAGCATTTGTTAATATTCTTGAATGATTGGGTAGATGTGGACACATTTGTTTGAGGTATGACATAGAGAAGATGTCGCTCAGGGACTGACTTTATCCGAGATAAGGAGATATGGAGCCAGTGACAAATTACCATGTAACAGATCATTTTCTACTGCTACCACCGAGGTTTATCCTGACTAGAGCAAGTCACATTTCCTCTTGTGTGAAGTCTACCCACAACTGATCCCATTCAGGTAGCGTATCTCATCCATAAATGACTTGGAAAAAAGCAGCCCACTCATTGGTGAAACCATTGAAGCAACATGCAAAAGCTCATTGTCTTATGGTTTCTCAGCTACGACTACTAGTTCATCTCAAATATCCTAAATTTTGGTGAGATAGGGTAACTCGTACTTTATGCATCCTAGTGGTCCTCAACTTCTCCTTCAGGAACATCTTCTAATACTCGAAAGGATTCTGGTATAGTGGTGCAAGAGCATACCACATCTCTTTGGCCAAATTCTTGGCGACTAAGTGTGAGATTATATGATCCTAAACTCCATCAAATATCAATTGCTTCATCTTGGCCATTTCCTTTTTGAAATTCTCTAACTATTGTTGATCTATAGGTTTTGCTACAACTCTTTCTGCATACGTCTTTAGACCATACTCATCTAGTAGAAAGAATGTTCCAACCTTCCAAATAATGTAGTTGAATGCACCACATAATATATCTTAATCTCTAATTCCCGTGAGACCATTTTCTACAAACTCATAACTGGAAAATAAATAAGAATCTCCTCCTCTCCCTACTAGATTTCCTACTCTGCTACACACACTTCCTTTTGTAAATGCACATATCCATTTTCCTATCATCCTTAGCTACTAGAAAATCATGAATTTCATTGAAAGGAAAGCCTTTGAAAAAACTCCCTCTATGTGTGCAATTTCTCTTCCAATCGACGCTGAATCTACTACTGCAGAAAAAAATGTGCCCAGATCAAGAATCTACTATGTGAAAAATACTGATTTTCTCACTTCTACCTATTGGAAACACTTCGAAAAGTTGACCCTTCCTGCACCTTGCAATTGGAAATATGACCCCTTGTCCAACAATTCACACAACCTATCTAGGCACTGTGCAACCCCTTAAGAAATCATTCTTCTGCTCCCTCTAAGCAACAAATTTCTCCTTTTCATCTTTGAGCCTCTGATCATTGAAACATGCTCGAATATCATGTGAAAATTTCAAGTCTATTGTAGCAACCAGAAATTATTCTTCTAACTAATTAATTTATTAATTAGTTTATTTGCTATGACAAACAACGAATAAAACCATAACTTCAATTTTCACCATAAAAATGTTGCGAAAAATAAAATGCTAGACAATGAGAAATATAAAGCACACAAAAAATATGACATAGTCATTTTTGGACAATCTCCCTGAAAAAACCTAATGTGGGAAAACCAGTGCAGTGTATTATTATGCAGCAACAAAATTTTTGAGTACAATTTATGGATTCCTAAACTAGCAATCCAATATGAGAGAAGTAATGGAAAAATAACTGAGGAAAATACTTCGGTGCCACAATTGATCCTGCTTCTAAATATAGCCAAACTAGACTACGTGAATTTCCCCTACGTGAGCCTCTGTACAGTTCTTGCACATGCTTTGTCTACTTTGCCTCCAGAACTCACTGAATCTTGTAGCTCTACCTGTCTCTACCCTGGGAAATGACTCACTTGGCCTCCTGGAATCTGACCTCCAACAATTGAATCAACTCCTCCTCTCGTTGAATCAAACTCTCCCTAGAGACCCCTACACGGGCCTTGCTCAAATCCTTGAGGAAAAATCCCCATTTCTATCTCAAATGATTTGATAGATTGACACATTGACGAGGGATCATTGGTTATAAAGTTGACATAAACTATACCTAATCCCGATTTCTATACAAGCCCCAAATTGACAATTAAATGTAGTCTTTTAGTTGTCTTTCTAAAACAATTCGGAAGGTAATTAAAGATTCGTCAATAGTTACATGAATTTTTTGGTTTGAATAATAAAGAAAGGTAGGATGCAACAACTATAAAACATAACGGCCAACATTTTAAAAGAATAAGTCAACTTGAATGGATGGTATTTATTTTCTAAAATCATTGAAATTGAAAACTAATATTGTTCTTTTACATTGTATCTTTCTTATTAAATACATTTTCTTTTTATTTCGATGGTTCTTATTTTCAAAAATAAATGCTTGTGCAATTTATAAGATCCTATGTTTTCCATTTTATATCGATCATTTATGTCATATTTTGGTTATACAATCAGCTCAATGATTTTTTTGATTGGGAGTATTCTAATATCTCCTTACGATGTGAGAATGTTAATAGAGGAAGATATAATTTCTATTTTTTTTCATGTTTTGTTCTTCACATTCTATGTTTTTATGTTCAATAAACTTTTCTATAATCATTAGCTTGAGTGGGCCTAATGGTTAAGAACATGTGTTTCCTCCTAAGAGTTCACAGGTTCAAAACCAGAGGGGGGTAGAGTATGTATGCCTTCATAGACTTAATAGTCAAATAAATGCATAAAGGCAGGTCCCTTGTCCCACAAACAAGGGGGTCCCATAGACCAATTTGGTGTCTGGCTTGGTCGTGACCTTAAAATTGATAATAATAATAATAATAATATTTCGTGAATGGGCTTAAATAACATTATTTGAAGAGAGGAACTTAGAAATCTGGCACTACATGCAAGTTCCATAATCTAAGAGATAGAGGAGGAGGCTTAGGGTAGGTAGCTATAAATGATTTTGGAAATTGACCTATTTTATGTTAGGATATTCCGACACATAGGAAATAGTTAAGTATAACTTAGTCTAGTGTAGAGTTAGGTAAAATGTGTTTCTTTACTATGTACGTTTGTAACTTACAATCTGATGGTCACGATATGTTCTAGACATGAAGTGATCTGACGGTTCATTCTCTCCTCACTATTACTGACACTTGATCCGTGGCTTAACACCCAATTGGTCCATGATCTCTATTTAAAGAGCATGGAAGGTCATTTATAGGGTGACCATTCATGAGATAAGTTTATGTAAATTTTATTACTTTTATTAATAAATTTCCTGAAGTGGTTGCGTTGGCTCAGGTCGTGGACTGTTTCCCTCTTTGAGGGTTTTAACCACGTTAAGAATATTGGTGTATTGATCTATGCTATGTTTGTGAGTGGTGTCCTTTGGTCTTCTATCTGAGGAAATTACCCTGTAAATTCATACATGGTATCAGAGCAATTTGAGGGCCGCATCTATTAGTGATCCAAATTGCAAGTCGGTACAACTGCATCCGACTGTTGTTTCCTAGATCTATTATTTTTGACTGATTTCAAGCCAAGAGGATTGTTTTATTGTGTTAGGATCATATGTTCTAGTGAGGAACCCCTTTCGTTTCATGCGAAAAGGTTTCCAGTAGCCCTAGCTACGTCATTTTTAAGATATGGAGGTATACAATCTTTATTTGCAGTTTTAGCTATTTAACTCTTTGTTTATTTTGGTTTATTTATCTCTCTATTTTTATTATTATCCGATCTATACCTTTCATTTTTGCATATGCTCTTTGCCCTACGACTCTGTGCGATCTAAGAAAATCAGAAACAAAAATGAAGGTTTTTTCTCATGCGTATTCTCTTTTATGCCGCGCCTTAGTGTGATCTCGAAAAATCATAAACATTGAGGAAAATATTTAGTTTTCAGCAAAATCTAACTTCAAGCCATAATGTTTGCGTTTTATTTGTCTGTCCGTGTTGGGTTTTGTGGTTTTTTTTTTATAGGCAAAAAGAGATTTTTCAAGTAAGCACGCACCACAAAGATTTAGTGACTAAAAAAAAAAAAACCTTCCTCTTTTCCAAAAATGACTAACCTTTTAAACTAGATCACTTGGTCCAAAGTTACTTTATGAGAATAGAGGTCTTGAGTTCAAGTCTTTCTTTTTGTTGGTTTACTTTTTCAAAAAGCACATGTAGCTTATGTTTTAAAGTTAATTTATGTAAAAGTGTTCTCACCCATTATAAAAAGTGAGTCACTTATCATTATAAAGTCTCTTTATCTTTAATTTAAGTTACAATTTAGTAGGTAGCTCATAAAGTACCATTGTAAAAGTGACTCACTTAGTTATAAAAGTGGGTCACATAAGATATTTTTTTAAAGTGAGCTAATTGGATTAAGTTTGGAAAGGGGGTGATTTTTTTTAAATATAACATTAATCATCCACTTCCGCACATTCACGCATTTCGTCGGCATCTTCAACAACTTTTATTCAAAAAGCCATAACTTCTTCATCTGGAAGCCATTTTCAAAGCCATTTTCTAATCGGCCTAATTTTTCGCGATATTTCCATTGGAACAGTTAGTTTCAACATCTACATATTTAGTTTCTGTTAAAATGGAAAGTCCATGCCAAGTTATTCTTGACAACACCAATTACTTCCAATGGCGGTAATACATTGTGGGTTTACTTAGAAGCAAAGGTCTTTACAGAATAGCCTCAGGCCAAGAAACTAAACCTAAAGATGAAAATAAGGCTGCCAAATGGGAAAATAGGCAAGATCAAGCACGTGGGTTGATAGGGATGTCTGTTTATCTAGACCTTAGATTCCATATCTCTGAACTTGATACCCGTAATGAAGCAATGAAACAACTCACTAAATTTTTTGGAATTAAAAATGAAATTAGAGACCATCAAGTCAAAAATGAGTTGCTTACATTGGACCCTAATAATTTTTCTTCCATTGAATATTTTTTGTCCAAGTTAAAGAACCTTAGACTTCTCTTAGAAGGTGTTAAGCTTAAGAAAGAAGATGGTAGCCTTATCTATTCCATTCCTACTAAGTTGGGACCAACCTAATTTGTGTTTGTTTCCACCTTCCAGTCTACTAGAGAAGCCTTTATTTCTCAAGGACAAGACTATAAGTCCCCCTCTTTTGATGCCTTTTGTGATTCCTTAATAAGAGAACAAGAAAAACACTTACATCTTGGTCTTCTTAATCTTGGAAACTATTCTAAGAATGCCTTAGCTTCCCAGCAACAACCAAATTCAAAGGATCCTAAGAAGCAGTATCCTAAAAAGAATGGTCCTAAACCAAACAAGGGTCCTAAGCAATTTTAGTCTCAAAATGAAAAATCATTTCAACATAATGATAAGGCAAATAAAAACAAAGGGAAGAAGACTGATAGACATTGCCATTTTTGTAATCGAGATGGCGACTTAGAATTAAAATGGTTTAAGAAGATCGAAGCCTTGGAAGCAACAATGAAGAAGCATAAAATCCATTTGGAGCACTCTTCAACTTCAACTTCATCCTCAGGAATAACACTTTCTGCATATGTAGTGAGCTCCAGTATAGTAGCAATGATACTGCAACTCCTGGGACTCCCTACTTTACTTTTATCAACCCAGTAGTTCGTAACAAACTTGGAAGCGACGGTGCTAATGCACAAGTACTAGCTCTTATTGCAGGTTGTCACTTGATCAGCTCTCACAAATTCGCTAGGAGCTTAAACCAACTTCTATGAGTTCTTAGAAGAATCTTTTAACTGTGATGGATGAAATCTAACTCAAAAGAGGCTAGTCTACTTGCAGAAAGAAGATGAAAGCTGAAAGGAAATGCAAACCCTAGCAAACCCTAGTTTTACAGACTAACCCTACTTGTGTAAGAAAAGAGATGTACCACTATTGAAATCGATGCCATGGACTATTGTAGAGGTAAAATACATGTGTTTAAGCTATTTCTAAAAGAAAATATGAAAAATTCATCTTTTTTGTATTTTTTAATAAATTTATGCAAGATTATTATGCATGTGTTTTAATTATTTTTTACTGTGCAGAGGTTTACTGGCGAAAGAAAATGGAGTGGGTGTTTTCAGGGGGTTAGGAAGGTATGGAGAGGACCTAAGGGGTCCCTAGCACCCTTCTAGAGATTTCCACCGTGCTCAGATCTCGAAAAACTGCTCACGTTATCTTCTACAGAAGGTTGCAGGGGATCTAGAGGAAATTCTACAGGAATAGGCCGAAAGTGATTTTTAAAGGATTGATGGAGGAAAAATGGTGGGGAAGTGGAAATTAAGGATGGGTAAGGATGTTAAGAGGTGTGGGACCTGGTAAATGAAGCTAAGGAGTGATGAAGATGGTTGGATTTGTTCAAGGATGTAGAGAGTAATGTTGCACAAAAATGTAGAACTTAGGGTTAGTTGGGAAAGTGTGGTGAATGAAGGGAAGAAATCTTGAGTGAGGGGTTGGAATAGGTTGTATGATGGAGGAAGGATAGGTAGGAGTGTATTACAGGTGTTCTCCACAAATTTCCAAAAACTGATCCAAACAAAGGAAAAAAACAGAGATCTATCTACTCTGACCTAATCTACTCCTAAAAACCAGAAATATGATGAACAATAGTGTATAAACAGGAAATCATGCAAGAGAGATAGGGAAACTAAGCAAGAACAAATCTAAACATGAAGACATGACTGAGATCAACTTTTCTCGTTCAAAATCTAACACTAGCAATTGCATTAGAAGGCAAAAACAGTGTTTTTGTGGCAGCAAGTGTACTTTGGTCTCAATTCATGATCCCAAGGAGGGAGAACTGAGAACAAGGACTGCTTTGTGACCTTTTTGTGGATCTTTTCTTTTATCAAACTATCAAATCAACCTGAAGCATGAACAACTATCTAAATCATCAAAAGCAACCTAAGAAATGAAGCAAGATTTTAACCTCAATAACATAAATTAGTTTATGAATGCAAGAAAAACACATAAAAGTACACAAAGGAGGTATTGGCACTTGGTTTGGGCCCAACCCCAAGAGCTACAGTCTCCTAAGAAAGATCATAGCTAGCACAAAACAAGATTCCTCTTCATTGATCAAAAAATAATAGCTACATCCAAAAACTGTTGACAAGAAGAAGCTCGAAAATGTGCTGATACAGAGCTGCACTAAAGTGTGAAAATGGATTAAAAAAATGAATAAACTACCAAGGCTTAAAGCCTTCCTATTTATGCATACGAGGACCCCCAATAGTCCTCCTTAACTTGAGGAGCTTGGCTGCCCAAAACAACAGTTAATCAGCCACTTCACTAGACCTACTCGGCTGCCCTTAAAATCATCTTTGGTGGGCTGTATAACTCCGAGCTGATGGTGGAGAACTCAAGGAAGGGGTCATTTAGTGTAGTAGACATCCCTCCTACAATCCTCAGCCTTGTTTCCTCGTCTTTGGCTGCCAATCTGCTCATAAATGCCTGATCTTGGTTCAAAAAATGTCCAAAAATATGCAATAAGCACATGTTAGACCTTGTGGCAAAGTGACTATTCCCATTCACACAATTAACATAAATATATTCAAAAGCATGCATAAAAATATGGAGAATGGTGGATTAAATAAGAATATTAGTCAAAATGAGCCCATATAGTTACCCATTTCCGGGGCTCATCATCACCCCCTACTGAATGGGTTGCTCATCTTCTAAGCAACTAATCCAGTTCATCATCCTTGATTACTTTGACTGCCTATCTGACATCCCAGGCCTCTGAAGTGATGTGCTCTTCCCTATCATGAAATCTTGCCTTTTTGTCTACCTCCTCCCATTGCCTTTGCTCCTCTTCTTCCTTGACCCCTTTTAACAGCCCCAGCACCAGTGGAGGGATGAACTTAAGGCCAATCCAATTGGCTTTCAGGTTCTGCATTGATTGTTTGTATAGGGGTACTCTTCTCATAGCCTCCCTCATCCTAGTTAGGGAGTGGTACCCTCTGATTTTCAGACTATGGGACAAGGTGCTCCATCTCCTTGTGCAAGCATGAATGCAATTATCAGCCAACAGTCTTTCCATGTCCTCAAAGTGGGCAATGGCCTGAGCTTGTCTTTCAACATAGTCAGGAAAGATGTGAGGGTTATATGCAAGGTACCGATGGGAATATATAAGGGTTGAAGGAACCTCTGGTTTTTCCCTGATCATAAGTGGCTCATTTAGTTCCCTGGCCATAATCTTCTGAATCTCTACTCCCCTTTTTTCCTCATGGCTTAACCAAGAAGCCATGGTCATTAGTTGCAGATCTCCTAATACAGTGTTTGGGTCCCATAGATTCATGTTAGGTAGCGCCAAGTTATGCAAATAAAATCCTGCCATCTTGGCCTTATCTTCTGCCAAGATACTGTCACACAATTGCAAAAACTAATTGTAATTCTAAAATGGGTAGTGCCCCTTTGGGCCAGTGCGTTGATTTGAAATTGCAACCACTGGTATTTAAGGTATAATGCATAATATTTAGCAGTTTGTCTACATTGTAAGGCTTCCATTGCCCAATTGGCCATGCAGGCCAATTTGGCCTCTTTCTCTTGCAACTGCTGTTTCAAAACCTGTATTTCTTTTGCTGCCTGAGATTCCTATTCTTGCAGCAGTTTTGTTAGCATTTCCACATTAGCTTGTAGCTCTTCCTCCTTTTGTTGTTTCTCAGTTGTGTCCTTGTCTGCTAGAGGTCCTTCTTGCTGTTGTCCCCCCCCCCCCAAAATGGACAACCTATCTTCCTTGTGGACTTCCTGTAACTATAATTGCTTTTTCAGCAGCTCGTTCTCCTCTTGCAGCTGGGCTCTTTTGCAAATTTCTACATGCCTTACCATGGCCAATTCTCCCCTTAATTCTTTTAACTTCTCCTCCATGTGGCCTATGTCCTCAACTCCCTTAGACTTGGCGATTTTCATCCATGTGTGTGTTCTGATCCTCTCTTTCTCTAATTCAAAAAATAATGGTACAATAAATTTCTATGGGATGATTTTCCCACCCTCTAATAGAATGTAATATGAGCCCAATTCAGGTTGAGGGGTAGGTTTAGGTATTTCTTCAGTTTTTCTCTCCCCTTGTGATTGTTTAGCTACCTTCTCCTCCAATTTATTAGTCTCTTTTAACTTGGCTAGATTTTCCTGTAGAGATGTTGCAAATTTCTGTGGAACTGCCTTTGAGTACATCATCTTAATTTTCTCTTTCCATGTAGAGATTTTTGGGCTTCCTCTTTCATAAGTGATGGATATCTTGGAAGGAGAATCTTCCTTCTGTTTAGTGGGTGAGTTCTTAATGACAATTGGTTCCTTGGGTGGTGGCGGAGGTTTGCACACTTTGATCCTTATGCTTTTTCTGGCTTTGAAGTACATGGAGGTTCTTTTTCTTTGCCCTCTTTGTTTCGTAGGTATGCTTAATGCAGCAAGCACAACTGCTGCCTCTCTTGCCAACATTTCAGGGGATTTTTCTTCCTACTGTTCTTTTTCTTCACTTCCTGTAGAAATATCCATGCCCCCTCTTTCTACTTGTGCCCCTGATATCGCAGGGTGTGTCTCTTCTTTCTCTTGCTGGGTACCTACCTTGGCTGTGGCAGCATTCTTTTGGGCCTTCTTGGCCTTTTTCTTCCCAAACTTTGTCTTTCTTCCTTCCTTTCTTTTTGCTATTTTCTCCTTTGTTGTCTTAGGTTCAGCAGTCTTGTCGAATTCCTCTTTTCCCTTCTGTTCTTCCTCTGCTTTAATGTCCTATGTTCCCTCATCAATGCTCTTCTCAATTTCTTCAATTTTCTCCCCCTCATCACTGCTGGGTGGGCTGATGTTCTCAGCCAAACTTTTGATGTTATCATCCCTGGACATATTTATGAAGATTTCCCAAGCTATGGGGACAATATAGGTGTGTAAAGCATCTTCCACCAATAGTGTAATGATTCCATGGTGGGCTAACTGATCTGGGACTCATGCATTTAGCTTTGTACCACACTCAATCAAAGACTGGAGGAGGAAATATGGGATGTTCAGTTTCTTAGCTGTAGGTAAGTCCATCCCATACCTCAATTCATCTAGCAACCTGAAATGATAACCATAAATGATGCTAAACCTCTTCTACAGGATGCTCCTTAGGCAGAAAAAAATGTTTTCTTAGCCACTTGTCCCAATGACTTCTCCTCTTTTCTCCAAGGGAGCCCCAATGGTAAACCGGTAATTCTACTAATGAAATCAGGGGTAAGTTCTACGGTCAAGCCCGTAAAACTAACTGTGGCATGTGTCTTCGAATGTGGTCTCAGGGACATCAAAAACTGTTCAGTCACCTCCTCATCATAACCCTAAATTCTATCAAAGAAGGATATCCAATGTGCCCTGGTGAAAAGGTCCACCACCTCAGGGTTTTCATACAATTTGCTAGAGTTAAAGGGCTCTTTCCTCATGAATCCTCCTGGCATGGTGTTGAGTTTGGTCTTTAACCAGAAAAGAAAATGCTCAGGTGGGGAAAAAATTCAATCACTGAGACAGAGGATAGCTAAATTTGGTTTTTTTTCTTAGATCAAAGGAGGAATTTCTCGTGTGCTCCTTAAAATATCAAATGGAAATAATTCTCCATTTGGAAACTGCTATCACCCACAATTTGGTCTGTCTGTTTATGGGATTTTTTTATTTTTTTTTTACAGAACAGAGCATAAGGACTTTTTCTCAGCACATTGATAGATATGTAAATTTGGGTTTTCCTTCACGCAGATAGGTTGGCCTCTACTGCTGCATGCCTTCCTTATAGGAGAATTTAAAAAAAAAGATTGATGAGGAGATTCCGGATGCAAGAGAAAAAAACTGGGTAAACTCAGTGAATCATGCAGGCAGACTTCCACTTTTTCTCAATGTACAGGCAGACTTTTTACTCACATTTTTCAATCTAATGCCGTGTTCAATTCACCGTTTTGCACCAACAAATCATGCACAGAACCCTTAACTGGCCAATTAACTGGCCATCAATTCTATTCAAACTGAACCATTCCCATAGTTACACAACCTTGAAATATAATTCATGTAATTGCATAATAGGTTTTAGTCGCTGACCTATGCAGTCGCGGACGTGTTTTGCACATTTCGGATGCTGGAACCCATTTCTTTGTTGTTGTGGCTGCGTGCGTTCTACATGTTGGACCTCAGACTGTTACTAATGTTTACACATTCAAACAGAGCTCATGCATGTGTCATGGGCTATACTTTGTTGTCCCTGACTCTGTAGTGTGTTTTTCAGAGGGATCAGCTGCTACAGGAATCCTGTAGGATTTCTTGTAGTTGCTTCTCCTTCTGAGATTCAAGCTAATATGAGTAGGGCTATAAGTTGACGAGGATCTCCTCGGGAAAGGAATCTCGGATGGAGGGTAGCAGGCATGGCGAGCGAAAAGGAAAACTGTCGTTTTGATTTGTCACTAAAATTTGTTTGTAGCATAAAAAAACAGGATTTTGTGTGACTGTGCAGGGACATGAAAACGAGTGGAATGGAGGTGTACAGAGATGGAAAAGGATGACATATGGCGAGGGATGGAGGCAGGGAGGTTTATAGGCCTCATAGACAAATATCAAACCCTCGGGCCCTCTTTTGAGACCAATTTCGGCTTGTCTGTATTTTCTACAGGATCCTCCTCTAGAAGATATAGAGCTTCCTGTAGGATGTGGAATTTTGGGCCAATGAGACTAGATCTTGGAGAAAGGTAACAATGATTGAGGAATGGATTGTGAGGGATGCATGCGTCTGGTCATGTCCTCTGTCTTTGACTTGCGCGATTCTCCCAAAACCTGTAATGACCTTCCTGCAACCTGCAATTTATTCAATAGAAATTAGATTTATTTTTCTTTTTTCTCTTTTTTCTTGTCTGAGACAGCTGGGGTGCCTCCAGGAGGTTTTCACCCTCACTGTCTGCCCTGGTCACCTCTAAGAGGTTTTCACCCAAGGATCTTTTATTTACTTTTTTTTTATGTGTTTCTGTTTTTTTTTTCTTTTTTTTTTGGATGTTTTGTCTTCATGATGTAGGTAGAGTGGAGGCAGGGACCTACTCCATTACCAATATTTATTTGCCAAGAGTCTCAATGAACTCCTGCTTAGAAAGAGGCTTCTTGCATATTTTCAATCAATGCCCATTAACGAGCATGGGGATGACTTCTTCATCAATGGTCCGAATAAGGAATGAACCATTTTCATTGCATGTTTCCACTGTATATGGTCCCATCCATCTTGTCCTCAGCTTGCCCTTGAAATCCTTGTACCTTGAATCATATAATAGTGTCCAATCTCCTGGCTAAAATTGCTTTTCTTTGAGGTGTCGGTCATGCCATATCTTTCTTTGAAGCTGGATTACCTCTGAGTGGAGAAGGGCTTGCATTCTCTGTTCATCTAGTCCATTCAGTTGAAGCAATCTTTCCTCTTGTGCATGGCTGAGATCTAGGTCTAGCTGAGCTGCCAACCTCAATGTTTTATATTCAAATTCTATGGAAAACAAATCCTTCTTCCCGTAGACCAGCTCATAGGGTGTGAAACCCATTGTAGTTTTCCAGGTAGTGTTGTAGGCCCAGGTGGCCTCAACTAAGCGATCCGCTCAATATTTTCTGCTGCTGCTCACTACCTTAGTCAAAATCCCTTCCAAAGCTTTGTTAGTAACTTCCACCTATCCATTTTCTTGTGGATGATAAGGGCTGGAAGTTCTGTGCTTAATCTTGTGATGAGTGAGCAGGTCTTCAATCAGGTTAGAGGTAAACTGACTTCCTTGATCTGTGACTAATTCTCTTGGGTAGCCAAACTTGTAGAAGATATTTTCCCTCAAAAACTCAACTACCTTTTCTTCTATTGTTGCTTTGATTTCCTTTTTTCTACCCACTTTGTCAGGTAATCTATGTACACAATGATGTAGGACCTCTGTTTTGAAGGAGGGTTGATAGGACCCACAAAGTCCATGCCCCACTTCTCAAATGGCTCGAAATTCACTTGAGGCTATAAGGGCATCTCATCCTTTGGAGTAGGTTTCCCCATCTTTTAACATCTGTCACATTGGCTGATGTATCTCCTGACATTTTGGTGAAGAGTGGGCCAATAATACCCCACTTGTAGAATCTTGAAGGCGGTCCACTTTTCTGCAAAGTGGCCTCCACAGGGCCCATCATGATAGGTTAGGAGGATGTCAAAAACTTCCTCCTCCCGGACACATTGCCTCAAGATCTGATAAGGTCCAAGATTGAAAAGATTGCCCCCAATCCAAGTGAATGGGGCACTTTTCCTCACGATCTTGCTCTTCTCTTTTGAGGATAGGTATGGAGGAAATTGTGCTGAAACCAAATAATTTGCTATATTAGCAAACCATGGAGAGAGTACTGAAATAGAAAACAGGTGTTCATCTAACATCTGATCATCCTCCATCCCTTCTTCACCTGCAGGCAAATCTAGTCTAGACAGAAAATCAGCAACAACATTTTCCTTACCTGGCTTATCAACAATGGTCAATTCAAATTGCTGCAATAAAAGTAACCATCTAGTGATACGAGTATTTACATCAGGTTTTTTCATCAAATACCTACTTGCAGCATGATCAGTGTGCACAAAGGTTTGATAGCCAGTGATGTAGTGTCTAAACTTGTTTGGGGAATGGACAACAGTTAGGAGCTCTTTCTCGGTCACAATATAGTTCAACTCTACCTTGGAAAGGTTTTTACTAATAAAATATATGGCATACGGTAGCTTCTCCTCAACTTGTCCTAGGGCTACTCCTATGGCTTTGTTAGAGCCATCTGTGTGAATGTGGAAAGGTAGGGCACAGTTTGGACCTCTCAAGATCGGGGAAGTTATCAGCTTACCTTTCAAAGCATCCAGAGCCTCTTGACAGTTGTCAATCCATATGAACTCAACATCTTTTCCCAAAAGAACAAATAACGGAGATGCTAACTTACTGAAATCTTTAATGAATCTTCTATAATATCCTGCTAAGCCTAGAAAACTCTGAACATCTCTTACCTTTTGAGGAGGTGGGACCCTTTGGATGATAGCAATCTGGTTGGAATCCACTTGCAAACCTTGCTGAGAAATTGTATAACCTAGCATGGTCCCTTCAGTCATTAGGAATTCACATTTATCAGGACTGAGGGATAGGTTCATCTCAATGCACTTAGCTAAAAATTTCCTCAGGTTAGTCAGAGATTCTCGGAAGTTGGAACCATAAGGGGTAAAGTCGTCCATATAGATTTCCACTAAATCATGAACCAGCTCAGCGAATATACTCAGTGCTTCTCTCTGGAAAGTGGCAAGAGCATTGCACAACCCAAAGGGAAGGACCCGGTAGGCAAAGGTACCCCATGGAAAAGTGAAAGTGGTCTTACCTTGGTCTTCCGGGCTGATTTGGATCTGATTGTACCCACTAAACCCATCTAGGAAGGAAAAGAACTTCTTCCCTGCCAGGCCATCTAACACTTGATCTATGAAAGGCAAAGGGAAATGGTCCTTCTTGGTGGCTTTGTTAAGTTCTCGATAATCTACACAGATTCTCCACTTCCCGTTTTTCTTGGGTACAAGCACCAAAGGAGAAACCCACTCACTGTTGGAGATGGGGTAGATGAATCTTGCATCCAGCAAATTTTGCAGTTCTTCTTTGACAATGCCCTTAAGGGCTGGATTCATCCTCCTTTGAGGTTGTCTGTCTGGTTTACAATCCTCTTTGATGTAGATGTGATGGGTACAGACTGAAGGATGGACTCCTTTCATCTCCTTATAGCTCCAAGCAAAAGCATCCAAATGGTTGTTCAATAAGCTACACAGCTCTTTCTCCTAAGAGCTGGATAGGGATGAGTTGATTTTCAAGGTTCTTTCAGGGCCAAATTTCACATTATTAACTCAGAGAGAGGTCGGATCAGCCACACAGAGATTAGCTAAAGCACTGGCTTGAGTTTCTTCCACCAACTCTTCTAATGGCAACACACTGGGGTTGGATTTTGAATCAAATTCTCAATAAGATCATCCTCGATTTGAGGACCTCCCCTGGTGGCTTCCACTGTGCATAAGGGAGCAGAGTAGACTTCACCTTCGTCTTCCTCCTCCAACCAGAGAGGTAAGTCATGTTCTAGCAAAGGTTGGGCAGGAGGATATAGGACTAGCTGTTTGGACATATGCCCATTCTTGATGGTCTTACTCCCGGCTCGACAACTGCTGTAAGCATCTGCAGTATCTAACCAAGGCCTTACCAATATGAGGGGATACCCAGTGAGCTTTGCCTTTGGTTGAAGGACCAAGAAGTCAGTAGGGTACTCCCAGGAATCAATGGAGACCATGACATCTTCCACAATCCCTTCAGGAGTCACAGTGGAGTGGTCTGCTAACTGCAGTACTGTTGAGGTCTTCCTTAGGGAACTCTGAAGGTTGAGTTTGAGCATAGTGTCCTTCGTCATTATGTTAATGGAAGCCCCTAGATCAATCAAAGTGTGGGGGATTATGGTGCCATTTATGTGGACATCAACTACAAGACTCCCAGGGTCCAGATATTTTGGACTGATTATCTGTCCCAACATCAGGTCAAATAGTTGTCTTATGACATTGATAGTTGCAGCATATCCCTTGCGTCTGTCTGGGTGCCTGTAACACTTCTCTTTGATCAACTTATTGTAGATTGGTACGTCTTTTATGGCCTGGAGAAGTGGTATTTTCACACATAACTATTTAAGTTCTCCCAGAAATTCATTTTATTCTGGGTTTGGTTGCGTGGTTCCAGTTAGTCTCTCAGGAAAGGGTGGAATGGATTTGGGCTCACTTTCCTATTTCTCTTCCTCATCCTCCTTAGGAGGAGGTTGGCTATCTGGGAGGACCTTCCCAAATCGTAGGTTGATCTCTTGAATCTCCACAGCATAGGTAGGGCATGTGGTTTCTTTAGTATATACCTGTTGGGCATGTCTGTTACTGGGGTTTGGGTTCGGTTGAGTAGGTATCTGGGGTTGTCTTGGAGGAGAAAGAGGTAATGGTTGTGGTTGAGCAGGTGGTGGAGGAAAAAGAGCAGGAGGAGATTTGTATTGGGGCCTCCAACCTTGATGAGGTGCATTCCACTAAGGTTGTGGCTGAGTGTGAGAATGAAACAAGTGAGCAGCTGGTTGAGTATGGTATTGAGGAGGATATGACCAAGGAGGGTGTGTGGACCAGGAAGGATGAGCAGGGGGACCCTAAGAAGGCATGGAAGTGGCTTGATTGGGGTTGTAATAAGTCTGGGATGTCCCTTGCATCCCCTACTGGTAAGGTCTGGGTCCATGTGGTCTCCTTTGCTTCATGAAGTAAAGCGGTTCAGTGGTTCCTTCAGCCCCTTGGTACATAGCTTTAAATCCAGGCAAGGAAGGGCACTAATTTGTAGGATGGTCTTCTTCACAGAAAAAACACACTTCTACAGAGTGCAATGGACATTCGTTCCTAGGATGCTTTCTGGTGCACCTGGGAAAAAAGATTGCCAAAGCCCTCTCGGCTTCATATTGCTTATTTTAGATTCGTAAGGTATCTATTTGCATGGTAATGGTTTGTCTCATCTCGCTTTTGAAATCTTCCATTTGATTTGAAAACCCATTTTTAAGGAATGAACTAGATAAATGGGTACTGGCTGAGAGTTGACTTCCTCTAGCTCTCTTTCTGGCTGCCTTAGAATGGTTTCTAAATACAGTTTTTATGTCATCATAGGGTAGCTGGTAGATGTCTCCTTCGACCAACAGATGGAAGGTATCTAGAAGGTCTTCAGGGACTCCTCTAAGCATAACCAACTTCAGAGATTCGGGGTCAAGTGTGCACCTGGCCATTTTATAATTGAGTTGAAACCTCTCTTCATAGTCTTCTAAAGATTCATCACTTCCCATAGTCATTCGAAAGATTTCTTCCTTTGTATCCTTTGACCTATAGTAGTGCCGGTATTTTTTGTTAAAGGCTTGCTACATTTGAGCCCAAGTTGTGATAATGTTTCCAGGTAGCCCCATGAACCAGTAGAGTGCTGCATCCTTGAGGGTAGAAGGAAAGAGTTTCAACTTTTGCTCGTCTTCTGCATAGTCATAAGTTCGACAAAGGACAACAAACTCAAAAAAGAAGGTATCAGGGTCTTCAGTAGTCAAACCATGGAAGTGAGATAAGGCTGAGGGGTTGATGTTTTCCATTTTTGTGTCCCCATTGGTCTCTCGGATGGGAAAGGTACCTTCTACTCTCTCCCCATTACCATTTTTGTTTTCAGCCATGGTCTTAGGAGGAATGGTTTCTTGTTCTTCTTCGGTTATAGGATCTTCGTATATCTCTGGAGGTTCACCTATAAGTTCTTCATGATCACTACCACCAAAGAAGGGAGAAGGGTGACTCAGTGATTTGGTGAGGGTGTTGGATAAGAATTTTCCTGAATTGTCTCTGTTCCTACGAGACATGAAATGAAGTGTATTTTTTGGGTGATTTTTGGTTGTTTTTCTGCTTGTACCCGGAAAAACTGAAATAGATTTAACTACAACTAATTGAAATCTATCTTGCTAAAATGAAATTCCATAATTGAAATGAAAGCAGGAAAGGACTAATCTATTTTGCTGAAATGAAATTGCGGAATTGAAATGAAAGTAGGAAATACTAATCTACACTTGCTAAAATGAAATTGCGGAATTGAAATGCAAGCAGGAAATGTCTAATCTACACTTGCTGAATTGAAATTGCAGAATTGAAATGAAAGTAGAAAATGTCTAATATACGCTTTCCAAATTGAAATTGTGGAATGGAAAGGAAGCAACTACTTTACTCTTGCTGAAATAAACTACTTAGCAGAAAGTTTGCAGTAGAAAATAGAAGAAAAGAAGTAATCACAAAATACTCTGACGCTTCCCCGGAGATGGCATCAAAAAGATGGTAAGCTCCAGTATTGCAGCAATGATGCTACAACTCCTGGGACTCCCTACTTTACTTTTATCAACCCGGTAGTTCATAACAAACTTGGAAGTGACGGTGCTATATGCACAAGTACTAGCTCTTACTGCAGGTTGTCACTTGATCAACTAGCACAAGTTCGCTAGGAGCTTAAGCCAACTTCTATGAGTTATTAGAAGAAGATTTTAACTGTGATGGATGAAAACTAACTCAAAAGAGGCTAGTCTACTTGCAGAAAAAAGATGAAAGCTGAAAGGAAATGCAAACCCTAGCAAACCCTAGTTTTACAGACTAACCCTACTTATGTAAGAAAAGAGATGTACCACTACTGAAATGGATGCCATGGACTATTGCAGAGGTAAAATACATGTGTTTAAGCTACTTCTGAAATAAAATATGAAAAATTCATCTTTTTTGTATTTTTGAACAATTTTATGCAAGATTATTATGCATTTGTTTTAATTATTTTTTACTGTGCAGAGGTTTACTGGCGAAAGAAAATGGGAGTGGGAGTTTGCAGGGGGTTAGGAAGGTATGGAGAGGACCTAAGGGGTCCCTAGCACCCTTATGGAGATTTCCACCGCTCTCAAATCTCAAAAAACTACTCGTGTTATCTTCTACAGGAGGTTGCAGGGAATCTACAAGAAATTCTACAAGAACATGCCGAAAGTGATTTTTAGAGGATTGATGGAGGAAAAATGGTGGGGAAGTGGAAATGAAGGATGGATAAGGATGTTAAGAGGTGTGGGACCTAGTAAATGAAGCTAAGGAGTGATGAAGATGGTTGGATTTGTTCAAGGATGTAGAGAGCAATGTTGCACAAAAATGTAGAACTTAGGGTTAGTTGGGAAAGTGTGGCGAATGAAGGGAAGAAATTTTGAGTGAGGGGTTGGAACAGGTTGTATGATGGAGGAAGGATAGATAGGAAGGTATTACAGGTGTTCTGCACATTACTTTCCAAAAACTGATCCAAACAAAGGAAAAAAACAGAGATCTATCTACTTTGACCTAATCTACTCCTAAAAACCAGAAATATGATGAACAACAATGTATAAACAGGAAATCATGTAAGAGAGCTAGGGACACTAAGCAAGAATAAATCTGAACATGAAGACATGACTGAGATAAACTTTTCCCATTCAAAATATAACACTAGCAATTGCATTACAAGGCAAAATGTAACAGCCCAAAAACAACATCTAATTAACTTATTAACAATAAATTTAAACAATGAAGAGTGCTTACCTGAGCTTACCTGTGCATGAAGTAGGCTTACCGCAACATGGTTTTGGGGACGACTCTCCTCCCAACCTTAGGCTCAATTGTACAGGATTCTACTACAACTGGCCACCCCCGAGCCCTCAATCAACGACTACTGCCAGTATTCCTAAGTCTCAATACTCTCCTAAGAGAATGAAGACAGAACCTCCAAATGATGGAACAAGACCCTTTCCATCCTCCTCATCATTCCTTAAATAGAAAAAAACATTGGATGGGAAACCACATGCACACCTCCATGTGTCTGCATGCCACATGCCCACCCTCCATGTGTCGACATGCTAAATTTTGATAATTTTATTTATTTTTATTTGTTATTTTTGGTTATTACTATTTTTTTATTTTTATTA
>APFE030271732.1:4137-45584 GCA_000404065.3 Pinus taeda
CTTTATTATTGAGAATAATTAACGGGAACATATTAAATATAAAATTAAAAATTAATATAAAGAAAGGTTATTATTATCATTATTTATTATAATGGGATATAAAAAAGAGTTTTGTGGTAGTAATATTATTGTTTTCGTTTTTGTGCACATTGTTATTATGTGGTTTTTGTTTATTGAGAAAGAATCTTTAATTATTTAAAGAGATCTAGAAAATCTAGAGACCCTTATGTTTTATAAGGAATTTGATGCGACGATTCACTTTTTAATTATCTTGCTGAGCAACAGACATTTTATGCCATGTGTTAAAGTGGATTCTTGTATTGTGAGAATCGAGCCCATGGCCTGGCTTCATCTAGTTGACTTGAGTGCATGGAATAGACTCGTTGTGATCTGTTAGCATCTTGACGAAGATTCATTGCAAGTATTCTCGACGAAGACTTGTTGAAGTGCAAAGAGCCTCATCACAAAAACGTTGGGACATGCTTTTGGTAGACAAGTGATGAGAATAATTCCCGTTGTTTAAGACTTTGTTTTGGTTCGATGGTCACTGTGAAATTTCCCATTCCCTGGGACTTTTCCCCGAGTGCTCGAAAAGGTAGTATGGTGACTCATCATAAAAAGGTCAGGGTAAGGAGTCCGTTGTCCTGTTTCCTGGCAGTTTTTCCCATTCCCAAGGAGTTTTTCCCCGAGTGTTCGAAAAGATAGTAGGGCGGCTCATCATAAAAAGGTCAGCGTCTGGGGTCCCGTTCCCTGAAAGTTTTTAGTAGAGTGCAAGTGCGTTGTTATAAAAAGGTCGGGGTACAAGTTCCCTGGGATCATTACTAGAGTGCTTATGTTTTCATCTAGCGCAATTTCTCCTCATATAATTTGACCCCACTTCATTATGAAAGTAAATATAAGGAAAATCATAATTTCACTTTATTATTGAGAATAATAAATGGGAAAATATTAAATATAAAATCAAAAATCAATATAAATAAAAGTTATTATTATAATAATAATTCTTTTATTATAATGGATAACAGTGATTAGTTAGCCTGCATTCATGGTTAGCAACGAGAGATGGTTGTCCTCACTCTTGGTTTAACAACTGAGTTATGATAGGTTTTCCCACCCATGAAAAAAAAATGTATTTATTATAATGGGATATTAAAACAAGAGTCACGTGGTAGCAATGTCATTTCCTTTGTTTTTGTGCACATTGCCACTATGTGGTTTTTTTTTTTTTTTTTTTGTGCAAGAATGTTTAATTATTCAAAGAGATCTAAAAGATATTCATTTAAAGAAGAAAAAAAATTCAAAGCATGACCTTATGCTTCAGAAGGATTTTGGCGTGATGATTCACTTCTCAATCCACTGGATGAGCAATTGGCATTTTACGCCATGTGCTAAAGTGGATTCTTGTGTTGTGAGAATCGAGCCCTCGGCTTGGCTTCATTTAGTTGAATTGAGTGCATGGAATATACTCATAATGATTTGTTAGCATCTCGACAAAGATTTATCACAAGTATTCTAGACGAAGACTTGTTGAAGTGTAAAGAGCCCCATCATAAGAATGTCGAGACATGCTTTTGGCAGACAAGTGACGAGAAGAATTCCCGTTCCCCGAGACTTTGTTTCGATTCGATGGCTACTGCAAAATTTCCCATTCTGCAAGACTTTTTCCCCAATTGATCGAAAAGATAGTATGGAGACTCATCATAAAAAGGTTGGGGTAAGGAGTTCGGGGTCCCGTTTCTCGGGAGTTTTCCCTGAGAATTCGAAAAGGTAGTGGGGTGGCTCATCATAAAAAGGTCAGGGTCCAGGGTCCTGTTTCCTAGGAGTTTTTAGTAGATTGCAAGTGCCTTGTTATAAAAAGATTGGGGTACAAGTTCCCCGTGATCATTACTATAGCACTTATGTTTTCATATGAGGCAATTTCTCCCGGGATATTGTCCTGCCTCCAGGTCAGATTGCCACATCTTAGCTTGTCACACCAATTAAATTCTCTTGTCTTTTTTTCGTGACTAAGCGATTTAATGTATTGAATGAAGTGGCTTTTTGAAATTCAAATTGCTAGTTATCATGAATTTGGTAGAGGTTTTGCATTATTTAAACTGTATTTTGTATTTGAGCTCTACATGTGCAGATTTAAGTTAACCATTAAGCTTTGATATTTCTCACTACTGACCTTGGTTATATTTTGTTGAGAATGCATATCTCCTCACATATAAACCTTGTGAATTTGGAAAGGATAAAGGGAGAAAAAATAAGGGAAGAAGCACCACTACAACCACCTATAGGGGCATACATGGAGGATATAGGCGAAAAAATCCCATATATGTCCTTGTTCTTAGACACAATATGCACGAACGACGTTGATGCCTCAACCTGGGGCACTATATATAATATCATCGAAGATGAAATTCCCACTGATGATATAGTTCGAGCCACAATAACCACAAATGATTAGGGTGCCAGACAACCTTTTAAGACAACAATTAGTGACCTTACCCGGCCTTGTCTACATAAAATAGTCGCTCGACCCAAATTGTACCCTACATTGATATGATAAGATGGGTTGTGGAACATTGTGACTTTACAACCAAAGAATTTGCCACGAAGGGTGGAACCATTATAGGAGCCTTTAAGCTTGAGCATTTGAAGGGTATGTATCATTTTCCAAATCCTAAATTAGAGTATAGTGAAGAATTTGTTAAAAAAATAGCACAGGAAGAGGCAAATAATAAAAAGCAGGAGCTTGGTCTTCTAATGAAAGACCAGAGAAGAAACCTCACGAAGCATAAAATTGATGCTAGTGGCATCTATTCCATTGATTGTCTCACCTCTCCTTATTGTTACAATATTGTTATGCTTCATCATCTGTTTGGTTGCCAAAATGTGTCAAAATTTACTGTAAATTGGGTTCCTGTTATACAAAGAGCCACAAATGGATTTTTTTTTTACTGGGCTCAAATCTTGTCCGACGAGCTTGCGAAGCACATTTTCAATTTACATAAGAAAAGAATAGATACCTCCATCCATTCCTTTTTCATGTTTTCATATGTTATGGATGTTGTATGCTTTTCCACCGATTTTCCATCAATGGGTTGGAAATGGACTTTGGTTGACCCTCTCCCTTTTCATATTTACCATAGTAAACTTTTGGAGGAAAACTATGTTTGCCAGTTTTACCAAATCTTCCATCATGTCATGTATCCTATTCACTAAATTATGTTTGAACATAAGCCTCCTTATATCTCATCGTCGACAAAAGTATGCCTAGCAAGGATTGGCAGTTGGTATACTAAATAATACTTTACTTATATTAGGGTATGGGAGATCACAACTAGACCCCATGTCTTACCTCTGTACATTCTAGACAAGATGTTGAGTCGAGAGGTTGCATATCAAACTGTAGGAGCATGGATAACTCTAGAACTACACATAAATTCCAAGAAAATGTGGCCATAGTTTCCATTACCAATGGGATTTTTAACGCATCACAATTATACATATGCTTAAAAAGAGATTCAGTGTTTGTACGCATTAAAGTTGTCCACTATCCCTGTCAAACATCATGATTTGACCAATTTCATTCAAGTGATGACTACAAATAATAAAATGAAAAAGTATGAACATGAGGCTAATAAGTTTGATGAAATATATTGTGAAGCACCCTCTTATAAGGAAATTTTCAACAGAGCTAACAAGTTGTATCCAAAGGATCACAAGTAATTTCTATTTTTTCAAGAGAAAAAAAGGGCAAGTTTTCCTTTACACCAACTCAAGTCGGTCGAAGAGAAAAACACAACAAAAAAGAAATGAGTTCAACTACTTAGCAACACGCCTCACAACCTTACACCCCTTATATACATATTATTCATCAAGATCAATAGAGAAAAGTATCTCCGAAAATTCCATTGCCAAAAATATCATGAGAGATGGGAAAACCTACATGGAAATTACTTCAACTCCTATTCAAGGAGACACCAAAACAATAGAAGTAAGTAAAGATGAAATTATTGATTTTTCATAGAAGGCAGAAGCTTCTGCTCAAGTGAATACTCCATGGCATACCAACTCTTCACAAATAGTAAGTGTTTCATAACAGGCAACAACAGAGACCCCTGATGCTTCAAAGTCTACTTTTGTTCATCTAGAAAGTTCAAGTGTTGGAAGAGAAATGATAACATCCTCTTGCACTATGTTCGTTGAATTGGGTATTAAATAAATTCCATCAGTAGATATATTTTGTTGCCCTGAGGTCAAAATTGTTTTCAAGAAAGACAAAAAGAAAATGAAAATGGGAGAATTACAAGATGTCTCAACACTTTTTACCACTCAACATCTACCATTAGAGGTATTATGGAAACCCATAACAATGGCTCCTATGGAACAACTTGAGGAATTAAAACATTATATTGGGGCATATGCCAATGTCGGTATTGATTAAGTGGCTCAAGTGACACAATCTTTACAAGAAAAAGATGATAATATTCAGCAGCTAGAGCAACAAATTTCTCATCTTCAAACACAAATACAATTACAAGTCTCCTTAGAAGCGCAACTTTCACAGAAAACTGCAAAATTGAAATAGCTTATGAACATATTAAATATAGCATACAATAACACTTTGGACTTGGCTAAAATCAAATATGAAGCACATGAGATCCATCAGCAATCCCTACATGAAAAACAACATTTATGTGATAAACTTATTGTTCTCCAGGCCCAAGCAACACAATTCGATATATTTCTTGATGATATTATTGAAATGGAGACTAGGTATGACGAGGCAGACCAAAACTTGACTAAGTTACTAAAGTGGCAAAAGGATAATAAAAGGAATTATCTGCAATTGCCCAGAATTAGTGAAATGCATAAGTTAGTACTATTTAAAGCTTAGAAAAATAAACTTGAGATGGTGAAAGGGTTATTAAACCAAAGAAACTGAAAAATTATCAAATGCATTATTACAGTCTATCATCAGAACACTCAAGCAATGTAGGCTACTATCATACGATGAAGACACTCTCCCCGAGGTGGAAGTGTTTAGAGATAGTTGGCTGCAAAATGCAGCTGAATTGATTGGAAAAGTGGAGTTAGCATCTAAAGTAGACATTGAGTTAATTTGACAACTTTTAATAAAATCTCACTCAACTCCTGCAAATAACCTCCTGCAGGAGTAATTTTTTAATATGTCACTCAACTCCTGCCACCTTTACAACTATCATATTCATTTTCAACCTCATTCACCTCCTGAAGTCTCATCATTCCTAGACATCTTCAATCAATGGAATTCAAACTTAAGATAATTATCTTTAGTTGCTCCAATGAATTGATCAATATTTTCCTTCTGTCAACAGACTTGTCCTTTGTTTTTATGATATGTTATGATTTTGGTGAGGGAATCTTGAGTTTGTCACAAACCAAATTTTCCTTCTTATAATATATTTAAGTGATTTATGAACTGGAGTTTGACGTTCTGAAATTGGAAAAAGAGCTTTTTGTTTCACTATTGTACATAAGTATTTTAATATAAACTCTGAACTACCATTGGAGATTCCATAATACAAAGAAATGGAGCAGATTGGGTACTATTATCTTATTTGCTTTTTTGTTAATTTTTAGTGGAATCCATGTATTTAGCAAAGCGATATTTTGTGTTGTTATTTTGTTGACAAAAGCATAATCACTGTTGATAATCATATTTCCATCGTGCATATAATACAATTAATGATTTAGACTGATTCATATGTGACTGAACTCGTTATTAATTCAATTAACTATTTGATTGAATTATCATAGAATCATATATGTTTTATAACACCTAGGTAAATTAAATAGACAAATATATAAAAGGATATAATAAAGTAGTTTCTATAGTTTTATTTCATTTGATACATGTATCAAATCAATTTCATTGTCTTAGTACAAATTCTGCATTCAATGGACTGATCATGAGAACGATAACTATGTTCTTCCCCTGTAGTCCTTGTCTCTTTTCCATACATAGGTTTTGAATATTGCTTAAATTTCTTTGCTTCATTGATTGTATTAGTGAAGGAGGCCTTGTCGGTTTTTGTTAGAATAAGGTTCTCTTTAGTGGTTGCATGCTTTGGAAAACTTTTGCCTTCATGGTCCCTTGTAACAAATGACTTGCATAGAAATTGCTTCCTTGTCCAACTGCAATTTTTGTAATGTCTAATGAAGTGTCCAAATCATCTAGAATTCTTGATTTCTGTGACAGGCTTCTTCATATTATAAAATTCATATTTTCCATCCTATTTTTTGTTTCTCAACTACGGATTTAGAAGGCTCTAGCTCATTTATTCTTATCAACTTATCTTTCCCATTACAAGGGCTAAATAAAGGTTATATAAATTTTCAATTCACCCTCTTTTGTTTTGTTGCTTATATTGGGATTTAGAAAGCTCTTACTAGTATTTTCTTATCAACCGTGCTTTCTTGCTCCATGAGGTAAATAAAGGTTATTTTATTTTTCGTGCTATGTAATGTTTCAGTTGTATGGATATACTTTCAAGGAGGGGTCATTTTCAAATATTATAGAATACACCCGTGTTTTTTGGAGAAATTGTTGATGTATGGCCCTTATTATCCACAATGCTTATTTGTTTATTAATTTCTCAACCTTGTTAGCACACCCTTATTTAAGATCGCAATCGATGACGATTGGATCTCATCATACTAGGGTACTTTATTTGTTCCTATTTTCAATATTGATCTTTGAATATAGGGCCTAACAAAAGGATTTGTTACATATGTTGGTGCAACCATGTCCAATGCCCATGGGTAAACCTTTTTTTCTTCAATTTGTTTTTTTTTTAACAAGAACCTGTGAATTTCTTTAGATAAATGTTTGTTTTTGTTTTCAAGTAATGCTAAGTCGATATAATAAGTTGTTGATTACATGCTCATTTTTGTGTAAGGTCCTTTTCTAGGGACATCAATAAGTTTTGTTTTTAGAGTTTTTCATGCATATATTCGTGTTAATTTGGATCATTATTTTTAGTGTAACTATTATGGTATTTAGATGCTCAAAATTAGTTTGAAAATATGTCTGTAAGAGTTGAATTATGACATAGTAATTTGATATTTACTTAGTTTCTAAATGTCTTACAATATTCTCTATGGTTTTTCTGATCTCTTCTAAGACGCTTAGCTTTGTACTTATCTTCTTCGAGATGCACCTATACTTGTTCTATATTGGTCGACCTGTATATGTTTTATATACTCTTGTTTTGGAAAGTTTTTAAGACATCAAATCAGAACAAAATTGGAGATCCAACTAAAAGTCAAATATGGATTATGCTAAAGAAGGATCAAGGAGTGCAAGTCACAAACAAGGATCTAAAACAAACAAATCTAAATTTTGTTTTTGGGGGGGGGGGGGGGGGGGGGGGTGGTGAAATGTGGAACAAGAGCTAAAGGAAAGGAGATACAATTTTATGATTCATTGACCTATCAGGGTGTAGAGTATTCTCAATATGGTTGTGTTTATATTCACAAGTATGGCGAGCCAAATCCCTGCATTGGGAAAATGATCAAAATATGGGGTGATAATAAGGATACGAAGAATAAAATGAAGGTCATGTGGTTCTTCCAATCTATTGAGATTCGTAACTAGGTGGATGTTGAAGAAACATAGAAAAAAAGGAGATTTTTCTAGCGCCGGGGGGGGGTAGGAAAATGTGTTTTTAATATAAACATCTTGGCATGTCAAAAGCTTAAAACCTCAAATTACTCTTATTGCAAAACATTTTTTTGGATAGTCTTCTTGCTGTAATGTGCTAGTTTTTTAATCTTATTGCATCAACAAACTTTTGAATGGATAAGATGCTTGCATAGCCACATATGTGCACAATTTTTATCATTATTCTTCTAAATTGTTACTTTCTATGTTTATTTTATGTTTATTTGAATACTTCATTATGAAATATTTTATTTTTGAACGCATTGATAGAAGTGAGGTGCTCTGACAACATAGTTGAATGAAATATCTCACATGAGTATGTATGTCTATCACACTAATAAAATTAAACAGATTTTTTTTGTCTAATATCAAATGGTTAAGGAAAAAATAAAGGAAGGATGAAAAATAATAAAATAAATTAGCATAGATTGATTTGAAATTTGGACCGTTGAAGCAACAAGAGGTTTGTGCCTTGTTTTGTTTTATCTCTTTTGCTGTATAACATATTTAGGGTTAATATGGATTTATGCCATTATGCCATTTTTTATGCTTTTGGCACATGGTTGGACAATTCTACATGATTTAGTTTTTCTCTTTTGTTACTTTAATTACTTGAATGCAGAGTTGGAAGGAAAATTGTGGTTGTAGTCTTGGATTTATAATGTTAATATTACAAAGGGATGTGTTTTGCAAAATGTTTTCTCAACATAAAGATATTATATCAGGAAACATGGACTAGAAAATACTTGACAAAGATTAAAAGAGAATCATTGCTTGATTATCGAATGACGCAATGTTGAAATCGTACTAGGTTAGGAAGGAGTACATTACTTAACTCCTAGTACATAATCCATATCAAATCATTATATCACTTTATTAGAAACATCGCCTATGTAAGTCATTTTTTATGACTTATATCTTGAAAAAACTACAATCATTGTATGTATAAATGTAATTGTGATCAATTATATATATACCACACTTCCATGATGGCCATATTACATAAATTAGCTTGTCCAAAACCAAAAAGATATATAGATCAAGTAGGATGTTTATGGTTGATGACAAATGTCTAAGAAGTATGTTGAATGAGTTGTTGGAAATGGATTGTATCTGGCATGCTTGATGTAGAACAAGTCATATGACCAGATTTTTGTTTGACTATTGACTCACCAATTGGATGAGAGCCATTGTTGGCTGAATATCTAGCCTTTTCATCTATTCATTTTTTTTTATTGACATCAATAGATGAAACATAATAAATCTATTTTTTACATTCACTTCACTAGGTGGTATCGTCTTCATTTGTCTCCTATTTTTCATTTTGCATTTGGAGTTCTAAATTGTATGAAGAAAGCCATGAATGTAGGCATAACCTGTGCGATTAAATTATCCTACCTTGTTGTGAAAGCACACCCCTTGAGTTGACTGTATATATCTCTTATTGGCATGCTTGATTGATCAACAATTAATATATAATTCTCTATTTCCACTGGGATATGAATAATTTAATAAGAGAGTCTACTTTCTTCTCAATATATATTGCAATGACCAATTTAGCAACAATACAAACTCTCAGTTTAGTATGTTGTGAATTTCATTTGCCCACCCCTTAGCCCATTACAAAGTCAGGTACTTATGATTATCAAGGAGGGAAAATAGTTCATACTTCCAGAATTTGAAGCTAAACATAACCATGCATACTTCCCTGTGCAATTTTTTTTTTTTTTATGCAAATGAGAGATAAATTTACTACTCTGAAATTTGAATTAAATCAAATTGCATTACAATATGAGACTTTAGGACTCGAGGCACACAACTTGAATCTTACCTATTTTTCAAAATGTTTTGCGTATCCATTGATACTATTGTGATATGGAAAATTATATCTTAGGTTACTAATTCCTTTTAAGGTACTTTTTGGTTTATCCATTCATTGACTATGCCTCCTAATTTTCATTATGCATTTGGAATTGTAAATTGTATGTAGATCCATGAATGCAGGGAAAACATATCTCATTAAATTATCTTAGCTTTGTTTTGGCATAGTGCCTCTTGAGTTGAATGTATATATAATTTTACTGACATGCTTGACTAATCAATAATTGATATATAATTCTCTATTTCTAGTGGGGTAAGAATAATTCAATAAGAGAATGTGATTGCTTATGAATATATATTGCAGGAACCAATCTATCAAAAATACAAACTCTCAATTTAGTAACTTATGGAGTTCACCTGCGTACTCCACTAGCCCATTACAAAGGCAGACCCATATTATTGTGAAACAGGGAAAATAGTTCATACTTTTAGAATTGGAAGTCAAACAGAACCATGCATATTTCTTTGTGGAGTTTATTGTCAAGTGAGGCATAATTGCATTGTAAGAGTTAGTGGAGGTATTTTTTGTTTTAGTTAAAAGGATGAATGATTTTCAGTTTTTCTTTGTGAGCAACATTTTATGCAGCCATGTTTTTTAATACGAATTACTTATGTTTTTTCAATTTGTTCATATTTAGTGTGTTCATCATGTTTTCTCTCTTTTCTTCTAAGAATGACTTGAACAAACACAAGCACAAAGAACTGTATGTTTTGCATACATAAAAATGATCAAATAGCATGCATTCCATCTCCTTTGGATTGAATTGATAGAAATCAAAGGATAACTACGGAAAAGAAAAAGAAGCATTTTTTTCTTGAAGAGCAGTTTAACAACTACATGTTGCATTTCAGTTATACCATATAACAATTGTCTATAAGAAAAACAAGAAGTAGTGAAGCTAGAGGAAAAAGATGGCACATACAAAAAACAATGGGAAAATAACACTTTAAGCAAATAGATGTTTCAATATGAATTAGTCATATTTTTTTATTTCTTCATATTCAATGTCTTCAACATGTTTACTCCCTTTTTTGTGCAAATGACTTGAAGAGACATAAGGAAAAATAACCAGATGTAGCTTGTAATTTTTTTTTTATCAGATAAGTACATTACATCTCTTTTTGGATTGAATTGGAAGAAATGAAAGAATAACCATGCAAACGAAAATGAAACATATTTTCTTGAAGCGCAGATTAACAACTACATTGTGTATTTTAGTTATATCATATAACAATTGTCTGTAAGGAAAACAAATAAGTAGGCCAAATTATAACAATGTGATATTTAGCACATACAAAAAAACAATGGCTCTTCTTATTGCTTGATACTTTTGTTGAAGTCTTTGTAAACAAAAGAATATTTTCTTTAAATTTGTGTAAAAACAATATTGTGAATTGAATATGGATGTCATTGTTACTAGGACTTGTAGAGTTCTTTTGCATTTGACACAATTTGTCCAAGTGGCATTGCAATAAAATCTTTGACAATGAGAAACATGGGAAATGTTAGTGCAAGGAAAAAATGCTAGTACAAGAACTAAGTTGTTCAAAATATTCAAGAAGCAAACAAAGTTGTTAATGATGCAATGTCTTAGGAAGATACACACATTGAGAATAGTGAAACTAGAGGAATCAATGTTGCAAGAAAGTCTGCTCATAGTTGCTTGTTATAAATGATAATTTCGCTTACTGTCAGAGTGAAGATCTTGTGAATAGAAAGTTTTTACAATTCAAAGACTGTAGATGATATGCTTTTTGTGTACTTTTGGAAACTTGTTTCAACAGTTGTCAAGAAGTATTGGTGTAACTGTGGCATTTGCAATATGTAATCTATTTTGCTATCACATGTCTCCAACGTGCAGTCGAGACTGAGACGATAGAAATTTGTTATATTTTCTTTGCACAATGTGCAAATTGTTGTATATGGAAGCATGTGATCTGAACATTTACCACATATTTGTTGGTAGGGTGGTGAAAAGACATATTTTTCTTTGAGTATTCCTTGTACATGTTTCAAAAGTAAGTATAATTATTAAGTTTCGATGTGTTTTGCTGGGAAAAATATAAAGATTTTGAATAGAGTATTATATGTCCACATAATGGAAAAGGGAAAAATGTAAGTAAATACCTCTATTGTTGATTTGATGAAGGACAAGAGTTGTTCTTTTTCACAACTATTATTGAGGACATCAATGAAAGTTGTTGTTGTAGATCGTAGCACTTGGCAACCCTTCAGACCATTTCTGCCAATATTTTTGAATAAGTAAAGTGTTGTGTTTTTGGATGCTATCTCATGCTTTATCTCCATGAACTTTTCTCTATAATTTTCATTGAGTTGCAACTGAAATTGATTACAAAGGATTAACTATGATAGTTAGCCAATATTCTAACTACGAAACCACATGTTTTCTTTTCATGTCACATGACAAAAAATGGAAAAATCATGGCAATAGTAATTGATCAATTTGCAATAGAAATTGGACAACGGGTTGGTGTAAGAATTGACTTACAATACTTGTATGATTTGTAGTCTCACCATCTTCGATATTGAGATCAAATTGCTTATTTTTTTGGTGGTACACTATAACCATGACTACAATAGAACCAACTAGATATGTATCAGTTGATATAACAATGTTTTATATCATTATGTATGGAGTTAGTCTACGATCTCTACAAACCTGGGGTATTATTTCCATTGATTTTTTTTTCATGTAAGACTATACAACTTTTTGCATCCCCTCTTTCATAGATTTATTTGTTTCTTACTGTAAATTCTCTGATACAAATAATTTTCCTTGGACAAAACTTGTCACAGAACCAATTTATAATATGGTTCCTTATATTGAAGCGATGGTCAATTAACTAGTTTTGTTAACAGGATCTGCATGAACAAGTTGTGCCTTGACTGGGGAGTTTGGATTTATGGTTTAGCATGGTCCATATACTACAAGGACAGCGCCTTCAAAAAAATTTGTATGTGCACCTATGCATAATTGTATAATTGAGCAAGGAATTGTTTGCAAAGTTTTTAATCTGCATGTTTTCAACAATAAAGACACCTAGTTTTCATAGAGTTGCATTTGACATGGAGCAATAGTATTTGTTGATATAACAAATGGCTAAGTTGAGCAAATAATCTTATCTCTTTGTATTTTGATCATTTGGAAATTATGCATCTAGCATTTGAGAACAAAGATTGTTGTTTTCCATGCTACTGTCAAAAGAGTTAATGACTTATATCCCTAGGATACAAGCCAATAAGTCGAAGCTTGACATAATTGTATAAAAATAAATGTTGCAAATTCAAAACAACGTAGAAAAGTGAGAAATGTTTGAGGACAAATTATTTGTTGCGTTTTTTGTGTTGGAAAAATTCCAAAGAACAAACAAGATTAACGTTGATTTGTTGTTGACTTCGTGATTCTAATATTGTTTGTGCTCATTGTTAGGTGCAAGACAATATTAAAATCATGGTACAATTGTACACTGCAAATAGATACTTGCAATTTATGCAAGGTAAACAAGAATTTGTTTGACAATATCTATATTTGTTAGAGGAATTTTGTCTTGTAGGCATTGCAATCAAATGATTGTCCTAAGGCGAAAGTGGATCTTTGTTATTCAATATGGCTACAAATTGATTTATGATCGAGTTTATTGAAAAAACATGTTTTTTTGGGTGTTCTTTATCACATGCAGAGTGATTTTATCACTTTTTGTATCACAGGCTATTTTTGCATTTTTTTTTTAGAGAATTCCCCAATAACTTGAAACAAGAGACAAAAATAAAGAAGAAGGAAGCAAAAGGCAAAGAATAAAAAGCAAAAATAGTGAAATTACAAGTTATTGACTTGTTTGTATTAAGCAAATTTCTAAAATCGAATGTAAGATGCCATGCTATATTCATGTTTGCAAAATGGGAGTCAATAATTACTTTGGAAATAGTTCTTGCAATAAAAGCATTTTGATATAGTAAGAACAAGAGCAGTGACATAACCAATATGTGAAACACCACATGAAAAGGCAGTAATGGTAGCTAACATATCAAGAAACGATTGTTTCTAGTCCTAGCTGTTGCAATATTGTTATTACTTTAGAGATTCTATTGTTTAGATCTTCTTAGAATTTGTTCTAGCAACAATTTATGCATAGGTATAGTACATAAGGAAAATGAAAGTAGAGTATATGAAACTCTTGGAGTGAAAAGAGTGACAATAAACAACCATTTGAAAAGGGAAAATCATATCATTGTTCAATGATTCAAAGAAAGCCAATTAGAGGATTTATGTAACACATGATTCAAAAAACCAATAACTTCTTTTTTTCAAGGCTAGTGTGCATTGCAATATAGACAAAGTAAGCATAGGAACAAGAAGCAATTATTGGAAAAGGAAACATTTACATTGTTGTTTGTTAGTTAAAAAAATTGTTGAGAACATGTATACTACAAATGATTGAAAAATAAAATTACTTTTTAAAGAGTGTTATACATAGTGATATAGACATAGTAAGACAATGCATAGAGTATAAACAAAGCAAAACTATTTATGATGGAAAAATACTCTTGTAACAAGAGAACAAGGGATGGTTTCTCCTACTTGCCCTATTGTTTCGTAATTGTTGCATGGAAGCCTCTTTTTTGTGTGATTGCAAGATAAAAAAGTTGATCTTGAAATAACTATTGAAAATGAAGGTGACATAGCTAAGAAGAGGGCCAATGTCTAGCTATGATGCATGTATTGTTGTATTTGATTTAAGGTTGACAATAGTTATGAGCATTCATTATAGTCAAATTGAAATTTCAAAAGCAGCTCAAGTGAATAACAAAGGTATGATAAGGCAAATAGTATGATGGCATGTCCAATGGAAATCAAAGACATGGAAGGAGACATTGTTAGGTGAGAAATTTTTCCAAAAGTGGTCAAGCATGGATCCATACTTAGTTGTTGGTATTGTTGTATGTAATTTGAAGTTGTTTTGTTGCATAAATAGCAATGGTTTTTTTTGTCCATAGATATTTTGTGACATGTCCAAATTGAATTCACAACCAATTGAAATTTGATAGTCTCTAGGCATATGTTTCAAATCGTATTTGATGAAATCAATGATTTCTTCAATTGATACATTTGGTGTACACTAGACATTTGCAACACCAATGGAATTTTGTTTATAATGGAAAATAACAATTGTTGATTTAATATGATTTTTTGTATACGTGAAATGATTATCAACAGTGATATATTTCATGTAACATGTGAGAATTCCATGTAGATGTAATAGTTGTATGTGGTGATAGTTTTTTGTAAACATTGCATTCGATGGAGGCAGAACTATTTTTGTTTCTTGGAAACAAAGGATGTTAGCATTCATTAAATTGTAATCAACAACAAAATCCTCAAAATGAAATGAGAGGCTATGTGTGTTTAGTGAACATATTGTCAAATAGTCTTTTGTTTTTGTGCACTCTGAACTATATTCAAGTTGGGAAGAAGCACTTTCTCTAAGTCTTTGTAGTTCAACAAAAACTTTGTTAGAGAGAATGAAGTTTGTTTGTTCGAATATGCTTATTAGATACAAGGATTTACTATCTTTGACACGTGAAAGTGTTGTGTAGACAAGTCCATGTTTTTTGACTTATTTTGGGTCAAAAGCTAGTCTATCCATTGTTAAGCCTTGTGGCTGATGTATGGTACTTGCACATGCAAATTGAACATGAAATTGTTCGCTTATGTAACCACTGTTGTTTTTTGATTGGATATGTCTATAAAATCTAGTAATAGGTGTCTAATGAGACATTATTCCATTTTTGAACAAATGGTACATTTTTGTTCATTGAACATTTCCAATCATTGGATCGACAAACTCAATCCAAATGGCACCATTTTTAGTTTCCGTGGATGCTCTAAAAATGGCTTCACTGCCATTTACCAAGCTATCTTTAATATCATAATTTCCATCCATCAATTCAACAAGCATATTTTGTTTTAACACAATGACAACCGACAATTGCATTTTTGTGTTGTTATACTGATATGTGTTTACTGATTTAATTGCTTTGTTATTTGCAGTCAATGTTAGTTTTTGTATCAATGAGAGACAAAATTTTCTCATTGTGTTTTTTCACATCTTATGGAAATGTTGGATCATTTGTCAAACATTTATAACAATGCTTGTTCAAATATGTAAGATCATCGTTAGTTTGTGAAAAAATTCTAGCTCTATTTAAGACATACACACTTCTTTGTTTTCTTGTCGCATCACTTGTTCTAGCTCAAAGCCTTGACATTATCTGTCTAAAAAATGTAAGGTGCACTAGTTTCTTTAAGACTTGGATGCTCAAATATGTAGCGATCAAGGATAGGTTGTGCTTGACATAGATCACCACAAAATATTAAGTCAATATTTCCAAATGGTGTAGTTGTTGTGTGCATACTTTCACGAATTCGTTTGTTAATGTTATATAGAAATTGAGAGCCAATAAATGATGCTTCGTCTATGAGGAAAAGTCTAAGTTGTGCATATTCCTTACTTAACATATCAAGTGGGTTAGAAGTCAATGGCATCATGTTGAATGATGAAAGTGGCAAGTGCAAAACCAAATGTACTCTGACACCATTTGTAATATATGAAACTTTGCATGGGGTGACAGGAGGGGTAGGGATTCTCATTAATCCCAAAAGAATAAGTGAAGATAGATATGCTTGGGGGCTTGGATGGAAGACAAACAATCAAGTTGAAGCGTATTGATTGTTTCTAGGCCTCACTTGGGCTCAAAAGAAAGGAATAAAAACCATGGAGGTGCTGGGAAATTAAGGCAGAAGGCTGGGAATTAATGGAAGATCATCAGGATCATAGCCCCATCAATTTCCTCAACAGGAACTGCAACATCTCGTGGCATTGTTACTGCTATATAAGGAACAACGATCAAAGAATTTTGCACGGGTTAATGCTCCTTCTTGCTCAGGTGGCCTCTGCGTAGGCCTTGAGGCTGAAGCTGAGGCTGTGCAATGCTTGTAGTGGTGACTGGATTACTGGAAAGAGTCCTAGGGAGCCTAGTGAGTTGGAACTTTTGAGTGGGAAGCTGCAGGGCTTTGCGGGTCTAAGGGTTGTGGTTTGTCTGAGGGGTAGCATTGTGTTGGGAATTGTTATTCTATTGATCTGAGAGGGGATTTTGGATTAGAACCTCAAGAAAAGTTTGGATGTTGACCTGCAGAGAAAGGGCTATTAGAATTCGGCAGTATTTGACACTTCAGTTGCTGTGAATCTTCTCAAGCTTCATGTCTGGAAGGGGGTCCAGGGTCGGGACCCTAGAGAAGTGATTTCGAAGGAGAAGCATTGTGGTGCAGTGGGCCTGAGTGTAATTGACGAGTAAGATGCAACTACTGGGGCTGGTAATGATATTCCACTGAATTGGGAAGTCCGGTTGATCTTGGTTGTCTCTGAGTCTACTACTAGTGAGAAGGATTTTATTCTTATAGTCTATGAGGGGGTCTTGGGGCATATCCTTAGGGTAATGTGGCTGGCCCGTAAAGTGGACCGGTGGGTCAAGGACAACCCGGAATTGTGCGGGGGGAATACAAATAATTGCGACATTCTGGGATGTTAGAAGACGGATCTAAGGGGACAGAGTGCATAAGACAATCCTTGGTAGAGCTCCTAGGGGAGCCGGAGGCCGAGGTCGGGTTGACAAGGTGCTGGAATTCATCAGGCTGAAAGGAGAGTTCAACCAACCTACACCACTTGCGAGCATGAGCACTTGGAATTTATAGAAGTCTTGGCAGTTTTGCAGTGCAACGTGTACATTCAGAAACAAGAGAATCTCACAATGTAGAGATAGTTGGAGAAGAGGTTCTGACTTCGTCAGTTGGAGGATGAAGTGGAAGAAATGCATCAACAAATTGAGCAGCTGAAACTCATGGTGGTGGAGATAAACAAGAACAATGAGGAGGAATCCACTGAACAAGACCTATATAAGAATGCCAAAGTAGTCTCCACCAGGCTGGACCTGAACAGTCTAGCGCCTCTAGACTTTTTAGACTTTTAGTCTTTTTTGTTCTTACTTGGTTTTCAAATGACAAAATGTAAATGTAAATTTTTGTTGCTTCAATTTTGTAGAATTTACAGTGATAAGAGATATGTGAATGGGAATTTTTGTATGCCCTACAGAGAACACTTGTATAGTGGGTATGCAAACCAAATGATGTATCATCTGCCCTTAGAAGGCTGGAAATCACTATGTAAAATCCCGATTTAATTTGCAAATGGACGCGCCATATTTAAATAAAAAATCTACTCATTCTGGTTAATATATATATATATATATATATATATATATATATATAATTATATATATATATAGATATATATATATATATATATATATATATATTATATGTATATATATAGCTCTGCCAATGAATGTAACTATGTGGCCTTTTTTTAGTGGGTCGCTATAAAGGTCTTTGTTATAGTCATGCATCAATGCATGGTAGAGTGCTTGTGCTGTGAATGGTTTTCCTGTTCCTGCACCTCCAGTGATAAAGAAATAAAATGGCTTGTCTGGATTGTTTTTTTTTCCACAATACTATTTTCTTTATTATATATTGTTGTTATTCATTTATTTTTCTCCTAATTTCATGGTATGATGTCATACTCAAAACAAAGGGATGCTTGGCATATTCATTGTTATTTGCATTTGCAATTTGCATGTTTCTAGATTCCACTTTTTGTACTAGACCATGTTGGATATCATATTTCTCATAGAGACAAGTGTTAGTGTCATTTTCTAATGTGATGTTGGGTACAAGAAAATCTTCATTTTTGTATGAAATTTTACTAGAAGCAAGGTCAATATTGCCCCATGTCGATATTGAATGGGAGAAATGTTTTTCAATAGCAAAAACAATGTTCTTTTGGGACAAGTATGCTTCAATCCATGTCTCGTTTTCCTTTTTTAATGCGTATTCAGATTCTCTATATGGAAGATAGAGCATCATTTTTTCTCTATAATGGTTTTCAAGGTCCTTTTGTTCATTGTATTGAATGAATCATATGACACACAATCATTTTGTTTTTTTGGTTGTTGCTTTTGTGGCTGAATAGGAAGAAGCATGTCCTACTAGGAAAATGTTTTCAAGTTTGTTGGGCCAGGTCACATATTTATCAATGATTGACATGCACATAATATCTTCAGAGTTGTCATGCTTATGTTGCAAAAGAAAAGGTATATTAAGTGCACATGTTCATTTAAAAAAGGCCATACACCCAAAAAAGCCGAAGGGCATATTGAAAAAAAAGTGTATAATCCCACAAAAGTGACACTTAAGAACCCTTTTTTGAGCCCAAAGGATCACCATCTTAATTGCGAATTTACTGTAGCTCTTTATAACATTGCATTTTGGCCGTCACTACTATATAATATGTTATTTAGGTACTACATTGCCTATATATGGGGGGGTTTAGGTTTTAGATTGCCCATTGGAACCTTTTACCTAGTTATCTTGCCTTTACTAGTGTACCTACGTGTATGTGTGTCTACCTCCGTTCTAGTGTACCTAACTTTTTCTTTGTAAGTAAGTAAGTGCAACAGGGTTATCCCGCAGACCAAGGGGGCGCCGGGTAACCGGGGGTGAAGGATGGATAACAATCCAACTAGTTGAATTAGCTATAGCCGAAGTTCATAAAGAATGTTAGGCCAGCCACCACCTGAACTCCATCCAGTGTAGGGTGGGAGGAAGATAAAGGTAGTGTTGATTCCATGGGTAGGATGTCTGATGGAACCCGTAGCTCAAACAAAGTCAAGCAAAGGAAAAGCGGTTGGGGGCAAGAACAAGAAAGCTGGGGGCACCACTACCCAGGGGTCAGAAATGGCCACTCAAACCACTGCACCCACTTGGGTTATACTTCCGTGCACTCTTTGCAACGTCAATGACCACACCACCAATAAATTCCCTACGCTCCCAGAGTTACGGAATATTCTTCACCCGCTAGTCAAGGCTTCAGGTGAATCCCTCCCAGTGGTGGAGATCACTCTTCCTGAGTCATCGAAAGATCTTTACGGGATTTTATGGTGAGCAACAATTGGATTCTTCATAGGAGAACCTAGCTGCGAACGTGAGGAGCTACTGTCTTTTACTCTATTGGCCCGGATGCCTTTACATATGTTTTAGGTTAACCTGCCTTCTCCACTGCTCCTGCCTTTGACTAGAATGGGGAAATTGCTTGCTCGGATACCTATGGTGTTTCTCTCACCTTTGCCTTCCAGCTAGAAAGCTCTAAAAGACCTAAAATGATAGAAAGTTAATAACAAAAGAAAAAAACCCTAAAAAATGTTTGGAAAAAGGCCATACACCCAAAAAAGGCAAAGGGCATATTGAAAAAAAAGTGTCTAATCCCACAGAAGTAGCACTTAAGAACCATTTCTTGAGCCCAAAGGCTCACTATCTTAATTGTGAATTTAATGTAGCCTTTTCTTCAGAACATATAAAGGATCTTTGATCCATCCTTTGCATCATTAATAAAGGATCTTCGATCCTTGAGGGTACAAGGGCCAAAATGCAATGTTTTGAGGAAAAGGCTACAGTAAATTCACGATTAAGATAGTGAGCCTTTGGGCTCAAAAAAGGGTTGTTAAGTTCATTAATAAAGGATCTTCGATCCTTGAGGGTACAAGGACCAAAACGCATTGTTCTAAAGAAAAGGCTGCGATTAAGATAGTGAGCCTTTGGGCTCAAAAAAGGGTTCTTAAGTGTCACTTCTGTGGAATTAGATACAAAATGGCTTATATATGAATTAGGCAACATAAAGAAAAAAAATAGCCATATAAAGCAAGATTATTCAACTAGAAATCTCTAAAAGACCTAAAAGGTCAAAAAGTTAATCCAAAAAAAAAAACCCCAAAACGTTTGGTGGTAAAAGTTTCAGCTGGAACGGTGTTAATGAAAACTGTTTTCCTAGACGATGAGTACAAGGGCAATGAGAAAATAATGTGAATTTCTTGCCTACTTGACATTTGTTGCAAATTTTTCAATGTGTTTCCAAGTTTACGAATAGTTTCAATTTTACTGTCATCATTAGATAAGCAATCTTGTGAATTTTTTTTGAAAGCATATGTCATTGTGTGGTCCATCTTTGTCATATAGGAACTACAATATGTTGTTGTAGCATAGGCATCTAAGATGAATTGGGAATATTTGTTTGCTTGCCACAGTTACATGATTTTTTTTGCAAATGCATTTATCTTGATATCACAAGGATTTCTCTTCAACATACGATGGGTCGAAGGATACAAGAGCGAAGGAGAAATATATATTCTTTGTTTGTGATACCGAGATCAGCGAGGAAAATATCAAATTACATGTTTTTTTGACTAGATTTTGTTTTGTAAAAGGGAAGAAAGTTTTTTTTCATTTCTTTGTTATCTTTAGCATTATTTCATAAAGGTTGCGACACACAAGTTTCACGCATTGGTGAAAAAGGAAAACTAAATCTATAACCAAAATGTTTGTGTTTTCACCAAGTTTTTGTGTGAAGATGAATCTATATTTGAACCATTTGATTTGGTAACATTGTCGAATAACAAGTAAAATATCAATCAATGAAAGAAATAACATCATTTTTAGTTGAATGCTAATCTATTGGTGCATCTTTAATCCAAATTAATCCATGGTCATGTTCTGTTCCTCTGCTTTGGAACTTTGTGATAAAAAATAAATCTTACACTTGTCCAAATAGTTCATTTTTTTTTGTGATCAAAGTACATAGTGTTGAGATTCTATGTTTATAATATCAACTACAAATGATTGGGTGACTTATGATCAATGTGTCAATGCATTCATTGGAAGCAGTGTTAGAGTGGTTTGTTGAACAACTATAAGTTTGTTTCTTCAATGCATCTGTCAATGGATCCCAAAGATGCTCAACACTAGTAAATGTGACAAAGAAAGTTGGTGGAACAAGTTGTCATATCATTGCAAATATGTATTTTCGTATGCTTTCAAAGTAGTCAGGAGATGTGTAAATGCATCTAAGACATTGACATCCAATTCTAGATTGCAATATTTTTTGAATATTGTTTAGATATTTGACATTTCTAGCAAGTACTTTTTTTACTTTTAGCTCTCCTTTGTGAATGGAAATCCAGGCTAACCTGGAAACTTGGTTTATCAATATAAAAATTAATTTAAAAATATATTTGTAATTTGTGTTGAGAAATATTCAGACATGTGCAATAGTTCTTGTTGTGCAATTTGTTGATATGAGAAGTGATTCATGACATCAACAAGTTGACCTGAGCCATAAAACAATGTTGGGAAGTTAAGTTCTTTGGAGAACTTGTCCTAGAAGATACCCAATGGCTGCAACCTCTCAGAAGGCACAATTTGTATTTTTTTTTTTTTGTATCAAGATCATGGATCAAATGGGCCTCTGAGTACCCATGTACAAGTGTTTCTGATTTTGTCTCTAGATCATTGTGAGCAAATGTGGAATTTGGTTCATCAATCCTTGGAATATTGCTATTATGGTTTTTCTACATTGATCAAAATTCTCTTGCCATTCATTGTTGATTACTATTTGTTCATTTTTGTAGATATTTGTGTTGTACAAGTCATGTGAAGAAATCATCACTTTATTTGGTCGAACATTTCCTAAAAAATAAGCATTTTTGTTTTCTATTTTTCTCTTTAGCATTATTGTGACTATCATGGAATCATCAATATTTCTAGGGATAGTTGTTTGAACTTTGTCCAAATTGATAGGAACATTTATGATTGTGCTTGTCAACCCTATATATGATTTTTTGTGGCCAATTTTCCTTATTTTGCAAAGATCATTCTTGGTGCCACTAATCTCTCTTCTAAAGATGTTAATTTTGCAACATGGAACAATTTTTCATTTCAACGAATATGTAAAGATGATACAAATTTAGGAAATTTTCCATTGAGTATTGCAGTATTGCAAGATTTGTAAATTTGTTGATTGGTTTTGATTGCTTTGAATTCAGTTACAATTGCGAGCTTATAAAAAGTTGACAATGTGCTCTTGTCAATTAGCCACATGTCTTTTTGAAATGCAACCTATCACAAATACAACATGCATGTGGAGGTGTCTTGAATTGATTGCAAATATGCCTAAATTTATTTAATTCACTATAAATGATTTTTTTGTTCATGGGATAGAAAAGCACCATATGCATGTATTGTATGTTTCAATTGATGCAATAGAATAGACTGGTTACTAGATTTATTGGAAAGAGAAATAGACACTAGTTTGATGTGTTCCTCGCCAAATGATGAACAATGAGAGTCTAGTTTTGATAGTGTGCAATGTTTAAGCACTTCAACAAATGTTATTTTCATTGACATCTTATTGTGAGTTAATTGATTGTCTATTTGGAAACAAGATGTAGAAGCATTGGATTGTTTGCATGGAACACTTGAAATGTCATTGAAATTTCATGTTTTCAACACTATTTGGAGAGGTGTCTCGGTATTGTTAGCATCACTAACACTATAAACATCATTAATTTGCAAAGGTGCATGAAAGTGTGCATGTGATGTTGATATTGGCATCTAGATAAGATGTAGGAATTAGGATGAAGTCTTTGAAAAAAAGAATCACAAGGAAACATCTATGATGTTTGCACTCTGAATATAGATATTAACATTAAGTGTTTCACATATCCATTGGATTGAGAAGTGTTTTCCTTTTGTGTGTCCATCTACATATGGTATTGATAGGTTAATAATATAACCTTGCCAATTGTTGACACATTTTCTCTTGCTCAATGGCTTTGGCATCAAGATGTTTTTCCAAGCAATTTATAGCTCTAATATCATTGTGAGTGTAGCAATTATAAAAATTTTGTGCAATTGTTTTTCCTCATGGAAAACATGCCACCATGGTGCAAGTGTACAAATAGAAGTGTACAATGAGTCATAACAATCATTGACAATGTGATCAAGAATCAAGAATCCTTGTTCTGATAAGAATTTCTTAATGGGTAGTATGTCAAATTTCATAAGAGATCACTCTTATGTAGGAATGGATGGAGAAATTGATCTAGGAACTAGAGATGGAATGTCCATTGTGTGATATAGCAGAAGTGGTTCAAAATGTCCACATGTGGGATTTTGGTTATGTAATAAAATATTAAACTAATAGCCATGGATATCTTGATTGAACAAGAGATATGGTTGCCCATTTGTAAATAACCAAACATTGACTGCAATTTATGACCAATTCGAAAACCATTTGATGCAAAAGGCATCTCCCCACAAGCTAATTGTTGAACTGGAAGAAGCATAATCAAGTGTAGATAATCCTTGCAAATATGTCTCAACATCAGTAACTTGGTGGATATCTTCAAGGTATTCAGTATTTAGTTCAGTATGCAGTGATTATAAAGAAACATCATGTTCGTGACTTAAGCAATGCCAGAAGTGATTTACAATTCCTTTTTGTATTTTAATAGATGTATACAGGAAGTGAAGGAGAACAACTAATGAGTCAAAAAGACAGTCCACTGGGTAGTGGAAGAAATCTTGCAATCTATATAAATGGAATATGGATAATATGTGATCAATTTCCTAAAAATGTGACCCATGAAATGCAAAAGCATTTTTTGTTTCCATAAATCCCAATGAGAAAAATGGCAAGTTGTCTAATGCAATTCATCTCTTGATTGCAAGAGGCACATAATACTCTGAGTATTCAACCAACAAGTATTATTGAAGAAGGCAGTGAAATTTTCTATATAGAATGTACTCTACCCCCCCTTTTTTTTTCACAATAGAACAAGTGTCAGTAGTTTTCTTTGTCACAAAGAAGATGAAGAAAAAGTTATAAGTAGATGAGAAAATTTCATTTTTTGCATGTGTCCAAACACTAGCCACAACAAAAAGAAAAAATTATTAAAAAAAAATCTTGGACAAATAGGAAATTTTGATTTTAAGTAAACAAGAAATTTTGATTTTAAGTAAACACTACATATGAATCATATTAGCATTAACTCTAAACTACATATTTTAACTAAAAAAAGGTAGACCCAAAACTTCGCCATGGAACTAAGTCAATGCATTTCTTAGCAAATACATGTTCTCCAATGACAAATGATATATTGAAAAAATGTATAATAATATACTTGAAATAGGCAATGCATATATCAAGGAAAAAGAATAAAGGCACGATAACATGTATCAAGAAATTGTTCAATGCATATAATATTCTCCTGGATTTAATTTTAAATTATTTTTTCAATGTATATTATATAATTGTCTACAAAGTTTTTAATTGGATATATTGAAAAAAATGTATAATAATGTGTTTGATATAGGAAATGAATATATCAAGGAAGAATAATAAAGGCACAATAACATGTATCAATAAATTATTCTGGGGGGTGATAACCTCCCCTATTCATTGCATTTGGGTGCAGTAAGGAGGGGGGGGGGGGGGGGGGGGGGGGTACCCCCCTACACAGGGTCTAGGGCAGCGCCTCGAGATTTTTTTTTTTGGACCCTATATTAGGTGCAGACCTACCTATGGTTTTATGCATGGGTTTTACACGTGTTTTTGGGCATAATGGTTTTCCTCACATGGTATTTTGTAGATCTGGTCAAGGGAACTACAATTATGTTCTAATCCATGATTAATGGATTGGGGTTTATGAGTGCTTTGGCATGTATATATATGTATTGTAACATTGAAAGGAACATAATGAAAAATCAATCTGGCAGTCCCGATTTTGGGATCCAGGGGAAATCTCTGTGTATTTGTTTTAGATTCTCGTCATTGTTTATTTTCTATTTTTATAATTCATCTGCAGGTAATTTCTATACAAGGTTAAAACCTACATATTTTCAGGAAATTCAAAGTAGTAATGGATGAAACGATCGTGAAAATCCTGAATAGATTCATCAAGTGCTTTTCATAAATTCAAAATTTTCTTATTAAGAGATTTACGATCATAAATATCGAAAGCATGACATGACTCTATGAAAAGTTGCTTGAAAGAGTGAATAGGGTCATTAGGCAATGTGTTGCACCAGTCTTGTCCGTGCCTTTCGAACGTGCGAATGAAAAACCTACAACCAACATCCTCACAATGGATGTTTTGCTTTGTGAAAAAATTAAGAAATTATGTGGTTTGGTCAAATAAGGTTGTTTCACCCTAGCCATTGAATTTCAAATTGGACAAGTCATCAATAATTCTCGTCGGAATTTTCATATTTGCATGTCTAGAAAAACATGTCGGGGTTATGATTAAGTCATTAAATGTGTGCATAAATTCAAAACAGACTTCAAGGGATCAACTTATCATTTAGCCCTCCTTCTAGCACCAGAAATGTTGATGGTGTTGGACCCGCCAACATTCAAGGGATCTCCCTGATATGAAGTCCCAACTAGACCTCACACCATTTATAGTAGGAGTCCCAATAGTGGGTAGTAATGTTATGCCTTGACTACAGAAACACGCAAAGGGAAGTATGATAACTTTGGGTGAGAGCAAGTGTGTGTTGGGAATCACGATTGTTGTTAGACCAAAACCCGCAGGTGTTATTCAACAATTACATCGCCATAGATAAGGATCCACAAGAGGTGGTTAGTCCATGTCTTGAAACACATGGGGAGTGTTGGTTTTTCCAATGTCCAACAATCTCCCCCCTAATACGAGCGGGTTGTGTATCGAACTCTTAAGTTATGCTTTGATACCACTTGTTGGGAATCACAATTTTCATTAGACCAAAACCCGCAAGTGTTAGTCAACGATTGCATAGCCAAAGATCATGATCCACAAGAGTCAGTTAGTCCATGTCTCGAAACACATGGGGAGTGTTGGTTTATCCAATGTCCTATAGTGTGTGACCCTACAGAGAGTCAAGTGCAATGCATGAAGGTTCCAACACACGAAGGAAAAAGGAATTGCACCCCTTGGAAACCTGTAAGAGTATATAGCTTGAAAGGAACACACGAGCGAAATGACATCACAAGATAAGATGAGGAATAGTCCACAACTTAAAGTGATGAATTAATACAACACACATTTAACAAGATTCATACAAATTTAAATGAAATATTTTATAAGCATGAGTGAGTTAAATAACATACATTGCAAATACAATAAGAATATTCCTACTATATTTACAACATATGCATGAAAGCATGTTGGCTTTGGTTTTATTATTATAAGTGAAATTTCCATTCATACATACACCATTGATGACCACTAGCCCCAATAGTGAAATATTACAGTGAAGAACACCTGCTCCTCCAAAGAAGTATACTCGCTCTATGCTACGAAGCAGCCAAGGCTCTTCACAATACTCCCGAGCTCTTCTTAAGTATAAGCCTAGCGAAAATCTTGCCTACCAAAAACCTGTTACATGAGTTAAGAGGTTCTATGTATAACAAAAGGGGGTGACTCTTCAACTCCCCTTTGTGACCTTTGGACTACCCTCATGACTCTTTAACTTCTTTACAAAATGACACATTACATTACATGATGACTTTTCATATTCTAATATTGACACTTGGAATTTCACTTACAACATAACTACAAATAATATTACATTGAACACTTGTACCCATATAAGACAAAATACGTATAGACAACTTGATAACCTAACAAGACACAATAGTATGATGCCGGAGTTTGGGAGAAGTTTAGGTCAACAACCTCCACTTGCTTATTCTCGGTCACATATTGGTGCCAAACTTGATATTGTGTGATGATGTCCCCAAACTACATAACGATGTCTTGTTGGAAGCGAACTCTAGCCTCCATGGAATCTGGGTACATTTCCTTGGAACCTGTGTCCAACTTGTTCTAAAGCTTGAGCAACATTGTCCTAACTTTGGTTGGACCACCGATGAAATTCTAGATGTTCTATCTGTTCAGCCCCAAGTCTTCCCTAGTGGCATTATGTCTCAGCTACTCCAAGTCCTCTTCGACCTCTTGTTGGACTTGGTTCTTGGGTTTAGCTTTGGTGAGTGAACTGATTGATGGGATATGGTGTGTTCTCACCAAAACATCCAAACTTGTTAATAATTGTACATATGAGGCCTGAATGTTGCAAATGAATGAGGTGAGCTGCTTATTTTTCTGAATCAACATTCGAACCTTTGGCTTCTCTAGATATGCTTGTGGCTTCATCTTCTTCACTAAGTGAAGTGGTTCCCCTTTGTATCTGATTGTCCACTCTTGCACATAAGAAATGGAAACTTGTATATTCTTGATATTTTTAACGAACTCTTTTCTATGTTGTTGTAAGACATGCAAACAGACAATTGCTCTATGTAAGGTGGCAAACCTATCATAGAGATTTTTCATGGTTTCTTCAAGTGTTGATAATTCAACAAGTAACATTGATCTCATCTCCTCCAAGTAAACCTATTTGGAAACTGAATTTTGCGCTACTACTTGAAGTTGTTATGCCTCTTTCCTAGCAACCTGCAATTTCTATACCAAATTCTCATTATCAACCATCTAATACTAGACTTTTGATCTTGTTGCTCCTGCATAGGCCAAGTTGGCTTCAGTAATTTCATTTGGATGCTTCCTAGTGTCCAACATTATCACCCTTTCTCTAATGAATACAAATGATGCGTGATCATTCGGAAAATTCTTTCTTTGTGGTTGTACAATCCTCCTTTGAAACTCATCGAATGATAGATTGTACACATCCATTACCAAATCATCATCAAGGAGAACAACATCCCCTTACTCGCTCAGGGTTAGATCTGTTGTTGGAGGTGGTGGAGGCTGAGGGATGACCTGTGGTGCTCCCGATATCAGATCAATAACTTCCATCAACGACTCATGTTCCATATCCATGTTTGTCAATCGATTTCTCAATCTGCTAAGCAAGAACTCGATCCTGCATTTGTTCACCTTCCTCCTCAGTTACTAGTTGTTCTTGTTCTTGTTCTTCAACTTGTATCGGTATTGTTTCCTCTATCATCGCACCTTGCCTTTGTTCTTCTTCCTACTTCTACTTCTATTCTCGTTCTTTCCTCCTTAACTCATGTTCTTCCTTAAACTTCTTCTCTGACTCTTGCAACTTCAATTATGCTTCCTGCAACCTCTAGTTTTCTCTCTTCCTCCACTCTAATCTTTGCATCATATGCTTCCTCTTTTATTCTGCTACCAAATCTACTTTCATGAGAATAGGATATGCTTTCATCTTTCAACATTGTTCTCCCTCTATACTGTTATCAATCTTCCTCTTTCCCTTGTTCTACACAAGATTGTTGCCTTATGTTGTTGTTGCTTTCAGAGTTGTTGTCGTCTATGGAGCAGTCTATGAAGTATCTGCTAAACTGACCGGCTCATTGAGTCTAGAGGCATTATAGTAGTACCTCCAAGGATCCTCCTCTAGCCAAAGAAATTCATCGTTGATCCACAGAAAGTAATCTCTCGTACAGTGGTCCTTGCAAAGGTTGCGAGTATCATACAAATTAAAGTCCTTAGTGTCAATTCAAATCTCACTATCTCCTTAGCCTCAACATCTAGACTTTCAAGTTCTTTATCTCGTATAATCCAATCTGCAAAGGAACAGTGGGCCATGGTGCTTTCTTCTTCCTGTGTAGCGTCGCTGACAACTCTCTGGCAAGATGGTATGATACTTCTTGCATTGGGCCATGGTGTTTTCTTCTTCCTATGCAGTGCAGCTGACAACCCTTTGGCGAGATGGTATGATACTTATTGCATGATGAGTTTGTCAATGGCATACCTTGGTAAGACAAGTGGAGGCTTCTCTTTTCCAAATACTCTAATGAAGGTGCTACCTGGTGAGGCATACCAACTTGCGATGTCTACTATCGTCTCCATTGCTTCTCGTGACATGCAAGGTGGATCTTCTTTAAAGATGAGCTTGTACAGTGGGATGATTAAGTGGTTAGTTAGTTGTGCCATTACTCCTTGATAACTGCATTCTTAAAGCAACTTGCAATAGATGTGCACGACAGTTTCTCTTGGTGTCCATGTCTAGTGCATGCCAAGGAACTGCTATTGTGCACACACTGCATCTAGAAAGTATGCAGACATATAGAACTTTTCTCATTCACCCTTGGGCGGATTCCAAGCTTGTGCTACATGGGCCTTCAATTGTTGAGCCAACAGATATGACCAGCTGAACGACCTCCAATTTTTCACCAATTGGTCCAATAAGACTGCCCACCCTTCAGGAAAGGTTTTCATTCTCTCTTGACCATGGATTCTGCACTCAAATATAACTAAGAGTTGGTAAACCTTCTTGAGGAAATTTTTCTTGTACGCATGGGTGGGTGTTTGTCGAAACTTCGATGGATCTTTAACCCAGTGTTTAACAATGTATCTTGTCTTCACATAGTTGTGGGTGGCGTATAAGAGTGAGTCCATACGCTCTACTCACTCGGGTAAGTGATACATTTGTTGAAAGTCTTTTACCCACTAACACTGCTCAATGTCATGGTCTTGTCATCAATGTGTGAGACAATTGAACTGATGACATCTGCACACGGGAAGGCAGGATACCTGCATGCAACCTTGTATAGCCTTGACTGTTGGATGTTGAGATAAACCTGCTAGTCCTCTATGTCTGCCTCAAAGTCCTTTACAAAAGCATATTTAATTTTTTTCCATGTCAATGATGATGCCTTTTATATAAATAGTTGAGTATTCGCGTACACTGGAAAATCAACTGATGTTTACACAACTGCTTCCCCAGTACTACTCTCAGTGGTTTCCTTTGAAGCAACTCCCTTAGATGCCATGGTAAGATTGGCTGTTGGAGAGGTTCTCAACAACTGTTGTACTTGTGGGACATAAAGGACACTCATGGCAAGAAAATGTCAGTCTTAAGAAAATCAACTTACAAGGCAAGTTCAAGTAGCAAATTGAGCATTAGATGGAGAGGATTGCACAATTTTTTCTGGCAAGAGGGACTGTCTTCCTATGGGAACTACGCAGACCCAATAGCCAAGCTGGAAGATTGGAGCTTGAAACTACGCAATGTGCAGTGGCCTGGGAGAGACTGCGCATTGTGCGGTCTCAGTGGCCAAGATGACAGGCTGGCTCATGGAACTACACAGTTGGAGCCAGTTTGGACTGCACAATACGTAATTCCAAAGGTTAATCTTGTGGCTTGAACCTTAGGATTGTGCAGTGCCAACTCAGCAAATGAAAATTGGCCAAGGGAAACCTAGATCTACCCAAGGGAAGTGTGGAAAATGAGTAGATCCGACAGATAATGTGAAGCTAAGTGTAGAGATGACTAAGTGAAAGTAAATGCATGTGAATGAAATGCAACAATTAATCAAATGGAAGGAAAATGAAGTAAGTGAGGAGAGTTGTTGCAACGACAACCTTTGGTGCAAAAACATGAAAATTAATGCAACACTTGGGAAAGGAGCTCTAAAACTTAAAACAACACTAATACAAGTTAAACAAGTCAAAATTCTAGAAACCACGTAGAGAAACAAGTGAAACAACACTCACACAAGCCAAACGACAAAAAGCAAGAGAAAAAGTGGCAGAAGATGACAAAAGCAAAACTCACCCAAAAAAGTGACGACGATCTCACCGAAGGTTCTTTGATATCCTTCGGAATGTTAGAGATCCAATATCTAGTGTGAAAATGAGCTCTAGAAGCATCAATTAAATAGATTTGGACAAATTAGGGTTTATGACGTGCATGCCTAAACTAAAGGAAAAGTTGACACTTGGCGGAAGTTTCTAAAAATAATGCAAGTGCCTCCTTTGTGATACTAGAAATATATCCCTATTTTTAAGGGATGCATTTTGATATATTTCTTTTTATTTTTTGAGGGAAGCTTTCCATGCACACTGTTGGGAAAGACTGCACAGTTATGGGGAAATGGAAAAAATTTCAGCTCAGTGCACTGCGCAATTTTTGAGCTTATTGAGGGTTACATAATTTTTGGGTTCAGTGTTGGGCTACCTCCCATGACTACGCAATTTCTAAGCTCAAGGCTCACTGGCAATCAGGACTACATGATTCCCATCATCAACATTGCTTTCCCTCAAGGATTGTGCAATTTATAGAGGCAAGCTCAAAAGTATTGTGAGATCAAGTTGGGAGATCAACTTGTGACTTAGAATAATCAACTAAGTGAACAAACACAAGCAAAAATTAAAAGATAATTCTCAATTGAAGCATGAATACCTAGATCAATGCAAGATGAGCTACTATGGATAAGAAGGGAGGCTCCAAAATCGAAGCGTAGGAAAATTTTTGGAGGGTGGTTGTAACCACTACAATGCATTCATAGAACCAGTTAACATTAACAAAAAACAATTTTGAATAGCACCAACATCCCAAAATTGTTAGATAACAAAAGCAGGACCACAATAAAATTGAATAAAACCAAAGAAAACAACGTTGAATAAACATATCCAAAATAACATTGGACAACATAACCATTGATCATCAACAATATCCCCTTTTATAGCCTTGCCCTTCCACATTCGACTTCAGGGAATATCCAAAGAACTTTCCTGGCCAACTCATCTTGATGAGTTGTCCTAATACACACCAAACCACAATTGTTTGTTGGATCATACCGACTTGAATTGCCACCTTTGCCCATATCTAACCAACCTGCACAACTAGAGGATACCTTGTTAACTGAGAAAACTTTCAATCAGCACACAGTCATCTCGGCCTCCGTTGCACATCTATGTCATCTATCAAACATTTTTGTGCTCTAATGTGCATAGTGTTGAACATCCTCTATGAAGTATCTCCATACTCAGGCAAAATTTCAAAAAATTCACGCCCCCACCTCTTCCCTTATTCTTAGCCCCACTAACAACATTGTGACACCTACAAATCCTATAACCAACTTATTGAATGCTTGATAATTATAAGGCTCACAATCAAAATCACTATTTTGGGTATTTTAATCATGACGGATATCCACAATAACTAAGGAGTACTCATTTTTAAAAATGAGACTTGTAATGTTTTCACAAGCAGCTAATATTACTTGATATTGCATATTGTCAAGTCCATTCCAAATGTGTTGAAAATGCAACAAGAAATTCCTAATTTAATTTTCTCTTGAATTAAATTAGGAGAAAATTGTAATTCCACATCACAAGACAACAAGAATGAGTTATCTAAGTTAGTTTCACTTAGTTGGCTCAGTTAATTCGAGTTGAGAGCCTAACTTGAGTCATGTACAGTGGTTCCTAAATTTTAGGAGTCTGGGTTGATTTAATTTCAGTTGTAGCAATTTAATTCAATTAAACTGAGTTATGGTCAGTTAAACTACTTCTAACTGTTGGAGGAACTAGTGGAAGGTCAAGTTGTCGAAGTGTAATTTCAACCACACTTAGTGATCATCCATATAACTAATCAATCAACCTAAATTAGCTCATGCATGCAGAGAATTGGAGTTACCCAATTGAGATGGAGTTTCCAAGGTGGTGTACAATTAATTATATGCTAGATTGAGTGTATAGCTATTGTATTGGTCAAGTGATCAACCCAAAGGGATTGGGCAAGAAAATAGGGGGTAATTCCTAAATAATAGGAGCCTATTTCCTTAGGAATTGTGCAAGGAAATAAGAGCTTGGAGGGCTTGAAATTGGCTAAGTGTTGGATCAAGTTCAGTCAGTCAAGCAGAGGGATAGACTATACACTTGCAGGGTGTGCTCAGGCTTGAGCAAGCATATGCATTTCATATCTATTCTCTGATTAATGCAATATAGATAGTAAGGGGTTTTGAGCATTTGGTTTCCCTTATATAAATCTCTGAGCATATGTGATTGAATCTTATCTCATGTTTATGTTGTGATTTCTCGATCGATTAATTGTATCATCTGATGAGTAGACTAGATTCAAGTCTTTTGTTTTAGCATATTTCATGAGTAGTATTGAATCTACACATTAATTTCTACATGATATCATATTCAGATTCACTTTAGAAGCGATTCATTGAAGTCCTCATGTACAATGATCATCGAAGAACTAATGAGTTGTTAGGAGGCAGAGTTATGGAGCCCTAGTTTAGGGTAGATCTAGAAGACCCTATGTGCATACTTATTAATGGAGCTAGAAGGCGTCTAGAGGGAAAATCATTGAGCCATGTTTAGTGACACAAAAATGAGCTGTGATCATTGACATTGGTAGATTGAGGAGCAAAGAGATTTCCCACATGGAGATTGAAACTTGGATGGATTCTAGTTTCAGAGGGAGCAACCCTATGGAAGTTAGAACTTCAGGATTTGGGGAGATCATACTCATTATTGCAGTGGTTTTAGGAGAAAAGTAGTAGAAATAACAATATGAGTAGATCAAATTTTTCCATGCATGCAACTATAACTCCAGGAGTGAGGTGGGGCGATGTAGATCCTTAGTCCCATAGTTACAAAAATTTGGGCAGGGTCCATTGAGGCATTCTCCTCATGGATCATTAGCAAGAGGATCAATGTCCATAGTATTCAGTATCCAGTAGCAGGAGGATCAATGTCATTCAGATACTGAGGAGTGTAGAGCAGAGTTGACAGTAGAGTAGGAGGCTTAGTAGCAGAGTCCACAACAACACAATTTTCCTAGTAGACAGTTATAGATTGATTCAATGATTATTTTTATTTATTTTTTATTCTCAATTACAGATGTTGCAGTAGCAACAACAACAATGAGAGGTGTTGCATGTAGTACATTCCAAAGGTGTTGAATCAGGGCATATGTGAATCCCTTTCTTGCTAAGAGGGAGTGTTGAAAACGCAACAGGAAATTTCTAATTTAATTTTCCCTTGAATTAAATTAGGAGAAAATTATAATTCCATGTCACAAGACAACAAGAATCAGTTAGCTAAGTTAGTTTCGCTTAGTTGGCTCAATTAATTCGAATTGATGGCCTAACTTGAATCATGTAGAGTGATTCCTAAATTTTAGGAGCCTAGGTTGAGTTAATTTCAGTTGTGGCAATTTAATTCAATTAAATTGAGTCATGGTCAGTTAAACTGGTTCTAACTATTGGAGGAACTAGCTGAAGGTTAATTTGTGGAAGTTTAACTTCAACCACGCTCAATGATTATCCAGATAACTAATCAATCAACCTAAATTAGCTCATGCATGTAGAGAGTTTGAGTTGCCTAGTTGAGATGGAGTTTCAAAGGCAGTGTACAATTAATTATATACTAGATTGAGTGTATATCTATTGTATTGGTCATGTGATCAACCCAGAGGGATTGCGCATGGAAATAGGGCAGGGAAAATTTTAATGATGGAAATTTATCTTAAAGTTTAGAAACCATGGTGAATCTTACCAGTCCATAATAAGAAATCTATAAAATGTTTGAAGATATTTTTGCAAAAAATATTCAAATGTCTAATAATTTTATACTGTCTCTATATAAAATTTTGGAGATCTTGAAGGTAAATTTTTTTATACTATAAAATTTGGGTGAATCATTTTTAAAAAAAATGGAAATTAATGAATTTTTTTTTTTTGGAAAAAGCATAGAAAATTAGCCCACTTGCGAATAATAGCGCCTAAAATTTTCCATGAAATGGAGGGAAATTCCTAATGAACAGGAGCCTATTTCCTCAAAAATTGCACAAGGAAATAAGAGCTTGGAGGGCTTGAAAATTGGTTAAGTGTTGGGACAGGTTCAATCATTCAAGCAAAGGGATAGACTATACACTTGAATATACCCAAAGAAAATAATAACAACCTCTATAACTACCCCAAATAAAATAATATATACATGCTAAGTCAAAAAGGTGATGGAATGGTCAAAGATGCCAAGTGTAGTACACATATCCGTGCAATAAAGATAAGACAACACCTATGAGAGGTGCACCCTAGGAAAAAGTGACATGTAACTACCTCAACCACCCAACAAATCATAAATATTCTTTGCGTGAAGGTTGCCCTAAGAGAATGTCAAGGTTGTTAGAACTCATTAATATAATACTTATCCATATGTCATGCCATAAAGTATCCAGCCAACCCGAGAGAGTGTGCCCAAGAGAAGAGTGCCAATCTCTCTAAGAAAAAGAAAATACATGCCTTGAAAATTGTGCTCGAGAAGTGGGCACAACACTAAAAATCTTCAACTGAGTCAAAATAACTACTCCAAGTGTGAAATGGAAGCATATTAGGTAGGGTGCCCAACTTATTAACCTTGGTATGTATATATTAAATTGATTTAACCATTGAATAGTTAAATCAACCTCAAGATGTACACACAAAGATTAATGCTTGAATATAACCATAGCCCTCCTCCAAATTAGTCATCAACAATTTAAATCACAAAAAACATACATGCCAAAAAGGGTTTCACTTTAATAATTTGTTATATCATGTAAATAAAATATGTTCTCCCTAGTAAAACGTCTCCATGATAACAACAAAACATAAAGTCCAAAGTAAAGAGCAGCATCACCAAGGGATTATTACATCAAAATTAACATCTAACCTTGGGAAAAGGGTTAGATCACCATCAAATCATAAGGTAATACACACTCTATAACTCAAACTTAAGAAATGATATATTGATGAGGTTAATAACATCATGAAACACATTACCCCCTAACTCATGTTTAGAAAATGTGGTATTAAATACTTAAGTCACCTATGAAAATTCGATAAATCTAACATGAATCATCCCACTATAGCAACATTAGAAGTGAAAGTGACATAAAGAAAGGGATAACCCATCTAACCATCAAGTGTGTCCCCCGTCACACATACAACATATAAGGACCATGTAGAACACCCCTCCCATGCCACTAAATAATACCACATCATCATGCAAGTCACTAGGAAGTTTCAACTATCATGAAACATGTATGTCCTGACCATCATTATCCAATCCCTTGGTGGCTAGAACCATCATCCACATTCAAGATAATTATATATACTGAACCACCATTATGAGATAATATACTACACAATCATGGAAAGTGCAACTAGGGGATGATCAATAAGGCAAGCACATGCAAGAAGACCACCAAGCATCAAGAAAAACTACCATCCAACCAAGGAGAAGTGAGATGGCTCCATTGAATAAGATAATTCCACGAAGAGAGAGGGCTCCATAAAGATGAACTACCCAAGTTGATCCAAAAGCTCTAAGGAACCAACATCCAATAGAATTTGTCAATGTGACGAGAATCACAAATTGGAATGGTGCCAACACTACATATTAAGCTTTCATATCCAATCATATAGACTTCTCCTACTTATAGTGAAATGCATAAACTAACATGATATCCACTAACATATCATGCATATTACCAAAATAGGGTTTGGCTTAGGAGTTGTCATTAGGGATTTTGGTCACTTAGACTTGGATGTTCTTCTTTAATGGTAGTTCTCTATAGGTCCATGATAACTTGCACGTAGATAATATCAACATATTGATCAATACCTTCTTCTTTTTCTTTTTCTTTTTCAGATTCAACCCTGAGGACATTGTTTTTATTCCTTGTATTATTCATTTAAACCAAACATGAGTTTGACTTGAAATGAATTGCTATAGAATTTTGTCATCTATTTTGGTAATTTTTGTGTGGAGAAATTGGAGCCATAGGAATGTAGGCACATTTTATGGGCAAGTCCTATTTTGATGATTTATTATCTTGAAACTTTTTGAGATCATTTAGAGCATTAAATGATCGATTTTGAATTGAAAATTTGCAAACAAATGTTTTTTACTTGTTGAGAGTTTCCAATGGTGCACATATCATCTTAATTGGAGATCATACAAGGAAGTTATGCCACCCACAAATTGAATTATGCTTTGACTATTGTGATACCAAGTGGATGCCACAATAGCTCCCATTACTCACACATGTAGAGCTAGTCACATGTGGTCTTGCAAGAAGATTTTGGAGGCTCCATAACCATAACCCTAACTTAGAATCGACGCATCTAAAAGCCCTAAATCCAATCCTATATGGTTATCATGACATGTCAAAGATTTGGTGGATAGGAAAGGAAGGAATTTTGTTCTTATTCTATTTATTTGTAGTTCCATAGTTGAGTGGAGCAAAAGGAGTGGGATATCGTGAGTATAATTGAGGCAATAAAAGTCCCTTGTAAGAACAATTCATGTTGCAACTCTAGAATGAGCCAATCTTTATTTGTATTTGCATTTATATATGAGAGTAAAAGAATAAGGCATAATCCTTACCTTCGATTTGGCTTTTCCTCAATTAGTTTTTCTAGGGTACATCTTGTGTTCTTCATTGTGAGGATGGTGTGATATGTATTATTTTAGCTTATTTTATTATATTCTTAGTTTGTTTTAGTAATTTGACCAATATGCTTGTAAATTATAATAATAAGTAAAATTCTTCTATAGATATTTTAAGGAGACTTGTGAGATTTATTATGACCAAAGGTCTAATGGAATATCCATGTCAGGTTACAACTCAAAATCAATGAAGCTTGTTAATGGTGGACTTCTCAGCCTTTTGCTTCTATTTCTTCGAGTTGGAAGGAACTATTGAAATGTGACTTTAAGCTTATGTTGTATTGTAGAATTCTAAAGTTATTTTTTGTTAGCATAGAGGTAAGGAAACAACTCATCCTCCTTTGTTGGGTGTCCTTGCAACCTCTTATAGTTTCTATTTAAGTAAAAATTCAATCATATAGAGATTTTACAAGTTCTAAAGACATTTAAACCAATAATATATGTGTTGGGTAATGAGGGTTTAAGCACCTACATTTCTACATGAAGGGGTGATATAACATGTATAATACAAATCAAGTTATTAAATTCATTATGTTACCCTTCAACATGAGGTAAAAAGGGTTCATCCCTCATCTAGGTGACTAAGTTGGGGAGTGATCTCTAATTAATGAATGAATAATATTCTACCCATATTCACTTATGATTAATGATGGGATGGGAAGGGGGATTAAGAGTGTTCCTTGGTAAATCCTAACTTTCACTCATCCTCTTTCTTCACGGTGGATGTTATAGGTCATTTTATCACATCTGATCAATAGGTCTCCTAATGGGATCAATCAAAATCTTATTCCCCATTTACATCATAATTGCACAAAGCCCTATGCATGACTCTCTCATTCCCCACAGTTTCTGCCCTTAACGGCATCATCTGAGCTAGTTTTAGGACCAACTCTCCTTGGCCTCTTATTAGACTGCGTTCATCTACAGGTTGCTCCATTGTGGCCTGCATTGATCGCCTGCATGTTTCTCCCCTTTTCAACTGTGTTGGTTCTATAAATCCAAGAAAAAGAGAGAGAATCCTGAAGCCTCCATTTCTAAAAGCTTCTAGGATCTGTTGTAACCATTTACCTCAGATAAAACTTTCGAACCCTATCCTATCCTACCTTGGAGTTTCCATCCCTTATCATTAGATCTCATCCTCCCATCAAGAGTGGATCTCAATCCCAAAATTGGTAAAAGGATGATAAATCCCAACTTACCTCACTCCTCTATATATTTACAACCTTCCATATGCAAGGGGTTGGATTTTGGAGAGTGATTCTACCCTTATGCTAATGTTGTGAGAGTTATCTTTTCACGCATTTAGGGTGATTGGAGGTACACTTTGTGACAAAGGAAAGACAAGTCAACAACTTGGGGGAGCTCTTCTACAAGATCAACACCTATCCATGGTTGTAACTCACACCATTTATATCAATACAAAGAGTTCTTTGTTTTCCTATCTGTGATGTCGTTATTTCATTTATTTCAATACCATGTTAATATGTTGAATAAAGTAGATAGGTGATGCTACACAAATCTCGTAGTTTCTTGGCTTGTGATACCTAGTTGTGTAGGTTCTAATTTTGGCAGTTGGAGCTAGGAATGGAGCATTCAAGCCAAAGAAGGAGCGAAACATATGACATATTCCAAGTAGGTTTCATCCCTTCATCTACTTACTTTAAGGAAAACATTGGGTCCTTTCTCTTTCTGTTGTTCTAGGTTAGCCACCAAACCTAGGGGAGATACTTTTGTCCGTAATCGTAAATCCTACATAACAAATTGGCGACTCCATTGGGGAATAGTGTATTTGTTAGGGTCCCACCCTAACCCCCTTATTTATGTAGTGGGATCACGTCATAATAAAGATTCAATAAAGCCCATATTAATAATTGTAAGTGGTTAACCCGTTATTTATTACGGGACCACAGTTAGTTGCAAATGGGCCTAATATTAGGTAGATGGTATTAATAAAACCCATGGTATTGATCCATGGTATTACATGTATGAGTCATATATAAAGGATAGAGACTCCCTACGAGGAGCATCGTGTGTCTTATTTTTGAATCGAGCTCTGCTCTATTGGAGGTTGCCCCCTCGAAGAGGCCAGTGAACATTGCTTCTAAATAATAAAGTATTTGCTACTGACTCTCACTATTCTATGTTCTAGGTATTTTTCTTCACATATTCTGTATTTGGGTATCTTTTGCAGGTTAAAAGCATAACAAGTGGTATCAGATCTCTTTCCAGGGCCGGTGGGATCTCCATTTCTTAGCAAAAAAAAAATTTGGCTAGAGACGTGTTCCGGCGTCTTTAAACCATGGGATCTGTCGTTGAGCGCATAAACCTGTGGATTTGGGGAGGCATGCACGCAGGAAATACAAGAGGTGGTCACGCTTGTTGGACTCCCTTGTAACCCCTGTGGGTACCCCTTCAAGTAGTAGCGCATTAGACAGAACCGCGTACGAACTATCTTCCACATACCTTCTGGGTATATCGGAAGCCCCCTAGCTCCTCTGCAACCTAGCCGTAGATAAAAATTCGGTCGTCTTGCTGCTATAGTACACCAAGAACAGCACTCGGAGAGATTACTCGCCCGTACGATAGGGTAGTCGGGTTGTACGGCTAAGGGTACGGTTGATCCTCCTTAGTTAGAGTCCTGAAACATTGGGCCGAGTACTACTGTCAGACCCTTATGTATATTGCCATCTGTAGCACCTGACACTCCTCGAGACCATAGCTCCCTTTATCTTGGGATCACGCATCATCTCGGCCAGATCCGCTCGCGCAAAGGGGTGCAGCAGCAGCAGACATCACTCTGATCTATTAGATCCATCAGATCCGCAGCAACAATCTATTCCGCCATTCAGATCTCTCAGATCCACCTGATCTGAGTAGTTGTGTGGGGTTCCTATTGGTGATCTAGCCCATCAAAATCAGGACAACGAGCTGAGCACAGTGGTACCATTCAATTCTTAGTGAAAAAATTTTTGGTGGTCCCAAATTTTAAGAAGCATAAGGTCGATGCATGGTAGCAACTAGAGCCCAAGTGATGGCCAATGAGAGGATGGACAAACTTGAACAAATCTTGCAATCCATCCAATTTCAGCTGGACAATCTAACAGTATTAGTCCCGAACGCAATCCATAAGGGCAAGGAGGTAGCCCATGAGGAAGATAATATTGGAAATGGACACAGTGAGGGTGAGTCTAGTCATTCTCCTCACCTCTGGGGCTCCCAAAAACAACAATCCCGTCTGAGACCTCCCAAATTGGATATGCATAAATTTGATGGTTCTCACCCAGCGGCATGGATAGCACAAATGGAGCAGTATTTCAATTTGAATAACATCCTAGATGATGAGACTCAGCCTATGGTGGGGAGCATGTACTTGGATAATGAACGGTGGTAATGGTGGGAATGGCATCAACGTTGCAATACAGCTTTTAGGACTTGGGACAAATTCCAAAAAGCTCTTACAGACCACTTTGACCAGGAATCTGCTTTTTTGGGTCGTCTTACTAAGCTCCGATAGACGGGCACAGTGGATGAATATATTACAGCCTTTGAAGCCTTAGCATTCCGCACTAGGGGTCTCTCAGATGTGTTCTACACGGAATGTTTTATCAGCGGTCTTAAAGAGGCCATAAAAGCCCACGTCCAACTGCACCA